>ML121528.1:1800988-2040927 GCA_003788615.2 Terfezia boudieri ATCC MYA-4762 | reverse complement strand
ATTTATTTAAAAAATCGAACTCAATGCTGACTTTAAGATAGCGAAAAGAACAACCTTGCTCGACTATTCAATTCACGAGTTGCTCATGAGACGCATCAATTGGAACCGTTATACAACATGGATGATGAACTGATTGAGGATTTTCCTTAAACAAGCGCAGATATTAATGGCTTAGATGGTGAGTGAAGTCGTAAAGGCAATATGGGCAGTAAACTCAAACTAAAGGATGTATGTTAGCTGCGAGTATTACTTCGAGAACCAGGATTGCCGGTCAACGGCAGACTAAATGACAAAAAGAAGAGGGTGTCGTCACATCGGACTGATAGTGTTGTGAGCGTGAAGGGGAACATTCACTCATTGCTTTGTTGCATGGCGTTTATTCGGTTGGGTTTGTACATACTTGTATACATCTACGGACGTTTGGGTTGTGGAGCGGAGGAAGACGCTATACGTTCATCTCCATATCTATATCAAAAGGGTTATTCATTAACATTGTCTGATAAGGGCTGTTTACTACGGAAGGAAGTGTCGGTTATATCATTTATTATTGTTATGGAAAATGGGGGGGCGTAGCCCTGTAGCTAAGAGTTTATCTATTTAATTTATTTAAATCTTTTGGGCGAGCGGGTGGACGACTGGCTGAAAGTCACGGGGCAAAAGTGTTGCCACTTAGTAGATGCGCAAAACAGTACTAACGAAGCCCTTTTCGTAAATCCTGGGTCTTGTATATGATTTATTACGCTACGATAACTATATGTGCTCAGCTACACAATAGTCATAACCGCAGCGGATTACATAGGGTCTGTAAGTATCGGTTCGACTGGATGGATGCCCAAGCTCATCGTTTCAGATGGCACAACAATTACCCGACTTCGACGTTTTGGCCTCACCAACGCAGCGATAGAAACTCGCAAAATGCAAAATATGGGAGTGGTATGTAGATATCGCTCGCCAACTTGATGAATTCAAGGAGCAAATCCGTCAGGTGGAAAGGAACATAGAGCAGAGCCTCCAACGACACCGTATGTAAACGTTTGTTATGCTTAGAAATACTAACACAAACTAGCGAAAAGAACACCATTGCTCGCATCCACAATTCACGGCTATCTGACGAAACGCACCGCCTAGAGAACATACAAGATGAAGAAATTGAGGGTTTTCCGGAGACGAGTGGGGACATTACCAGATTGAATGGTAAGTGAAGTTTGGTTACCCAAGGCAAATGTAGCTAAAAACTGAATGCTAGCTGCTGGTGTGAATGCGCTACTGCGACAACTTGGATTGGCGGTGAATGGCGGGCTGGAGGATAAAAAGCAGAGATTACGCCGCCATATAGGCCTGATGGTGTTGTGAGTGTTAAGGAGATTACTCTGTTGTTATACGGGATTATACGGTTGGGTTTGATATATCTATCTACAGGCGTTTGGAATGCGGTGCAGAGGAATGATGGTTTTTTATGTTTAAAGGCGGAATTCTTGATCTTCTCGCTCCCGATCGTTAACACAATCCTCTGGTGATTTCACACAATCCAAATATTTTTCTGCCTTTTTCAAAAACTCCTCCATGGTTTTGTATTTCCTTTCAGAGCTTTGATCGTATACTCTGCCCCTTCTACGATGACCATTTGAGTCGCTTTAAACCCCGCATCCATCTTTGTTTCGATACAGTTAACCTCTGTCATGATCGCTTTAAACCCCGCATCCATCTCGAGCCTGATGTTTATCTCTTCTTTCAATTCATCCTTGGTGTTCTTGCCTCCATATGCTTCGTTGGC
The DNA here is from genome assembly GCA_003788615.2 of Terfezia boudieri ATCC MYA-4762. Lineage (NCBI taxonomy): Eukaryota > Fungi > Ascomycota > Pezizomycetes > Pezizales > Pezizaceae > Terfezia > Terfezia boudieri. Next base: position 2,039,153 of record ML121528.1, on the reverse strand, counting down.
AATGACCATGGTAGTAGCACCAAAACCGGCAGCAAGAGTTTCATGCTGATAAATACTATCTACGAAGCAAGATGCTTTTTATCGATTTCCATAGGTTTCTGGAACAAAAACCCACTAACAATCCTTCTTCCTACTTGGGCAGCCATCGTTGTGAGGTATTTGTTATCGAGCCCGAAACCTAGAAACTAACTCAGCTGTACTTTCTTTTCTTTCTTTTTGCCCGCACGCCGTGTGCGGCTCCTTACCTACCGACAGTTTCGATCACTTGGGCGTGGATTGTTGTGCACCATAACACCACTGCCCATACTTCCCTACCTAAGCAGAGGATCTCCACTGGGCTTTTCACTGTATTGCAGAGAGAGGGATGGAGTAAAACGGCCTACATGACCGGATCGATTGAGTTCAATACGTCGCCTAACCGCACTTCCTTCAGTATAAGACTCAATGCGCTCCCATATCAATCGCTCAACCGATTCTGGAGAAAGTACGGATCGGACCGCTTCCTGACTGTTCGACTTCCATCGCCACCCAACGCAAATCACCTTCCACGTGAAACGCCCTATGAAAGGAAAGCATTTTGTCGGACGCCACAGGGATTCCACGAGACCTTGGTCCGGTTCCTTATGCAGGAAGGTATTGAATTGCTGGGGCGGGCTTGGAAATTATTCTATGTGAGGGATGGCAAGGATAAAAGAACAAGAATCAACCATTCCAAGCAATTTTATTTGCTGTTCGGGGGGAAGGCATTAAGCTAGAGGATGAATGTGAGGTTGAGGAGCTGCTGAACTTGCATATACCCTTGGTTCCAAAAAATTTAAATTCCACGGTTCCAAAGCTGTGGTCGCGGTATCATTGGGTCTTCCAAAGACCTCCGCTACTGTTGAATTCACCACAGATCAGATCAGTCCCGACCCGCTCAATCCTCGCTTGCCAGGCGACCCATACACCCCAGACCCCAATGTGCGGAATATAGTTGGGGATGTGGAGGGTGAAATTATGGATGATGGATGCTCCTTCGCATCCCCTGCTGTTTTCCGCAAAATTCAAGAGCAACTAGGATTGAAAGAAGCACCAACAGCCGTACAAGGTCGATTAGGCGGAGCGAAAGGGTCTAATCCATAATATGCTCAATCTCCAAGGGGGAATACGGCTATCGGTACATAGAGGGAAAGATAGGAAATAGATCCAAAGTTTACATTTAGTAGCAATAGCAAGATAGTTTTTATAAAGATAGTGTAACCATCCAGAGAATCCACGCCTATGAAGATCCAATTTAAAGGGAAAAAAGATATACATCACATACCTTACTGAGTAGTCTCGTGCCTACAAGCCTGCCTAAACTACATTAAATCCACTTTCCAGAAAAGTAAAAACAAGCCATATATCCCAAAGAATACAAAATTAAGTGAAGATAGGAAAAAACAAACATACTCATATCCATGCAGCTAAACGACAGGTAATCAATCCAACCCTACCAAGGAAAAAGGGAAAACAAGGTATATGCTTAAAACTAATGAAACAGTATAAATATATCAATGCAATTATAATAAACAAATTCCTGTCGAGGGTGAGTTTGTTCACCCATTTTAGGCTTAGATTTAATAGTGGCAATCAAACGTATTCCATCTATATCTATACCCAGCAGATAGCCTTTCGTAGCAAAAGGCATCCATTCACCATTTATATTTTTTAGGAAGAAATCAAAAGAAGAAGAAAAACAGTACTTGTATGCACCTCGCTTCGAGGATGTCACCAGGAAGCCCAAGTGACTCGCTTGAGGCCTCGGTAATTGAAGGCGGCTCGGGTCCACGCCCTTAGCATTACCTAACCCAATACCATAGCAATCTAGATTCTTCTTTTTTGGGGGGACGCTGTCGCTTGAAAATGCACGGGTTTAGTCGTTCTAGTCTGAAAAATAGGCTACTATTTTGGTAAGTAGCAAGATTTCAGAGATAATTACTTAACAGACTATGCAACTCATAGTAGAGTAATTGTGATTACCCCCAAAATTCTCTCCCTATAAAAATAGCAGAAACTACTCCCATGTATTGTGTAGTCAAATAAAATCAACTTCAAACAGACTATACAGCTACATATAATAGTAAAGATAGGCTAACTGTGACTTCAAAAAAACCAACTCCACCAGTACATAAAGTGGATTGCACTCCAAACATCTTTCCAACTAGAAAAAAAAGTCAGAAATCTCCAGAATTACTGGCTTTGTTCTCCCTCATCAACAACTTATCTTTCTATCCTATCACTCATTTACATACCCCCACCTATTCATCTTCCAATTAGTACCTCAAATCATTTTTTCTTCCCCCAATTAAGTATAGTATTATCTACCTACTCTGGGATCTTTAACACTACGCTCCCAGAAGTCTTTATCTCTTCTAGCTCCTTATGTACTGTGGCAAACTCTATAACCTCCTTATCTGGAATGGAGTCGCAATCTTCTAAATACAATGCCTCCTGCACTTCTACTCTATTTCCAAATAACTCCTACATATATTAATCATCTTCGTATATCTATGGAGGCCCTACCTACATGGGGAATACCAGCACAAACAACGATACCATGGGGCTTACAGGCAAGAGACCTACGCTCACAGTAGAACCAATACTCTACTGCAAACCGCTAACTGTAAAATAGTCTAATCAATCATACAGATGCAGGTAGTGCGCCAATGTTGGCGTTAAAGGGATTGGCGTACTGAAGTGTGTGACCTCTGGTTCTAGACCTCATGAATGTATTCTCTTTTATGTATTGTCATTAGCTACTGTTGTGTGATACTCTTGTATCACCGTATCATTATTGGTTCAGCTTCTGTATGTCAGCCTGACTGCAAAGCCTTGTACTTCGGGCTGCCTAATCAATGTATTGATTGAATGTATGTCAGACTGTTGAACCGTTCGAACTATCTGCCCAATCATGCACAAAGTTGAACAGTTCACCAATCTGTACAAGTGTGCATGAGATTTTGGTGCATTGCAACTGAGTTATCCCTCGGCGAGGCCATGAGATTTCGGTGCATTGCAATGCTGAGTTATCCATCGGTGAGGTAGAACACCGATTGGGTCTTATTGTATTAACTATGTAAATGTGGTGGCTTATATAGAAGAGTCGATCTGATAACTCTTTATCAGAGCTGGAAGATACTTCCTATAACAGCTTAGTAGCGTTGACGTCAGTAGTTGCCTAATAAGGAAGTGGCTTCCCGATTAGGAACGACGCAGTATGCGACGATTGCTCAATCGTCGTGGTTGCTGAATGGAACAGAACAGGTATGGTATGTACAGTTTGTAAAACCTAGGGAAGTAAGGAGCGGAATGCGCCGGGTATGCTGGGTATGCTGGGTATGCTGGGTATATAAAGCGGATGACTTGTGGAGCTCGAATTAGCGAAGAGGTAGGAGTGTCACGGTCAACTAAGCACTTGTAGCTATCCACATGATGGCAGTACATAGATGAGCATTTACTGTACCGAGAGTTCACTATAGAGTTATGGGATAAGAGCGTCACCGGCGAAGTTCATAGCCCCGCGCTCCTTGCAAGTGCTCATAGCCAAAAGGAGTCAGCTGTGGCACCAGAGCCGCAAATTCGTGATGATTCTGAAAGAGGCAGTTCGATCTGTACATAATACCCAAATTGGGAATCTCCACTCCGCACCTTGGATTTTGCTGTCGGTACACTTTTATAAATTCTTCCTTCTCCCCTTTCTCTTCCCTTTCTTTCTTTTCTCTTCCTCGCCTTCACTTACAATCATTTGTCACAAACTACACTCACACATTTGCAATCTATCCTTTCATTGAAATGTTGTCTATCGTCTGCTACTCCCTGACGATTATTATGATGGGGACCCTCCTTTACGGGGTCTTCCTCATAGTACAACTGGTGGGGCCAGTTGGGCTCCTGGTGGGTGTTGCCCTTGTGGCCAACGTAACCTGAGAGGTTGACCCATCCCGAGGTAGGCACAGATATCTTTGCCTACTATTGTCTAGTACACTCACTCTGCTACCCCTAGGTGCGATGGTACGGAGGGCATCTGGCCATGTCCTGCCGTACCAGCCTTGGCCAGTCGGGGAGATAGAGGAGGGAAGCATGGAGGTGAGATCAAATACTATTCATTTCACAGTTAAGGCGCTTACTGTAGGTGACCTTCAGCTCATCTCCATGGACATCTAAGTTTTTTTTTTTTTTTTTTTGGCGAAGGCGGGGGGAGCGGGGACGGGATGTTGGAGGAGCGGAGGCAAAAAGAAAAATCAGATAAGATTTTTTCCTCTTGGGAGGTTTTTTTCTCCGCCCTCGACCGATCGATTGTATCTCATATCAAGCCGCATGCGGTGTTGGTGGGCCTCCAAAAAATTCCGTTCAGGTTTTTTCCTCCGCCCTCAACCGATCGATTGTCAGTCTGTATGCGGCGCCCAAAAGAAATCCGTTCAGGCTTTTTCCTCCGCCCTCAATCGATCGATTGTCAGTCTGTATGCGGCGCCCAAAGGAAATCCGTTCAGGTTTTTTCCTCGTGAAGAGGTTTTTTCTCCGCCCTCGACTGATGGATTGTCAGTCAGCATGCAGTGTTGGCGGGCTGCAAAGGAATCTTGTTCGGATGTTTTCCTCTCCGCCCTCGGCCAATCGATTGTCATTCTGTATGCGGCGGCATTGGCAGGCCCAAAAGAAATCCGTTGAGGGTTTTTCCTCGTGAACAGGTTTTTTCTCCGCCCTCGACTGATGGATTGTCAGTCAGCATGTAGTGTTGGCGAGCTCCAAAGGAATCTTGTTCGGATGTTTTCCTCTCCACCCTCGACCGATCAATTGTCAGCTGCATCTCATATCAAGCCCCATTAGTGCTTAGATTGCATGCTTTTTTTTTTTTTTAAAGTCTATGGAGCCTTAGGCTATGAGACGGCACCTCGAAAGGTTTGGACTACCAAGACCCATTTGGGACTAGTCTCAGTATGAACTTCACTGACTAAGTATTGAGGAAGGCAGGATTCGAACCTATTTCATTCACCAGGATGGTTCCAAACTACACCAACCACTCCCTATGTGGTGTTAACTAGCTCCAAAAAAAATCCGCTCAAGTTTTTCCTCGTAAAGAGGTTTTTCCTCTGCCCTCGACCGATCGCTTGTCAGTCTGCATGTAATGTTCGCGGGCCCCAAAAAAATCTTGTTCGGATGTTTTCCTCTCCGCTCTCAACCGATCGATTGTCAGTCTGCATCTTATATGAAATCCCTTTGGTGCTAAGCTTGCATGGGGTATTGGTGGACCCAAGAAAAGTATCCTTGCAATTTATTCTGTAACAAGAGGCTTTTGGGGGCGGCTAGAATACGGTATTCCCAAGGAAGCGGTTTCTTTTCCCTCCCCAACGAACTTTTTTTGTTCAGGAGTGGGTTAGAGGCGGCGGATGGTGGCAAATCGGAAACTCTCAGTGCAGCCACGTAAGCTGGAGGGGTCCATTCACTGTGGAAGCGGACGTACAAGCAAGACTGAAGAGGAAATTCGTGTGGAATGTAACCGTGGTTGGAGATGCGGCAATTGGCGGGGGAAGAGGAAGTTCGAGGCGGAAGTACCAACCTTCGGATTTTTCCCCCACGATTGATGGACAGTCTGCACCACATATCAAATCCCCTTGGTGCGTGGCCTGCATATAGTGTTGGTCGGTAAAAAAAAAAAAAATCTTCGATTCTTCCCTGGCGTACGATTTTTATTTTTTCAGAGTGGGCCGAGGTGGAGGATGGTGGTTAGCAGGGCTACAACAAGAATAGGAGCTAAGGGGTGGGGCTTTTGAAGGAGCGTGTTGGTGTAGGGGTGGCAAATTCGAGCGGCTATGGAGGAGGGACACGAAACACTGAGGACTATGTGACCGTGGTTGGAGACACCATAGTGGAGGCAAAGATTAGGGCGGAGAGGGAACAAGTTCGCGGCAGAGGAAAAAAATATAGAAGCTGCCCGACATCCCCTCCCGAAGACTGGATGGGCAGGTCTTAGGTGGGAGCTCCTGGTGGGAGCTCGTTGGGTTTATATAGGAGCAAGTTGGTTGAGGTCGTGTTGACATCTGATTCGTCCTTCTTGTGGGACATGTGAATGGTTTTCCAAGGGCGGGATAGCATCTGATTTGTACTACTCATAGAAATGCAACAAACTCAAGTCTTAACCAGACTACGCAAGTCTAAAATATGATAGCTCATATCTAAAATGAACCTGACCTAGTCTGGCTTGCACTAGCTCGGTAGATATAGTATACGAGAGGCCGGTGCCCACCTGGTTGGTCGGTAGAGGTGGTTATTACGAAGCTAGGCCATCTCAGCTTAGTCTGGCTTGCAGCCCCTCTAACTACAAGACACATACTTTATTATATCATAGCCACCAGACGAAGTATACGCATGTGTGAAAACTGGAAGTAACTTTAAGTTTCAATTACGTAGATCCAGGGAAGGATGTAAGAGTAACCTTGCGCAAGTGACAGTACTGAAAGGAGCCCCGAATGCATGCCATAATAATATATAGAGGCCACAAATGTATGAATTGCTATAGAAGCCGCAAATAATGCATAGACTCCAGACATAAATCAAGGTGGTGAATGGATACATTCCGTAGCTACCTCATGAGATACAGACACTGGGAGGTTGGCATCCAAATACTGTACTATGACATAACGCAGATGTGTCCTTACTCTGATATTCCACAGATGTAAGTAAAACTTTATTCTGACCCACAAATAGTCCGACGCTATGTCTTACATTCATTCACATATAATAATTAACTATAGCGGATTCTATAGGAGCAATTGCGGGAAATGAGAAATATGGTGGAGGCATAAAACCGGATTACCCTGAAACGTAACTGTGGCTACGGAAGCCATTACCGACTCTGTTACACAGATGGCACGGAAAGCCACGCAGCAGCCTTCTACGAAGAGGATGGCAGTGGTAACCCCCAAACGACAGGACATTCACTCCTGGGAACTGAGTCCACAGTTGCCAATGCAGAACGCCAAGCAATAGTCCCCTCAAAGCACACAGAGATCCCTCAATGGTCGCCCTACTCACGGACTCCAGCTCCGCCATCTCCAGCGCCATCAATCTTTTTCGAGGTCTCTCCCCCCCAAGGAGCGGGATAAAAAATGGAACTAGCAGAACTGCTAAGAGAACGGGATAACAATCACTTCGATACTTCAATCTCTTGGGTGCGCGCACACATTCGCATTAAAGGCAATGAAATAGCAGAGACGGTCTCGCCAGGCTCTGGGCCAAGTTTCCTTGCAAGAGTCGATCATAACGGAAGGAGGGATCAGACAGGCCTCAAAAGCAATCAGAAGCCAATCACGTATATTACCCAGCTTCGGTGTTCGAAGAAAGGAATGAAATCGACATGCCCTCTCTGCTTACACCTACACCTGGCTCAGGACTAACCGAGGCCCGCAGAATTAGTGGCTACACAAAACAGGAAAGGCAGACTCCAGCGACTGCCAGTGTGGCCATTCCCGCTATAAGCATATATTCGTTATAAGCATACCACCTCCGGTCCCGACCGCATGCCTGTAAAGGGTATTTTCTGCACCATGATTTTCATCCTCTCAGAACCAAACCTCCCTACCGTTCCTCACTCATAGGTGCACCTTAAGAAGTACTGTACATATGGCATACCTTGCGTTATGGAATCCCCTTTCACGTCCCAAATCCTAGCCCGACTGCGCCCCCTCTTTCCATCTATCTCTATGCCCTTGTCACAACCCTTCCCTGCCTCCTCCTTTCCTGCTTCCGAACTATAGCTTGTGAAACAAACCTGACTCCTGCCGGCAGTTAGCTACTACTTTTTCCCTAACGCAGTTGATGAGCTTAACCGCAGCACGTATGGATGTCAGGGTAAACAGAACTTTATTTTCGTATAAGCAACTTCGCTTGAATCTCAACCACCTCCTTCATTCCTCTAACCCCAGATACCAGCTCATACCCCACCATCTCAATTATTCCAGTTCTCTGCCACAAATATTACACCCATTCCCAACCTTTTGCACTTTTGCAAGAACGTATACCTATGTACTGAGTAAAAAGAAATAAGAAAATAAAAAAGGTATCCCACCCGTAGCCTACCATGCATCCAGGGGGGTTCCACTATCACCCGTGACCAATCGTCACATCTGGCAACACCATTGATTCTTCAGTCATTGGTGATTGTTCGTATAACACATTCATTGTCATAAACACAAACTACGAATTCATTCATCTGATCATTATATCGTATGTTGACAACCACCACACCATTCGCTGTTGGAGGATTCATGTGTTGCCGCAGAAAAATTCACCAGATAAATGACTGTTTGATATTCATTTGCATATTCCTCACACTGTTTGAGTGGTGCATCGAAATCATCCGCCGTTACTTTATTCATCTTAAGTTCAATCCCTGCCCAGTTGGTTATTCCTTTGTGGATTAGCAGGTCCAAACGTTTCGCTTGACCAGGCATTCGTGCTTCACTTGAGCAAAGCCATTGCTCCGGTAAAATGTGTCGCAGTATTGCATACAGTTCGACATGAAATGCATTCTCTGACGGTCCCGCTTTGTTATACATCTGTTTGTTTCGAAGTTGTTTCGGGGACAGATGTTGGACCGCAGTTGTTATTAGTTCAATTGGACCCTCTACAGTTGCTAAAGGAGTACAGCACGGAAAAACAGCTTCCCCAATTATCCCCGTATAAAGTAGGATTTTATCCAGTGTCCCAAGACAATCCAGCTCTAACTTCCAGGTTTCTCCAGCATGAACTGTTAGATTCCGGAGATGATCGCACAGCTCCTTATTGCTTCTGAGATTCCTCTTGATCATTTTTCGTACCCCATTCAGGTAGTCCTGGTACTCCGTTTGTAGTACAATTCTCCAAGTTTGGGTAGTTGGTCTGCGCTCATAGTATAACTTCAACAGGGCCATCAAAGAGGCTGCATGGCCTCCAGATTCTACCATGATTGCAAGTTGCAAAGAGTCCGGTATCGAAATACCCCATGCCTCTGTGAACTTTGTAAAAATGGCTGACATTTCTCTGATGGTGAAAGGTTGCATTTTAGAGAATGTCGCCTTATTAAAAGGTGAGCAGAGGCTTTCTTCAGGTCCGGTCCCCCAGTTCAACTCGCTGAGTTGAAAAGTCCCGACCCCAATGTAGGGGATCAGCATAGTTGTTAGAGACTCAAAGAATCGTTTTGCTTCGCTTAATAGACCAGGTGATAAGTATATCATCTGCATTTCGTCTATCAGCAGACATAGGCACTTCCGTTTTGTTGTTTCGCCGTGGCCAGTGCGCTGATTATATGTCTTCGAGATTTGGCTTCGGAGATCCTTTCCATCCAGGTATTGACCAAAAATTCTGAGCGAGAGTAGTGCATATAAAGATTCGATATGATCTCTACAGTGAAAATCCCCCTCAGTCATTGATATGTAAACAGGATACATATCTGAAGCCCTCAAATATTCCTCCATTGCCCATAGAAACGTGGTCTTTCCACTATGATATGGGCCATGGAGAATTACGGGCCTTTTTACCTGCAAAAGCTCTGCTGTTTCCTGGAACGGCTTCCTCTTCGACGGTTGGAGCTTTAAACCCGGTCCCCAGAGTGTAGGAGTCCATTCACAGTAATAATCTTATGGTGCCTAAACATTTGCGGGTTTGGTGTCTAGTACTAGTACCTATATACCAGATCCCACAAATACATCAGTTAGCCACCTAATATTTCACCAATGAGAGCAAAACGGAGTAAACTTACCAACAATCTCTGTTTTATTATGAAGATCTATAACTAGCTGCGCAACACCAAAAGCTGGTCCTCGTTTCAATCCGTACTCCAGAAGCCTCCCTTCTGTCAGCCGGAGGAGGACAAAGCCACCAACTCCTTCCTCGGAGATGAGACCAATGTCTCTATCGCTGAACTGGCAGCAATCTCGATTTGCCTCCAGAAACTCTTTAACATGAATTGGGTTCCATTGCCCGACTGCTGGCGGGTTGTTGCTAGGAATGCTAATCCCTTCGTTGGTCTCCATTGTTTATATTGTTGCGGTAGTTGAGGAGAGGCGGTTTCTAAAACTGAGAGACACAAAATCACAGGGATACAGCATCAATCCTTCCCTAGGGGTGGGTTAGTCTCTGCACTAACAAGGAATATAGAGTACGAAAAGGGGATAGACCGAGTAGAGTTCAATGATATTGTCTTAGAAGATGTATTCTGCTGTGATCCAGAAAAGAGAGAAGAACAAGCGTGAATCCGAAGGATTGATTCGGATCCCTAACACTAACCACTAATGCTACCGAAGGAGATCAGAAACGCATTTGAGGGGGCTTGCCTGCCTGAGTGCTGTTGGACTGGTGATGGGTACCCAGGATAGTCAAGACTACCAACAAACGGGGAGCTGGAAAAAGGGTGGTGAGTCGAGGCTTATTCGAGGGCAACACGAGGGAAAGCCTTATGGCCCAAGTCGCAGGCCAGTGGAGGTGAGTAGCAGTTCCGTTTGATTGTGAATGTGAAGTGTCGTCTGAGAGACTGGAGTGGTAAGTTCAGGGCAGAAGCAGCAGTAGTGGCAGCGGCGTAGGTACTGTACAGTTAGTATGGTAGTGTTCTGGTCCGTTCCGGGATTCAGTCCATACCGGTATGGCCCCCCATACCGGTATGGACTGGGCCGTTGCGAGATTGCCGGGCCGTTCCGGGACGGCATATATCTACACTCTGAGCGATGAACGAAGGCAAATTGAGTGGAAACCGGGTCTATTATATTTTATACATAACAAAAGCTCAAACTCCACTACAAGTAAATTCATGATACCTCTCGTTCATAGTACTATAGGTCTTGTTCTTTTCTGCATGCAGCAAAGTAGTATGCTTTAATTCTGCGATACCTAGGTAGTTCTTGTTAGTCACCATGTACTTGAATTGGATATTAAGGAATTACTTCTCAAAGGTCACCTGGGATTACTTCAATAATTGCGCTTCGAGATCGAGTGAAACCTAGGGGGTGAAACTGATCCAAATCAATAGCACCATTATCTTCTGACCAACTGACATTATGGTAAGGGCGGGAATGTCGTGGTATGTTGGCAATTCCGCGGTGTGCTCTGGTAATGTCAGTATGCACTAGTCTGGTTGGCACAGTGTGCAGACTATGTTACGTTGAACAAGTGTGTTGCGTTGAAGAAAATTCTCACGAACTAAAGGTTTCAATTCCGTAACGGACCAGAACATTTCTCTACATAATAACTTTCATTTCGGGTATACCTCTACTGAGTATTTTTTTGGATAGGTCGCCTATGTTATCTCCGATGTTCTTTGATCAAATGTTGCTACAAAATAACCTTCATATCGGATATGTCCCTATTTAGTAATTTTAATGTCGCTGTGGCCGCTGTGGCCGCTGTGGTGTTGTGGTAAATCCTTGTTGCTATCCGTGACATTGAACAATTTAATCTCGTAACGGCCTGGTCCGTTGCGATATCCAGCCATACCGTAACGGCCTGGTCCGTTGCGATATCCAGTCCATACCGGTATAGACCGGGCCATACCGGTATGGACCGGATCCCGGAACGGACCAGAACAGTAGCACTCTTAGGAGGAGTAACGGCTCGCTTCTTAGGGGGCGTTACCTCTATGATTTGAGATGGTTTCCTGCCTAGGTACTGTTGGCAGGATAGAATACCAACAAACGAAGAAGCTGGAAGAAGGGTGGCGAGTCGACAGATTTGTGAGACTGATGGCAGAGAAACACAGGGGAAAACCTTAAGGCCCAAGCCGCAGGCCAGTGGAGGTGAGAAGCAGTCCCGTCGTATGAGTGAGAGCGGAATAACTGGTGTAGGCCAATGGTTGTGTGAGTAGAAGCTTGTTCTGTCTAAGTTTGGACTAAGCTAACGTTACCGCGGTAATCTTGTGCCAACCAGACTACACGGTAATTCGAAATTAAGAACCCCCCCCCCCCCGCCCGGAATAGGTTTCTCTCTCAACCCCTTCTCTTCTGGCCTCGCCCTTGGTGCCTTATTCAAGATAATCTTCAGAACCTTCTATCCTACCTCCCAAACACATCCTTCGAGATAAAATACGGCTACTAAGTTGACAATATGTGGTGAGGTCATGGGTGTACGGGGCTAGATATGTAATAGGACGAGGAATTTGGAACTTTGAAGTTAAACGATTAATGTAGAATGAACATAACCAAATACCAAGGATGCTGAGCTTGTTCATGAAATTCACTAACCTCTACCTTCTTCTATCACTAGCTTGAGCACGGTACACCATCGAAGTGCGTGCTTGGCTTACTGAGATAGATATGTCAGAGAGTAAAAAGACGCAAGTCACTTGAGAAGCATAATCCGACGAGCTTCGTGGCCTATGGAGCATTACAATCAAGTTACCTACAACAGGGATATTATTTGCACCACCCCGAAGAAAAGCAGCCTCATCCCATGTCATTCCAGCAGGCGGTTTTCAGTAGGGTTGGGACATTCTGCAAACTATATTGATATACATTAATCTGGAACTATCGGGAGTAAAAGAAGGCGGTAGTTCTTCCAATCTTATAGCAACCATTAATAGGGCAAAGGGTTCTTCGGCATAACATTCTATATCACTCTGTGTTCCACTTGATTGGGCTGCATTAGTGCCAATACGTGCCTTTAAAATGGCCGTATTGGCACTCAATTGCTCAAACACTCACCCCCCTAGCCCGTGAGTACTCTCCGCGTAATAGGCAGTGACACCATCAATGAAGCCTTGTATCATGGTGTCAAAGAATACCTCCGCGAGTGTCAGCGAGGAATCTTAGTCACTCACTATCTCTCAAAAGCCAGAAAGAAACAAAATATACTCTTTTTTGACATCCCTGCAAATTCTATATCATTATAGGAGGTGGCCTCAGTACCACGTATATATTGTCTGATTTAAGCCATCTCTTTATATTCGACAAGAACAAACCTGTCAGCACCAGTTAAGATTCCCTGCCCACATGTCATAATTATCAATAAAGACATCACAGGCAAAAATATAGTGACTAGCATTTTCCCCACAAGGAATCCATAGGATTCTACCATCATTGATTATTAGGTGTATTATTCTCAGCCAGCACAAATTCAAATTTCTTCTCTCTTCCCTATTCCAATGTTACTCATAAAGGCTTATCAACACTGCCTTCAACTCAATTTCTTATATCAAGCTAGGGATATATAGAGTAGATATACTTTAGATTTCTGATCATCAAGTACAATTCATCCAAAATAGGTCACGATCTTGGGGTAGAAGCCAATCCATGTGGCACGAAACCAGCAATAGGAATGAGAATGGGGTTCAATGCTAGAAGAGCACTAAGGTAGCATAGCAAATATGGAAGAGGAACATCCCAAGACCAGATCAGATGACCTAATGCCTTGTTGTAGCATTCGCTCGAAGTGAGCTTTACTATTTGTCACATGTACAGTAAGTTGTACCTAGGCTTAGTTACCCTGATCTCTGGATTTCATGGTCTAGCTAGCGGTCCAAGCCAACCCACAAGTTGGTTCAAGTCGGCCCGGTCAAACAAATCTGAATAACCGATTCAGTTTGACTCAGGTCCATGCGCGCCTTAATCTTTTGTGACTCCCAGGCCCCTCTTGTACGTTACTTCAGCACCGGTAGCTGTAGTCGTTAGTCTGGTTGCTTGTATTCGTCGAGCCGCCGACATTAGTCTCGTAGTCTTTAACTTGAGCATTGTAATTTGGCCAAACTAGGAACCATGCCAAACTAGGGGCTCCCAAATAGGCACTGACTACCCATATCGGACTAGCTTCTCCTCCAAAAGGAAGGTCGAGATGTGTCAGACTCACATTGAGTAGGTTACATTCACTACTATGTACTTCGTTAGGTCCCGTATACCTTCAAGGATCCGAGACTAATACCTTTATAGTCCTTTGAATCCGAGTGCACAATGATATTTCATTGGAGGGAGGAATCGTTCTAGCCTTGAGCAACTGATTGCTCGTTGACATGCTGTGTTGAGAATGGTCAACACCCTGCACAGTGCGTTAAGCTGTGATATCCGGCTTAATATTATTTGTAACCTAAAATTTCCAATTTTTCAAATCAGACGAAATTAACATTCCACCTAAAGGGGATCGAAAATAACCATCCAGAAAGAAAACTGCCGGATAGAGATCTGCGCTCATTCTTATGGCGTAGGCCTACTGGCGCTCTTATTTTAGGGATTGTTGGCGAGTGGGCTTGCTGCTATTGCGGCTTCCAACTTTGATTATTTTATATTGTAGTGATAGTTTAATCTGTGGTGAGGAAGATCTAGCATATAACGTTAATGCTGACGAGGCCGTGTGATATCACAACTTCTCTTGTTACGACACTTTACGGTATCAATGGGACAGTGTAGCTAAACTATAAACAAACAAGATACTTATTCAGCAATATTGCAACAGATAGCAACGTAAAGCTCTCAAAGACCTAGCACACATCAACCCTAGACACCATCATCATGGGCATACTTCTTCTGGCGAAGCCCCTTCCCACGAGGGCTTCACCGCCATCGTTTGCCTGAACCTAATAAAATAGCCAACCAACAGTCACCCAAGAAAGACGTGAAAACAGCAGACCTCCCCACAATTTTTGACAAACATATTCCTTTAGATCAATCAAACAAAGCAAAGTTCAAATATGATTAAGCAACTTTTTTTAGTCATTATCCTTCCCCGCCTTTTTGGAACACCCACACAACGATTTCCAGTGAGATATCATCATAGTCTCTTAGCTTCAGCAGCCTCGACTATCCAGTACTTTATCACATTATCAATGCTCTCACATCATCAACGCTTCTGTCCCTACCACCAATCCTACCCAATAAACAATTTTTTACAGCGACACCCTCAGCTACTGTATCCCACAGCTAGGGATTGCATCCTGACTCTAAATAGGAGGCATAGCCAACAGCGATAGGACAAAAGAATATGAAAACAAATGTCATATGGCACAAAATGGGAATAACGAGAAAAGAAGGAAAGGTTTATGGTGAAAGCTCTTGAATCTAGTACCATCTGCCGTAGGACATAACCATGTAAAGAGAGAAGTATAAGTCTGTAACCTGAGACCAAGGTATGAAACGTGTAATGAGCATCATGCGTTTACCCTCATGTATCTAAGTCCAAAGGTAGAAAGGAAAATCATAAGGGAAACCTCGTTGGTAATTGCATGTACCGCTGAGAGAATGACCCCTCAGTTAGTAACTAAATGGCCGAAGTAGCACTTGTGCTTTGAAAATGACTGAAGGCTGTTTCCTCTGCTGAACTCTAACAACCAAGGGCATTGCTACCATCTTAATCACCGCACGCTCTCTCTCCAAGCTCAAAGCGTCTATGTTCTTGTAATATTGCTCAGCGTCGTGCATCAAGTCAGCCTTGAATTGTTCATGGACTTGGGGGAAATCGATGAACCATTCTTTATCTCCACCTGCTCTGGACATTGCCGAAGAAAGACGATCGGCGTGCTCAAAAATGTTCTGAAGGCTGCGCTCACTTGCATCGACAACGGTGGGATCATTGCAACGCGAAATCAGAATACGAATAAGATCATGGACGCTTTTGCAAATCTTGCTGCAGCGTTTTCCCGATTCCTGTGAGAATGAAACGTTAGAATTGCAGCCTGCAGTTATCACATTTGAAATCACTTACACCCTCAAGAGCGCTTTCGTTTGTTGATTGTAGGATTCTCTGAAAAGCTGGATCGAAGATTTCCCATCTAATGAACCTGGAGACCAAACCTTGAACAACGAAGGATTTCGTCTTCTCACTCCCGATGAGCGATTCTACATAGTCATCTCTCTCGAAGACGTTTTTAAGAGCGTCTTCTAATTCTTGGGGGATCCCCTCCGCGGTTGGGAACTTGAAGTATCTATCAGCCCAGCTTTTCACACTGCTCGTGAAGAGCATGGCAAACTCAGATTGGAAGTATTGATCGTCCTTTATGTTATTCGCATCGGAATAACTATGCTGGTATTGAAAGCCAGTAAACTGGAGGTGGCGTTGATAGAATTGTTGTAATCTGGTCGATGTGTCATGAATCTCTGGTGAATCACTGGAGCGTTTGGATGTTGGAGGAGAGTTCTGATACTGTAGTCTTTCGTTTAATCTATGATTCTGGATTTCGTTTTCATGGAGCCTGCGCTGGAACTGAAGGACCAGTTTGTGAAGGTGATCTCGCTCTTTCATGCATTCCAGAAGTTGGTGCTTTGTATGGTCAAGTTCTGACTTCACAATGTAACACGAGCCACATCTCTGGTTGTTAGACGAATATTGGGAGCGGGGCAAATGGTGGTTGTAGGCTGCGGAGGAATGGCCACCATGAGATGCATGGAACATCTGGGAACGACTTAAATTCAAGTGACGACCTCGCGAAGGCTGTTGGAAAGATCCGTGATAATGATCAATTGCAGGCACGCAAGATGGCACTGTGCTCCTGTTCTGGGTGTGAGTGTGTCCGGCCGTTTCGATCAAGTCGTTCCAGCGTTCATTCCTTTCAATCCTTTCGGCAAGGGTTGGCTTGCTAGGAGTTTTGGAGCCGTTCGATTTACGACACTCCACTACGCCGAATGCCGGCCAAGAATCTGCAATTACATCAGGTACCACGGAGGCATCCCGGTTCTTTCGTCGTGGATTGAAGTAATTGTCAAGAAATGGATCCTCCAAGTTAGAAGTAGGGGAAAAGCTTAACATGCCATTATCATGATATAGGCTGGAGGTTGACGGTGTTGGATGTTGAATGGAAGATCGCAAACCATCTCCCGAGTTCATGAGCGTTGGTTGGTCAAAGAGTTTACTGGACCCTAGGTGAATGCTGGGTTCAGGCTTAGCTGAGGAGTTGCGTCCTGGAGCTCGCTCTGTTGCGACGCCTGTCTGAATTACTGACCCCGAACTTGCATTGCTGGTCAAGAAAGTTGATGGAGTCCTTGTTAGTTTGTGGCTATTCTCACTCCGCTTTCGATTGTTCGTGGAGTCCTCACTCGCTTCTCTGGCTGAATCCGTATTATTTCTCGAGAATATGCCTTCTCCGAAAGCTGATCGTATGTGAGGAGTAGGAGCTGGTGTGAACTGTGGAAATTGTAGACTGAGTCTTCCAACATCAGTGTCCACCGAGTATCCCTGGGCAACACAGGAAACGCTATTCTTCAGCTGATGAGTTTGGTTCGATAGCTGGTAGTAATCACTGAAAGAAGAATCAAACATATTCGACTGAAGACTGGACTCTTGCGAGCTGGATACCGAATCAGTTGAGACGTTACTGCTGAAACTTACGGGAAGTCCATGGGTGAAAAAGCTTTCAGTGTCAGCAACCATCAAACCGTTAGAACCGGTTGATACGACGTTGCTAGCTGTGCCTGCTCCCGCCTGTTGATTTCCGCTTGCACGGGTTGACGCTAAACGGGTTGCTACATTTCCGGAAGCAGATGGGCCTGCAGCTGGTATACCGGGTTGCCTCATTGTCCATGGAGATTCCAGGTTGGAGAAGCATTCCTGGACCTGTTCATGGGTGCTCTGAGGCTGAAAGCCGCTGTCAACTTGCGTGGGCCCCCTCACGGTGGTCCCCGGGGGGTTAATATCTGCTCCGAGCTGGGGAAACGTGAGGGATGCTACACTTTGTCCTTGGGAAGTCGCTTCGGAGCTGGAGAGTGCGCATGGCCTGGAACCTGGTTGGGGAGTAAACTTGAGTGATCCATTTCTCTGGGACGACACCGGTACTGCCGCTGCAGCTGATGGTGCTGTAATAACTGTTATTTCTGCACAACTAGTGGGGGTGGGTTCAAAGTGCCAAAGTATCAACATGCTATAAATATATTTATATTCATATATATACTAATATATGGGGTGAGGGCAAACAGGATAGGAATATGAAATTTACCTCTATTATTTTCCGCTTGCTCAAGCTGATGCCCCCAAAACAGCCCTGCAGGATTTATAGCCGGGCTTCTCTGGGGCTCCATCGTAAGTGGAAGATACCCCGAAGGCAAAGATCCGATCCCCGCATCATGTCGATACTGGGCTGCGTAAATTTCGTGAGCTCGCCGCCTCTCGGCAATTAGGTCCAATGCCTGACCACCATTCGAGGTTGAAAGAGTGCTTGCAAGGTTGGCGTCGTCGTTGTGAGTTTCGTAGCCTCTGGAGGGCATATTGGCAGTTTGGGTCGTTTGGGTCTTTAGATTCTGAAAGAGCTATTGCCGCAGTATTGTGAGAGACACGGGCAGCTGATACTTCGCAAGTATATTTGTTGGGTGGGTGATAAACTTTGCTCCTGTGTCTTAAGCAAGGCAGAGGCCCTTGATGGATCAGGCGACCGATTGATGCTTCAGGAACCCGACCGATGGTGGAAATATGTATACAGCTAGAAGTTAGCTCCTCCAAAGGTGGTCTCAAGCGTTGAAGGACGGTATAGCACGCCGGGTACCAGCCAGGTAGGCCGAGGTGCAGTCGTAGGCGGAATTGTGTCCTGACCGTATGAGAAGCAGTGGAAGTTGCCTAGAGTAGGATTGTGAGCATGTAAGACGCAAAGGGACAGGAACTACAAACGTTTTAATGCGAGGGAACGAAAGGATGCGCTTCGATGCCGAGGGGAAGTGTGGGTTGCGAAGGAGCGGGGCCACACGACGAGAAGGTGGAGAGGAGACCGAGGAGATTGAAAAGCACGGCGGAAGGGAGAAGAGCGTAGTGAAGTAGTTGTGCGCAAGCGTGACTGTAAAACACCAATACAGCCAAAGATAAAACTGGACTCCATACTCACTCGCCACAGACTGACTTTTACAGACCCCCACTAGTCATTCACAAATTTGAATGCTTCTGGTCAGGTAAAGTGCCCTCCAATGCTTTAGTCTGGCTGCAATACCTCACACAGTCTGCGATTTCGCCATTCACCGCCCCAGCAGTTTCAGGCAAATGAACCAGCCTGAACAGCCCTTGATTCTAAGAAGGCCAGAGGAACATCAGAGGTATAACTCATTGAGATATGTATTGCATGACGGCAATAGCCAAAAGAAAGAGAAATGGACTTCGGTCTGTGAACGAACTTTGATGGTATAGACTGTAGACCACGGGCATCGCATTTGATGATGGAAAATGTCAATAATAAATAACAAGTAGATAAGCAAGCTTAAGCTGAGACCTGAACACCATTCATTGACAGAGATTCGGCCAGAAGTACAAGGCAGCTGAGAGACTCGTGCGGAAGGCTCAATTCAAGACTGTGCCATAACTGGCTACAGACAGCCGCTCCCATGC
The DNA here is from genome assembly GCA_003788615.2 of Terfezia boudieri ATCC MYA-4762. Lineage (NCBI taxonomy): Eukaryota > Fungi > Ascomycota > Pezizomycetes > Pezizales > Pezizaceae > Terfezia > Terfezia boudieri. The sequence goes on along the minus strand of ML121528.1, from coordinate 2,019,890 downwards.
TCTTACAATTAACTCAGCAGTGCTATCTTCGTGCCATCAATCCCCCTTAAACAGTCTCAACCAAAAATACTTGTTGGTTGCCGACCAGTAACCTCGAGCCACCAATCCCGATGCCATATTTTGGTGCCCGTATGCATAACTCGAGCCAGAACGGGACCTATTGCAATATGCCGGTAAGAAAGCTAGGTAGTACCAGTGGTGCTCGTGCTGCTCCATCGTCTGCCCCTTGATATCATGCATCGAGAAGATGACACTTTATGAGACCGAAGTTAACGTACACAAATAAGGTCGAGACGACTCACCACATTAAAAGCACTATCGTCCTCATGCCTACGCCTGATGTTGTAGATCTCTCTCTAGCTCTGCTTGAGTCGTAAACTTGTTATGCGACAGATGAATCCCACGTGCTATGCCCATCGGCACCCAATACTAAGGTAGTTATGTGGATACGGAGGGAGAAGATGGGCGGTGGACGCAAACTTGGGAAGCTAAGCTCCTTCATTAAGATTCGGTACGAGCATGATGGGTAGCGGGTGGCGTGTGCTTGAAACAATGCAAAGTGTCACAATTCTTCCGCGAGATTGAAACAAGTCTGGCCCCCCCCCAAAAAAATATTATGAAGGAAGCTTGGGAGACGAAACCGGGGCGTGGAAGCGGGAAACGTATTGGTTTTTTCAACCGTTGATGGTGTGCATACTCCGATGAACGGACAGAAACCCTGACTGGGAGGGATATCAGCAGCGGCTGGAGGCACGAATGATAAAGTGCAAAGAACTATCAAAGCCATGGCGGTGCATATATTTAGAATAGCCGCGAGTACACAACGGCAAGCGAGATGGGAGTTAACATACTTAAGATGAATTTAGGAAGATGCTGAATAAAGGTAAGTGCCTGGGCAAAACAAAAAGCGGACCAGTAAAGCAGGAATAACAGAAAACGGTTCACTCCCTAGCTTTTCCATCAACGCCGGCGGCCGCTGCCACATTACATACCTCACATGTGTTCGTCTGGCACGCCGTATCCACTCCCGGCAACTCACAACCTTCAAACAGGCTTACAATGCATGTCGTTCAGTCGTACCACCATAAGCAGTTGCCACTGCAGAGGAACGTGATCAGGCAGGTGTGTTGTCTGTAACAGGTAGAATAGGCAGCCAAGATCTAACTTCAGGTGAGCAGGTTATTCTTTTGGTAGTATATGGACCGTAATTGCCTGGAACAAAGCTATATATATATGATGGTAGACACCTTCGGCAGGCACCATGAGAGCTAGAATTCGAGAGTTAATTGAGAGCTCTCGGAAAGGAGCTTGTGTGCTTGTAGAAAAATCAGGAAGTGGCAGTTAATGACAACCCTACGTGATGAGTGCACGATTCAGAAGCTGAATGCAAAATAGGAACCCCCCTAAATGATCGTGTCAATGTAAAAAAGGCGAGAATGAGAGCCAGAAAGAACCAGAATAATTGGTGCATGTACTTCATGAATCTAGGAAAGAGCATTTTGAATTAATCTCGCTATTCGGATTCGACCAATGCAGCAGTACAATATGAACCATCACACAGGAAGAAATGAAACTAAGTGAGAAAAAATTATCTACATACCGTAGTGATTCAACAGTTTCATAAAAGCATTTTCTTCAAGCTGGTTGCTAGACCTACAACCCAGCCGAAGCCTTTAACCTAAACATACTTGAATAAACAGCATCCACAACGGGACTAGCTGATATTCTTCGCCCGCCGAAAAATCTTCCGTTAAGGCCTTGAATTGCCTTTTCCCCGCCGGAGACCTTCTCAAACTTGATGTAAATCTCGCCCTGAGAGTTGGGGTCAAGTGAGATATGTACTATTTTGCCATATTTTGCCTCGCACTCAGCTTTGACATCGTCTTCAAGCTCTTTGACCCATGCTTCCCCGGATTCCCTGAGTTACGTTCATGTTAGTACGAGCTAGTAAACGGGAATGAAGGTAGATAAAACTCACTCTGCAGAATCAAACATGTTTTTTAGCACAATACACCGGCTCGCCATTGACACATTGACCGGCAAAAGCTTGGGTGGGAGCTTCTCGGGAAGCCTCTGCGGTTGTTTTTGTGTTTTGTCTCCAGGTTTCCCAGTGGGGCTAGCGGGCTCATCCTGTCTCGCCAGTTTGCGCATAAGCAAGTCCCTACTGTAGTTATTGAAATTCACACCAGCAACGTCCGTATCGTCTAAAGCGCTCGCTCCAGTACCAACGTTCTTGTCGTCATTCCTCCCACCACCGCCGCCGGCCCGTCTGCCTTCGTACCCCCCCTGGCCATGGCTCTGTTGGCCTCCAAATCTTTGCAGCATTTGGGCAGTTGATTCAGGCGTGAATTTGTCATTTCCGAGGCCGACACGGATAGGACGCCCTGCAAGATCGAAACCATTCATCTTTTCAAGTGCTTCTCTCGCCTGAGCAGGGTCACGGTACCTGCATAAATGTTAATACCAGCAGTGTGACTCAATATACATGAAGGATTACTCACTGTACAAACCCATATCCTCTAGATCTTCCACCTTCTTCTTTCTGCAACTGCACAAACTCAAGTTCTCCCCATGGTTCAAAGACATGGCGGAGGTCATTTTCCGTAATGCTAAAGTGAATGTTCCCAACATATAATCTGTGAAATGGGACTGTATTAGCGTCTTTTTGAGCGGCTTGATCAACTCGAGCTTGACGATTCTTCTCTGCCTCGGTGAGCTGAGCAATGATGGGAATTCCAAGAAGTCGTTGACCGGTTAGTTGAATTGCCTTGGGAACGGATGCTTCGTCCTTGAATTCTACGTAACCAACCCTTCAAACGAGAACATTAGCAAGGCTCTTCTCAATTTCATCGCGGGTGACTAGTATAATATACCCTTTGGATCTCCCGCTGACTCTGTCCTTTACAATCTGAGCTTCTTTAACCGGCCCTGCCTTCTCGAAGAACGCTACTAGTTCTTTCGTTCTCAAGCGAGCAGCTAGTTGTTGTACAAATACAGTTCGTCGATCACGTTCATCTTCAGTCAGTTGCGGGGAACGAGTCCTGGAACATATTAGCATGTAATATTAGCACGTAATTGAGCAGGAGCAAACCTAGAGCGAGATCTCCCACCCCGTCTGCGGGGGGAGCGTGTTCTCCTCCTTCTCCTGTCATAGTCCCTGTCATCACGATCGTCATAATCGCGGCGACGATAATACCTATCATCGCGGTCTCTGTCCCTGTCCGCGGAATAACGGCCACGTCTTTCATCGTATCCGTCATCATCGTAATCTCTTCTTCTACGCCTAAATTCTCAAAGTTAATATTTCTGTAAGAATGTCAAAGTTGTAAGCGAGTTATGTAACATACCGCTCACTGTCTCTGCTCCGACGCCTACTGTCGTGACTTCGAGGGGTACTTCTACCATCGTCTCGATCTAAGCCCCGGTCCCTATCATCTCGATGTCTATCACTTCGATCTCTTCCGTCCTTTCCGTTTCGTACATCACCATCCGCCGCTCCGGAAGAGGAAGGTCTGTCATGGTGCTTAGATGGTGTTGCTGCCTTGAAAGGTTCTTCAAGAAGGGCTTCTACGTCTAGAGAAGACATCTTTAGGGAATGAGTTCTTTTCTTCCTGACCTGTCCTTTCTTGAATATTACCCTGTGAGTCGATTGCTTGATCTCCTTCAGGCCGATCGGTAACCTAGAGACTTCTCGGCTGGATGTGATTGAGTTGGCTTGTATCCTCGACACGCACAAGGAAGGTGCAAAATACTGGAAAGCAGGGGATCCTCTCCAATTGTTTTTCTTCAGCTATGGGAACTAAAGCTACGGTGTTTGGAAATCGACAGTGGTGCGGAGTGTCGAGACGGGGAGGTTGGGCCTACGGATGGAGCCGCCAATGAAAAACTCTGTTGGAGAAGAGGAGCTGCGCCACTAACTGCGCCACAGACTGTGCCAGTCAACACACGTGACCGCACTACGCATTCAGCTTGAGGACACATGTTGTTTCTGCAAGGCACCTCCGCAACATCACAACGGCCACATATTCACCATCTAAGGAAAGAAAAGAAAAAGGCGTCCCCGATCTCACTCACTACGGCACTTCGTTCTGATCTACATATTCATTTTTGAAGATATCACAATATTGGCATACTCACCAAATTTCGCTAGCGATTCCCTCACGGGAGAGCTATCAACAACCGTGTGAGTCTGCGTGAGGCAAGCAGCACATATCCGCCAATATGTCCAGAGATTACAATTACGACAATGAGGTACTGGATACTCCTCCCTTGCACCTAGATGGGAATGGAAACTGACAATCCCTTGTGGGATCTACCAGGGCCAATTCTTTCCCTACTTCATACTCACGATGCTGGGACTCATCCTCGTCCCCCTCACTTACTCAACTTTTGCGCCTAATAAACGTACACCTATATCTCTTGAACCATCTTATCCCCTCAGAAGTTTCCTGAGCTTTTCATTCTAACGATTTGGTATCTGTTCCATAGAATCTAAAGCATCTAAGGCCGTACTAGTGAAAACCGGCTTTTTGCCTCCCAAAGCCGAACTTATCGAAGCTTCCAGGTGGAGGCAGGCCAAACGCGAGAGGCGGATAAAGCGCTTTTTGTCAATCATTGTAGGGTGGGGTTTGTTCTCATACATGGCATATTTGGTGGTGACAACGAAGGCTGGGGGTTCAAAGCTATGGGATCCATATGACATCTTAGGCATCTCTTCGGTATGGATACAGCTTGAACGATATTTAATGTGTCAAGCGTGCTAATCTTTCACATATAGGGCTCATCCGAGAAAGCTATAAAGAAGCATTACCGGAAATTAGCAATGCAATTCCATCCTGACAAGATTTCTCCAACAGGCAACGAGACCATTGAAACTTTAAACGATCGTTTCGTCGAAATGACAAAGGCTTATAAAGTGCTCACCGATGAGGAGATCCGGAACAACTATGAGCTATATGGACACCCAGATGGGAAGCAATCCTACTCCATTGGAATAGCTTTACCACAATGGATCGTAGCATCAGAGAATACATATTACGTTTTAGCTGTCTACGGATTCATTTTCGGCATTATGCTCCCATACACCGTCGGGAAGTGGTGGTATGGGACTAAGAAACATACAAAGGATGGTGTTATTACAGAGTCTGCCGGAAGTCTATTCAAGGCATACGACCAGGTTACAGACGAGCGAAGACTTATTGAAGTTCTACCACTCGGAGAAGAGTACAAAGACTTGGCAAAAGAATGGGGAAATCTTGGAAATGATGCCATGGTCGAGAATAAAATCAAGGACGTGATTGGGAAGAAATCATTCAAACGATTGCAAGAAATGGAGGAGGGGCCAAGGAGACGAGCACTGGGGCTTCTTTGGGCATATCTATACCGTGTCGATTTGGGCACAGAAGCCCTTGAATATGGTATGTTGTCACATGGACTTTGGCTCGTCGTAATTATTAATTGTAAAGTAGCTAAACTAGATACCGCCCCCCCGGCAATCACCTTGAATAACTCCTTCCTTTCCATTGCACTAGCTTACGGAAGCACTGCTCCTATACTAGCCTCTATGCATCTTTCTCAGTCTTTGATTCAAGCAATTGCACCCGGTGAATCTCCACTTCTGCAACTCCCGGCTTTTACTTCAGCGATTGTAGCTGCAGTCGAGCAAGATGGAGGGAAAAATCACTGGACCATCCAACGTTTCATGACCCTTTCTGAGCAACGGCGGCGGCAACTGTGCATTGGTGACGGCCTCTTGAACGAGGCGGAGTATGAGCAAGCAATAGCCTTTGCAAAGAAGCTTCCCGCCTTAAAAGTGGAGGCTGCATTTTTCAAAGTCGCGGGGGAGAAACACGTGACGGTTTCTTCGCTCGTACAATTTGTTATTAAGGCCAGAATTGCCCCACCAGGAGCAGACTTGCAGCCTGTTGATGAAAAGGATCTCTTGGACGAAGATCCAGATGAAAGTGACGTTGACGCCCTGATTGGCCGAAAGTCAAATCGTTGGTCTCAAGCCTCTGCCAAAAAGCCTGCGAAAGTTCAACCTAATCCACTTGCCCATGCACCTTATTACCCACGTGATTATTCTCCGAGATGGCACTTGTTTCTCGCAGATGCAAAACAAGGGAAGATGGTCATTCCTCCGACCACATTCACTCAGCTGGAAAAGACCGCTGAGGGGGGTGTTGAGACGCTCAAATTACAGTTCCAAGCGCCCCCTCAAAAGGGAGAATACACTTTTGTGATGCACCTTGTAAACGATGCCTACGTGGGTATTGATACAAAAATGAATGTGAGAATGATAGTAGAGGGCCCGGAGAAGGTGATGCAGATGGGGGCAGAAGAAGACGAGATCAGTGAACCCGATGAAGGTAAGCTCACACACCTTAATCCATTATGATACGATAGACGCTAATATAAGTGCACAGATTCAATAGCTGGTCAAATGAACGCTATGAGGGGTGGTCCCGTCAAGAAGAAAGGCAAGAAGAGCGACAGTGATGACAGTGATGAAGATGATGAAGAGGAGAGTGACACTGATGGAGAGAAGAACGTGCAGGAGGACAGTGAAACTGACACTGACACTGACACTGATGAAGATAAATAGGAGTTGTGACAGGAGTTGTTTATTGTTAGTTGGACGATTTGTCCTAACATATATTCACTTGCTCTTTTTGTTTTTGTATTCTATTTTATAACCGGGATTCGGATGCGTTTGTTTGTCTTGTGGTTACTTATGAAAAGATCTATTGCACTCCTAATCTGAAGTACGTACACTGGTTTAAGTCGCTGACAAAACGTCTGTAGCGAGACTGCTCCTAGATCTGTTTCCAGTTCCCATTCTATGTTGATACGAATTTTGGGGTAGCCGTCATTTTAAATGGGAGACATAGTTCTTATGCCCACACATTCAGAGAACTGAACATCCTCTGAGAGTCCCTTTGGTCCGTAGCCACCTTAATCCATCACAAACTAATGAAGGAAGAAATATGTGAAAAAATCTGGAATAATACACGTGATACAATCTCACATCAACCCCATACTTCACTCACAGCATAAATATCTAAATATCTCACTTCAGAGTAAGATCTCACCCATCAGAACATAAGCTCTCTTGCCCCCTACTCCCGCCAAATTCCACCACAACCTGCCATGCCTTCCTTACACCTCCAAATTAATCGCCTGACCAAACTTCGCATACAACGCCATTTTCAGCGTATCCATCTCCTCTCTGCCATATTCCAGCTTTGCCTCTATCGCCTCAATCTCCTTATCTATTTCCGCCGTGCTAGTTTCTAACATTGCTTGGACTTCGGGGACGGGGAGATGTATGAATGCATCACCGATTTTGTAGGGGATAAGCTTATCTTCATCGACAAGTTCGAGCTCGGAGGTGACATCCGTTAGATACTCTTTCTCTTGCTGGGGGGTTTTGTTAGGGCCAATATACGGCAAACAGGGGTTTGTGGAATTGTGGAGATGTGGTGGGGTTAGCAAACCTGCTTCTTCTCAAGTTCTTCTTTTAATGACGTCTGCTTCTGATGTAGTGTCGAGAACTGATTGATCTGGTCTTGGTCTGCGCGGGAGACTTCGACATCATCTGAGTTCTCCTCGTCCCGAGAGAGCTAGATACGAACGGTCAGTATTTTCGTTTTAAAATTCAAAGGAAAGGATTCAGCTTCAAAAATAGTATGTACCATGCGCCGGTTCATGTTCATCATTGTGTCTTGAAGTCTGCTGCTGACGTAGACTTAATGTTGGGGTATGGTGGCTCCAGATGTCGAAGGTCCAACGTCGTAAATATCCCGACACAGGATAAGATAAGCTTGGGCGTGAATAAATTCTCATGTCACGTGTAGTTCTCAGTCCGAGACATAATATGCATATACATGCACGTGAAGAAAAGAAACATATGCATCGTTTTTTTTTTTTGTTTTTTTTTTAATACTCCCTTACTCATATGCGGTCCCAACGAGGGACCATGATGAGCCACCCAGAAGGTGAATTCAAGGCGAGCCAAGTTAATCTACAGTGCTAAATACAATCTCAATACAAAGGAGATTCTTAGCCACCAACCTCCCGTGCTGTCATTAACCGGCGTCTGCAAGATGACCTAATGGCCTGACTGGAGGTTGTGCCAACCGTGAAAAAATGAACTCATGAAGAAAGATGATACCCGAAATGAACTCGTGAAGAAAGCGACCAATAAAAATGTCGAAATGAAACCGTGACAAAGAGAATTCGTGACTCGTGACAGGATGAACTCGTGAAAATAAGCGCGGTGGCCCATGCCCCTGTGCCTACACTAGCTCGCTATGGAGGTGCCCGAAGAACGTCTCCATGGCCTCATAGTACCCCTCCTCCTCCTCCTCTTTTCTCCACTCCGGTTTTATCAAGTTCCTCCCATGTGCTCTTGTCCCCTAGGAAGAGGGACCTGATGTGTGCAAACTTCGGACACTCGAACGAAATGTGTGCTCCGTACATATGCATCGTCTACTAAGAGCATTCTGAACCGCAAATTCGCACTTTGTATTTCTAGGTCTATGTCTGCAGCCTTCTTGAATGATGTCTCGGGCTCTCTAGTCGAGTAGTCTATGCACATGAGGCACTCCTTCTGAAGATACTCTGATACATATGATGTATGCTCAGGCCACGGCCGGACGTAGCTTTCGACGACACATATCACTCTCATACGTATACGTAGCTGTAAGTAACATTACTTGGTAAGTATGGTAGCTTGCCATGTGAGCCAACAGTCACGTGGGTCCTTCCCTATCGCCCTCGATCGTAGTCCAACTCACCAGTTGCGCGGGAGGGTCGCACTTTTGTTGTGTCGCTGCGTCTTCCGTTGGCCACTATACATGATCGAGGGCTTGCCATGCTTGTCGACGTCCTGTCGATTGAAGACCGTTTTATATCGTTGCTTGAAAGGTAATTGAACATTCGCATTAGACTCACGCCACCTGACACCTATAGACAACGCACATCGAGATGTCTACTGGCATCTCGTTAGCAACGTAAAATACTAGTTTTACACTCATACGTAACATCCCCTATATCTCATGATTATTATCATGCTCTCTTCCATAGAAGTGTGCCACTTGTGCATACGTTTAAGGCTCGGGCCACAGGTTCACATATGAGTGTATGAGCGCTTGAGGAGGATTTCGACATGATCATTGGCTGGATCCATAGCTAGTTCTGACACCTGGCCAGTTCACTAGCAAATTCACAGCCCCCAGTACAGTGATGATGTGGATCCTTGACAGAATATCACGACCCTAGGACCAAAGCAAAGGTCAGTGTGCATATGAGCCCCATCTCGTAACCTTGTCACTCATACTTCTGGCTGCCAGTACCCTGCGTTTCCACGTGCACATGATTGGGTGTCTGCGATGGTAGAAGTAAGACTCTCCTCAAGAATTGACTCAGAGATCTCAAAATGTCCTCGCATCCCAAGATTTGTTTTAGCATATAGGTGGAGACTGCCGAAGCGTCAGTGGCTTAGATTGAGGGGAACTCACGGAACTGATAGACAGAAATGCCGCGATATCCTGTAACCAGGATAAATCAAGAAACACAGCATGGGCCAATTGTTAGTAAGTAACCATATGCCGTACTTCCCCCTGGTCAGTAGTCACTACTCGGTCATCACCCTCAATTTGGTTCCTGCTGACATTGTGGTTTTCTCCTTTCGAGTGCGACCTCACGCGCCACATTGTACAAATGTATGCGTCCTTTGGCGTTCCTCGGCATTCTCCTTCACCGCTTCAGTTTGACATTGCATTGAGTGTTCCTGATTCATTGTACTGTGCCAAATTTTGGAGACCTGGGATGATGACCCCCGGCTTAGAGTTAAGTAAGCGGGAATTTCTTGCTCACGTTTGAATTCACTAGGCCGAGCCTCAAACGAGAATACCAGCAGCCCATTGAGTGGAAGGGCTCAAGAGTGCTGATTGGATTCTTAGGAAATCCACATTTAAGGATCAGCTGCCCGAGTACCTATTATCATTCATGCCGACCTCAAACTTGATAGGCGCGTTCAGGGGTATGGAATGTGATAGGTGATAATCGAAAATGCCTGGTGTATGGTCACTCACTTTCCACTTTGGCAAAATGAGGCTCAAGCCAGCAGTCGAGATAGTCCATAAACTGGCACGACCTTCATATCTGCAGGCCTGCTTACTGGGATACAGCAGTGGTATAGCACTTCCTGTCAGGTGAAATCCCTGGTCAAATATTCGTATCATGTAGTTGTCTCCCAAGGTTCCAAAGCTGGTAGGCAGATTCCCATCTGGGTCAGCGAGATCATCTAGTTGCTGGCCAGTCCGGCAAACGGAAAGCATCGAACTCACATATGATAGGACCCTAATCCCACAGCATGTCGTCTTTTCTGTGTTCTGCAGATTTCTCGTCAAATTTGGTGAGTCCGGTGCCAAGGTAACATTTAGAGGCCGGCCGCTTGTGCTCGCAGTTGTCGGACTGCCTGCCCGGGCCTCATTGCCTCAATAATTGCGACTCCTAGATCCAGCCAGTAAAGTATTTATCTGCCAATGTCTCTTTGGATACGGGGATGAACGGAAGTAAGCACATCCAATAGTAACCTTGTACCAAAATGACCCAAAGTTACCCTATCAATATGCCTGTAATGCACTACAATCCTAACATGAATCAGGGCAGGTTTGGTGGAGCTCCGAGTTAGAGGAGTAAGACTAGGTAGTTAGAGCACCGTTGCACAATCAGAGTCTCGTTGTATGTGAGTTCTTGATACCACATATCCAGCCCCGTTCACAGTCATGCTTAGGGTAATCCGAGTGCCGAGTTTGCTTCCACAGTTCAACCGCAGGGGGTTGGATTGTCTTAGAGCAATTAGAGAGGAACCATTGCCCGCAGGGTTTTCGAATTCTTGCGGCCAAGTAAAAGTTATGAAAGCCAGCGTCTTAGCAGTGCTTGACGCATTCCGTGGCATTTACAGGCCTCGATCCAGATAAACCAGAGAGGACTCCTATGTTCGAGTCACGGAACAATGATTATACTGTGGAAAACTGGCCTTGAGTCTAGTTGGTTCTATTTTTAGACAAAAGATTGACAGAGATCCCCGTTCTTGCGTGCCCTTGATGATTATCGTTGGTGTGTAGCAGCCACTATATTTTATGGTAGGTGGGACTTCTGCATGCAGAAGCACCACCGGCCATAGGGGATAGAAGCGATGTTCCCAGTGCCCCGACCAATTTCAATTAATCTCAGCAAAGGATTAACCACCAGCAGCCTATACAGGCTCTGTACCTGCATTTACATCATGTATTTAGCAAGTCTTGTATTATCAACTATTGAGTCAACAAAATGGACGAAGTGGTAAGTTGTCGGTCTTGTTGGGGACTCGCTGTATCGCCCTTACCAAACCCCCAGCGGGAATGCATGCTTTGTAGCTGTATTCGAAGTGAGATAGATTCTTAACCATTGGGTTGTTAAGAGGTATGGCATAGTGCGTAAAGAGACCGTGGGAACAAAATGCAACATGGTTCCAAAGCCTTTAGTCTTCAGCTATTATGTGTGCGATTGGTTCCCTCGACCGCCGTAAATTAAGTATTGTGCTGCACGTGCTTTTGGTGAACGTCGATGGTTGGTATCGCGACGTCCCAACCAGTACGCGACGTCGACGTTGTGCACTACCCAACTGGGTAGTAACTCATTTGCAAGTAGATCCCCGCAATCTAATATTTTATGTGGAGCTAGGTGATTTCGAGCCGCACGGACAAGTAGCCAGTTTACTGGCGAAGAACCCAGTCATCCCAGTCATTATGGGAATGACTGGGGGTCTTGTTCGCCGGTATTACAAACATATCCAGGTTCAATTTTGGCGTTTCCGGGTCCTCGGTGGTGGGCGGCTGAACCTTGCCTTGCAGCATGCAATGTTCAAACAATGCGATGCTTTCCAGATCTGCAGCTGCTGGAGGTGAACAAAACTCCGCACCGATTATTGCGCTTGCGAAATTCTCCAAACGAGGTGGCAAATCCGAGACCTTAGTGCCGAACTGGGTGTTTGGTGTCGGGACGCCGAAATAAGGAAAGGCAGATCGCCACCCAAACTTAAATTGAAAGATGGCCAATCGCTGATAGGCGAACACTCCCTGTGAATAATATTACAACACCAGCTGAAGGCCCGTATGGAAAATATCACGAATTAATCAACCTTATGCCAATTGATCGACGTGACTCTTCTCATGACTGAATTTGCGTCACTTTCGGGTTTCGGAAGCGTAGGATGCTCGTATTTTACGAGAACCTGGGTTAATTCGATAATCGGCTCGGCTGAGGTATGGTTCAATTACTGAACTGTTCCGCCAGACAGATTACAGATTAGTACTGATGTATAATGACACACAGAAAGCTCATCAAGGATTAATTATGAATAATGAAAAGGCAATACTCAGCTGGAATAGATACGAGCTTGGAAGCAGAATTCGAAGCTCTATCAATCTTATCTAGCTGGGAATGGACAAGTGAGCAATCCGTCATAGGAGACCGTGTAAGAAGTATAGGTTATGATACTGGGAGGTTCTGACCACTGGCTAATACGTCCCATTAGAGCCCCAGCAAGGCAGTCAGGAAGTTGGTCTACAGGCTGCAATCTAGAAAATCAGCCTTGGTAATCAAACTTCTGCTAGAATTATACATGACATCAGAAATACGAGCTGATTTGTGAAGCGCAGATAACAACAGAGTTACTGTCAATATGAAACACTACCGAGATCCTGACAAAGAAGTGTATAGGGCCGGCAGGCGTCCATGCTACGCTTCTGGGTGACTCGTTATATACGTATCGTATACAACGTCGAAGTCTGAGGAGGCTGCCTAGTACACTTTCTGCCTAAGCCCTGATATGAAGTCGGATTAGATGGGTAGCATAGTGTTGGGAGTTGTATCTACATAGAGATGTGATGATTTTCATTGCTGCAGGCTGGGGCATGTTACGATCTAAGCTGGCACAAGCTCAGCGAAATCGTGCAGCTCGCCGGACTACAAGGGTACTGAGTTGCGTGTTGGCGTTGAAAGAACTTGTTTGCAGGGACTGATGTAATATCGTGAGTTGCATGTATTGCCCCAACCAACAAGACAACTAGAGGTACCTGTTAGTTAGTACCTGTTAGAGCCTGGTTGCGGAATGGGACTGGATGTACTGCTCTCGTAGTCTGGTTGGCACAACACCCTACATAGTACTGCTCTCGTACTCAGCAGCTCACGGGCCTAGGATAACGCCTGACTGCCGATTGGTCACCAGCCATATTGGCTAGTTTCCTAGTCTGGTTGGCACAACACCTCTAAATAATCCGCAAGATTGCTAGGAGCAGATTTGGTCACCTCTCTCGATTGACCCAACTCGACTAGTCGACCACTTAACATCAACAGTGCAGCCTCGAAATCTCCGAACTACGAATCATTCCAACATCCAATAATGTCAATGTACGTACGTAACTGGCCCAGGCCTGGGCAGACTCGGGGCCAGAGTGCTTGGCCTTGACATAGCTGAATGTCTGTTTCCATAACGAAATTGGTTCATCGATTTCGCTCATGATCATCATTACAGAACCTGGCCTAACTGAGGTCTCCCTCCTGGCCTCTATAAGCACCAGGTACAGAATTTGCGCCGCCGTCTTTCACCCTCCGTCCGGAGATTACATTAGAAGCACCGGGGACCACCAGGTGCTACTATGCACGCAAGTACTAACCCCCCGCTGACACCTCCTTTATAGCCCATAAGGTCTAAGTCAAACGATTCCAATGGGCTCAAAGAAACATCTCAGCTGAAAAATTTCGGACATCGCCCTGAATAGCACGGTGATTGGTAGCTGGCAAGATGCTCGTGGATAACGAGGTGATGATTCTTGCAAGATGAGGTTCTGGCTTGATCTGGTTGTGATCTCAATTGCATATTCATATGCACTGGTGGCATGCTTTGTGAAGGTAACTTTACCTAAAGCGATCATGATATTTGTTCAACCTCAACCTTGCTTGTGATTCTAACTTGGAGTGGCATTAGCTCTTTTTAGCTAGCAATATCGTTCCCAGACCTTACGCAATCCAATCACCGGTACTTCAGATCGTTCCTAGCCTTTCCTTCGAAGGGCTCAGGAGAGTCGCATAGTCTAATCTCGACTCAAATAGCAATCTGCGTGTCAAATTATTAATATTCGAGCTCCGTCATAGTGCACAGAGGAATATGACATTTGTACAAATCTGCTTTTATCTAGTGGTATTTACCTGGTTGTGCAACCGGACCAGGAATTCACCTAGCCTACCCACTTTACCGTGTGCGGTTGGATCATGGGACCTACATGTTACGCAAGAGTATTAATATTACTTTAGGTCAACGACTTCTCGCCGAGTCGATCCCCAGTGGGTCGGAGTTCAACGTTTCTTACCCACTTGACCATGAACCAAGCCATACACATATGTGGAGGCTGTTCCGGATCCGAACCATGGCTACTTCGGAGTTGCCATCCTAGTGATAATGGGTCACTTCGTTTGAAAGTGACATGCTTGGCTCATCGCGCCTTTGAAGTTTTTTTTCTCCCCAGGGGGTATATGGTTAAATCACTTTATTATTAGCAGCGAGGTAAGTACTCAAGAATTACCACATTTAGTTACCTACTTACAGTGGTTAAGTCTCGTGGAAACTAAAGTAGAAATTTATATTAAAATCTAGGATCAGGACAGCTCGCTCGGATTGTGGTGAAACTTGACACAAAATATTCTTGCTGGATAGAAAGTTATATATTCTGGACTCTGAACGTTGGTACACGGGGGACGAGGTTCAGGGGACGAGCTTTCAACGCGCTGAAAACTTCTCTAAGTGTGGCTTCAGGAATTTCGTACTGATTTCACCACCAGAGGAAAGCTCTAGCATGAGAGCCAGCAGGTACTGTCTATCTAGTTATGCAGCGTTGCTCATAAGTAGAAAGTTTGCCAGACTTTTGTCCATATGGGATTACCAGTACGTCCGTGCACCCATGCCAATTTTTGTCTGAACCCCAAGTACACGTATCGTATAAAACTAGTACGGATAAAGATTTATACTGAGGAGGCAGACAGAGTTAAGTGACTTTCAGAATCCCTGCTGCATGGTTCATTGCCGTTGCCAAAGTCACCTGACGGACTTTCTTTCTGCCTGGGACATACCTAGTATGAGTACACGCATAATCTGCGGCTCTCGAGCCCAGCTTCGTCGCAAATTACAGCAGCAAGGGTCCTTGCTATACCCAATAGAAAAGCGGATTTTGGAGGCATTTTCAACACTACACCTAGTATGGGTTTTCAGGAACCGTACCTACATTAGAGAGTAGTGTGAGTCTCGACCATGATAGGACCAATGGCGACAGCGCGAATATGTTAAGGGAGTGATACAAAGATATCATATACCTACTTACATACCTACCTCCGCTTTTATGCACTTGCCTACTTTCTGATAGGAGCATGGTCTTGTTCCCACCAAAGTTGAGGCTGCCGATCAACGGCACGCACAGTTGAGTTACCTCACGAACAGATCACTAGCAAGGGATGGTTCTAGGTGATAGTTCGCAGTGCAATCAAGCTTCACTCGTTCCCTCGCTGAATACGTAACATTTTCTTGTTCATCTTGCTTGCAGTAGGCTCGCGAGTGAAGTCACAGCACATGGACTACCCATCCGAGAATATTATCCCTTGGCTAATGTTTCGCTCCGTGGTGGTAGAAGAAAACGCGCCCTGCAGTGGGGCTTCCCCCCAAGCGCCTGTCGATTTTTCGGATGTCCATAGGATTCTGCGACAGCCTAAGACCAACTTATGTGGGTTATACAGGGGTATCATAACCTGGAGATCTCCCAACTCAACAGGTGGGATGTTCATGCCCAGAAATAACAACTTGCAATGGGAGAACCTATACCTCCGTCTGGTAAATCCATCGGATTCCCACATCCGAGTCTATTGAAATCCCCCTTGGTCTTTCATAATCTCGATTCAATACTGCATTCAATCGAGTCCTTCTGCCTTCTCTCCAATCGGCCTTTGATCATGCAGGCCATGAGGATCAGTCTCCAAGCGTTCGGAGCATCTGAATCACTCTTCTATCTGCACCCATAGAGCCCATTGTACCACGGCCCAATTCTCGATACTGGCGGCCAACCTCCGGTGATCCATTGGATTGGGCTGCAATTGAACAGCAGAAGGTAAGACAATATATCACGGGGAGATACTGGGGGTATAGTGTAGGTGGGGTAGCAGAGTGAGGGGTGGCAGGAGGTTTATCCATTCCTGCGCGCCGTGCCCTCGAGCTCGTACCCAGAAGTGGTACACCCGGGAGTTGTGGTAGGTCTGTTTTTAAGACACTACTGGATTGTAGCTTGATTGTCAATGTTTCGGTCTTCTTGTACCAAGAAACTTGTGTTTCTCCGAACGAGTTACATGCACTGACCGTGGTCGTCTCAGGGCCGGGGATCTAGCCACCGGGCTAGAGCTTCAAGTTGCATACTGTGCATGGGAATCAACGTTAACATCTAAAGTTGTTCTAACTTGGATGTTTCTTATTAGCTTCCCGCGATACCATCGTCTGGTATATATATTTACCACCTCTCCTGACCAATGAATCCATTGAACAAACAAGAAATTCAATAGTACTTGAAGGTTGTTCAGTGCTTAGGTAGATACACATCAGTCTTTGTTACATCACCCGCACTATATTATCTTCCGCCCGATTCTTGCAATCCCTCATTGAGGTAACTTTCTACTCAAGATACTTATTTGTCGCTGCCTCTTTTATTCTATACTATTCTCTAGCCGCACCTCAGGCTATACCAAGAGCACCAACCACAAAACATAGCTCCTCTCTTTCTCCACCCACATTCACCAGCACACTCACGCACACGCACACGCACCATCAGGAACCACTCAAAATTTACACCGGGCTCTACAAGGGTTTTTTGCAGACACATCCACAGGCCTTCCCTGCTACCTTAACTAGAGTATTGGATCATCATCCTTTGCTGGTGCCGGCTGCGGAGCAGTCGGAGCAGTTTGTGAATTGTGCTTCTGAAGATTTTATTTGCTTCTAGCGCCTTATATCTGCATTTATTATATTGCTATTCCCCGGAGTGACCGAGTCTCCAGCCTTTCCCCAGCCGCAGGTTTTAAAGTCAGACGATTGGAGTGTGAATACAACAAACCAGACACTTGGAACAACTATTCTCCCCCGCTATCTATTTCTCACTCAGCCTCGTGCGTCTGGTTCTTTTAAAGCCAATCGGCTCCCATTTCATTCCCAAGCATCTGAGAACATCTTGGAAACTTCAATTCTTCGTTGAGAATTCAACAAAATGCCAGCTTCTGGTACAACGCAAACCCGGAGAAGTCATACCAAGTCTAGGAACGGATGCAAAACCTGTAAGAAAAGGCACATCCGATGTGATGAGAGTTTCCCGCAGTGGTAAGATTGCCTATCCTACACTCGATCCTCTTTTTCTTTTTTGATTATTACAGTGAGAATTAATAATCTCCGACTGTAGTGGGAACTGCACCAAACATAACGTTCGATGCGATTACATGGACCAGCCTGATGCAGAAACCTCCCAGACAGTCCTTGGGACTCCTGATCTTAAGATGACTCCGCAAATTGAACGCGATATCCGGCAGTGGAGAGAAACGGGCGTGTCTCCATTCCCTAGTTTAGGAGTCACAGAACAACCCGCTTTGACTTTGGCCCAGTATTCAAACACTGATCTCCGCTTGATTTACCACATATCGTCCATCGCAGTTCAGATGCAAAATGCGGAAGCACAACAGCGCTCTGTCTGGGTTAGGCGTGTGCCACTGTATGTGCAGTTTCTCTTCAGGAATCAAGCCAGAGATGATTCTAATTTTCTTGTTGAAGGTTCCTCAAACTTGCAGCAAACTATGACTTTGTTATGCATGCACTTCTCGCTCTTTCAGCAAGCCACCTCAGCTGGCTGACAGCATGCCCGGCGACATTACAGTTATCTTACCACCACCGGGGTATTGCATTGAAAGGGCTTCCCGAGGCTATTGGAAAGTTTTCAAAGGAGAATGCTGATGCAATTCTAGCCGCCTCAATATTATTATCCTGGCAAGCTACAGATTGGTAGGCTAACTTCTCCTGATCCTCTGAACTAATCGGATCCGGCTAATTAATTGTGTTAGTCAAGGATGGCAAAGTTTGATGCAAGGGACGGCCACTGTTGTAAACTCAATGCAGCCATTTCAAGAGGAAAGTGAATTCGGCGAGTATCTAGAAGAAAATAACTTTTTCCACGAGGCGTCAGGGCCGATACAGCTCAGTCCGGTGGAAACGGCGAGATTGCTTGATCATATATTCAATTCCCTCCAGATTCTAGTGCCTTTTGTTCAAGGGCGAGAAGAAGAGTCTAGGGGTCTAAACGACTTAATATTTTTCGTGAGGAACCTAGCAGATAGTATCCTGCTTCTTCAATCTGCGGCAGAGCAGTTCGAGCGTCTCCATCCTCTTCGCAGTTGGCTGTTCTTTCTCCCTATATCATTCCTGAAAAGGGCAAGGGAAGACGAGGACGTCCTAATCCTGTTAGCGCACTTTTATGCTGTGGCTTTGGCCGTTGAGCCACTATTTCCTGCTGTAGGAGCAGCGTGGTTCGGATCCTTAGCTGTCGGGCCCATTCTGGAGATCCACAAAAATCTCGTGAAACAACATCAAAGCATGACACCATTAGAGAAGCAACGGAGGTGGCCGATACATCTGATGGAATTTCCTCTTGAGGTTGTCCGTGACTTTCGGATACGCATGGGCTGGCGGCGTGCAGATGAGGTTGCGACTGAGGCCTATGCCGCGCAAGAGATGCAGTTCCCGTCTAGCCCGAGCGTCAGTGGATCGTCGGAAGGAACAGTTGGCCGTCCAGTAACCCAGGTGGGAGAGGGTGACGTGGTATTTGATATCACCCAATTCTCGGATATACAGGTCAGGCCATTGAGCAACGAGGACTTTTATGGACCAGGGCTATGGCGAGGTTGGTCTACGGCTTCTAATTGATAGGGTACAACATTGGGGCTGTATAAGTTTGGGATGGGTGCAGAAATGCTGGTATTGATTGAATGATAGGAATTGGTTGTCGGAAGTAGGCTCATTTGGGTTAATGAATGGGATTACATGGAACATTCCCACACATGCTTAGGGTTACTTTGGTTTGTTCGTTTGGAAGCATCTTAATAATCCTTAATGTTTTAATTGCTATCATTACCTTTTCTATCTTTCTACCTTTAGTTTGAACAATTCAAATGTGTATATTTAGAGAAATGGAATTCAACGTTCATATAAATACAGGCATTCAAAATTGTAAGCTAGTACATTTACGGCAGTATCTTCTTCCGCATTTGGTGTTTACTCTACTCACAACTACCTCATTAGGATTCCCCACAGACCCTTGCTTACTAGTCTGGTTACTTGCTTACGATGGGTTTCAGAACGAGCTAACTTGACAGACATCTCTGGTAAGCTAATAAATTTTCCACCTGAGATACGTAGGGCACAGTAAGCAAACAAATACGCACATAAGAACGGCTAGAGACGTAAATAACCAGAGATCATTTGTTTAATGCTTTGGTGTTCGTGGCCTTCAACAGTAGTTCCGTTTAGTCGATTATCTGAAGCTGATTTCCAGCTGCGGAGGGGCGATCAGGGAGCTTGTGTGTTTTGCCTATCGATATCACTGCATATTGAGGATTCGGTATTGCCACGTTAACCCTCTAACACACAGCTCGATTTGTGATCATTCGATCCTCGTATACACGGAAGCCAATTACCACAGCTAAAGCCCTAAACAGGCGATATGCCGCTCTACAGCTCTATATACAATTTTATCGATATATATATATGTAGGGCTGGTGGCAATGGCGGTGGCAATTAGGCATGCGTTTTCAATCGCGGGCAGGCCATGGCCGAACTAACCTGGGATCTGAATCCTAATTTTCCGTGGTACGAGACGTTCCAACGCGATTACCGAACCAACGCAACGGTTGAGATTATATGCATGATGCATGGTCGGTGGATCGCCACTGAGGCTCTGGCCCCCACGGTCGGTCCACGTTCGAGTAACAGCCTTCTATTTTTGACAACCCTGTGGCGGGTGGCGTGCAGCCTTTTTTTTTACTTTTTAAGCAGGGTGCAACCCCAGGACCCTGCAGCATGCATGCGGGAGCCTGCGGAATTTCCCATTTCTCAGGTGGTATTGGGCTTATTGTGCATAGAGTACGTCATAGGTCAGAATGTACGTTGGATTGGTAATTGAAAACCCGCAATGTTATGGGGAATTTTGTTTGGGATAACCTCGGTGTAGAAGTAGCTGTAGCCTTGTATGTAACGCATGCGTAAGTAGCTGCAGATAAGATCATAACCAAGTAATACTACTGGGATTTTTGTCTAGCAGGAGTCTGGTCATGGGAACATGGGTGGATGAGGGG
Organism: Terfezia boudieri ATCC MYA-4762; assembly: GCA_003788615.2. Lineage (NCBI taxonomy): Eukaryota > Fungi > Ascomycota > Pezizomycetes > Pezizales > Pezizaceae > Terfezia > Terfezia boudieri. Next base: position 1,999,418 of record ML121528.1, on the reverse strand, counting down.
AAGTGTCAGGTGCAAAGATGAATTCAGGGTAACATGCCGTATGTAGCTATTTTTTTTTTTTTTTTGTTTTCTTGTTAAGTATTCATTACTTCTATATATTGTAACTAGAACCTAGTACTACCTACTGATATGTTTTTATACAGACTCTGCCGAACCTAGTTAAAGTGGTATATTACCCCCACCCTTAGCACCAAGCAAATAGATATATACTATATAGTATAGAGAAGGGGGAATATAGGTGAAATGAGTGCAATTGTGCACTGAAGGTCCTACCCTCGAGCTCCTCCAGCGTTGTTTTTCTTCAGTAACAATTAGAATGCGGCCACTTAGTAAAGATAGACTGTCCATACTGCCCATCAATTTGACAAATCACAGATATCCCTCAGTCAGGGTGAAACGGAGATGGGTTGTGAAAAGGTCGTTGTAATAAGATATTCCTATTTTCCATTAATTATTACATCTCTATGGTCCACCCATCTGTGGTATCCTATTAAATCATATGTAAATATTGCCTGAAGCCATGGTCAGGAAATTGTCTAGTTGGAAATTAATGAATACGTAAATATGATTTATTGTTCTGCCGCTGAAACGACTTTTTTTTTTATGTTGAGCGGGTGTTTGGGGTTTCGGTGGAGACACGAGATTCCTATTCGCGCTTATGCTTACTTTGAGTCTAATTAGCGGCCATGTATGTATATCTCCTCAGTATTCTTGCTAGTACGGTTCAGCAAATCCATTAGCTATATGTCCCCTCAATCAAAGAGGAAATGAGTATATAATTTATTATGTGACTTGATTATTTCTTACGCTGCTTCCTTGAATCTTCTGTCCTCTTGATCTAGAAGACAGGCACCTCGGTGACGATGTAAGGGTTTCGAGAATTTCTCACACTCATCGTGCAATTAACAAAACCTCTTCATTTGAGGCCCCCGCTAGCTCTAAATGAATAGAGTCGAGTAGTGTCGTAATCCCGGATTCATCTCCTCGCGTCTCGTGATGCCTCCTTCACTGGCTATGGGGAACATAATGCCATATGTCTAATGTATGCCTCACATTTTCGTTTGGAGAGTCACAAGGTACCATCCCTAAAATTTCAGGGTAATACTAACTTATCCCTAAATGTTTGCGTGATACGCCAGATATGTGGTGTCAAAGTTAACGGATACCTAGTTCTAGTGTAACAAAGACCTGGTTCCCATGCCGGAGTCAGTATGTAACTGTTATTGCGAATTTAGAGTTTGAAAAGCATTTGTGAAAGAGGTGATGATAGGAAGGTGCCAAACACACAGAAGTGTCTCGACGAGAATAAGCGAGTGGTAAGAATGATGATGATGATGCAGACGGGCTATCATATAAGGTAAGGGGTGACTCAGAGAAGAAAACAGTAAAAAGATAATGCGCGGGAATCTCCGTGGCATGAAGCATTGAGCACCCGGTTCGCTTACTAGTTAATCATAAACTTACCCCCCTTCTGCTTGGCATCAGACTCAATAATGGCAGGTCTCACAATCTGATAATGCCAGGGATGTATGCCATCTTACCCTAATCAGATCATCTACCAACTCAGCCTTTAGCTTTAGTCAATCCCATTCCTACCCAATAGTCTCAGGTATAAAGGTAGCCTGGCTATTGTATAAAGGGAGAGCGGGGGAGGGCGCAAAATCCAAAGGAGGTTTCATTCAAGAATCCGATCAGGTACATTCAGTCGGGCGCTTTAACTTTACATCCTACCTTATCGCCAGGTACTATTAGATCTTGATCTCTTGTGACTGTATTAGTGTTACCCTCACAACACATCTCTGGCGATTAATCATGAACTTCTGGAATTTTGCGAGAATGATTGTTTCTATTCTATTTATCAATCTAATGAAAGTATAATAGGCTATCCCAGATCAACCAATGAGGGCCCAGAGCATACGTACTTTAAAAGTATATCAAGTAGGGGCGTAGATAGCTTGAATAAGAGGGAATTGCAAGCATTAGATATTTGGCGACGGGTCGCGAAAGATATGTAAATGCTTCCGCTGTCAGACTCATTCACCCAGAGAGCTCGAGGCCAAATATCAAGGTCTAATATTGAGCACCGGCAGATTGAACCTTTGTCTTCAATCCAAGCCCTGTACGGTGCGCTCGTGCACCTTCAGCATTGAAATCCATGCAGGTACAAATCTAATTGGCAACGACCCTAAATAGATATCACCGACCTCTCCTAGCCCAAAGTTTGATAAAAGTACTAAATTAATGCATTCCGAATTTCATCGCACCGTCCGTATGCCAAAATCGAAGCTAAACCGTGAAAGAGCCACAGGGAATAGACACAGCACTATAAACACAATTAACCCTACAATCGCAGGATTCCATCCTATCCCCTCTCAACTGAATAGATTACTTCCATTCCACCATTCACACCTCTATAACGCCGTGCCAAAGCCTCCTCGGGCATTGCTTTGTGCCTGACCCCCCTCACCCTCCGCGTCGTCGACAAAACGCAACTGTAACAAGGCATCATTCAAAAAAGTCTCGCCCACCTCTCCCTGTGGTGCTCTACATGCAGGGGGGTGATAACTCTCTATGTACCCCGCCCCTTCGAGCTTCATCCCATTCCTTCCCTCCTGTGTCGGTGTGGGTGTTGTCATGCTATCGTCATCTGCGTAAGGGTTACCCTCCGATACATCTCCGTAAGCTGTGTTTATTACCGGTGGGAAAGAAGGCGCATGTAAGGTGTATCTGATTTTTGGAGGCGTACTGGACTCCTTATCTTCAGTACTATCAACAGAAGTCTCAATAGTACCGAAATCCGTCGGAAGTTCAATAGGAGACATGGGATTATGTGCTGGCATTTCATAGAGAACCTGCGGCTCCTGCTCTGGCTGAGCTTCGAGATGGAGTGGCAGTGAGTAGTGCCTAGGATACTGTGCTTGCTCGTTCTCCGGGATAGACGCTGGTAATGAGTAAGGATCCAAAGTATTGTTTGGCACTGTTGCCAACTGAGTTGGTGTTGCCCGTCCTGGGTTTATACTAGCCTGTATTGACGGCGACTTAGCAGGACTCTGTTGTGCTCCTGCATTATCCGTACCCTCCACATCTCGGATGCCAAATTGGGCAATCGTACGTCTACAACACACAACAGTGAGCAACTTTGAATGAGATGTTTTTTCAGGGTAACGGCAGATGGAACTGGACACATACAATTTCCGGCCGACCCAACCCGCCAATATCCTTCCTCGTTGTTTTTCTCCCAGCCGACTTCGTGGAAAATCTCCTTTAGCCACAAAGGCCACAATATCCACGACGAGCTGATGCTCATCTAAGATTGCGTTGACAATTACGGGTACCATAGACGCCAGGTATGCCTTCTGTAAGACCTCGACTAGCACGACGACAAGTCCACCAGCTTGGAAGACCGCACTGGGACAAAGTGTCAGTAATCAACACCACAATGCTCCCCCACACGGGATTGTAACTTACCTCCCTCCGTTGCATATATTCCTATGACACCTCTCCACACTTGCCTCGATGTCCATGGGGAAATGAGACAGTCCATTGACCTCGAACGTCTCCCCGATTGCACCTAGAACAAACAATATTTGCATCTCAACCATCCCGCCCCCAGGGCCAATAGGCCTGTTGACAGTATGTAGAAATCCCAGATCCCCTGTCCTGACGTACGTATTTCTCTGATCTCCATCCATGGTCTTGCCTGAGAATCTCTCGGCGTCGAATGGATCCATCGATCGGTAGAAGGAATTTACGCAGGCTTCTGATTCAACCCAAATCTCACCGTATTCCCCTGTATGACAGAGGTATCTCGTTTCGGGGTTGACAATAGCAACCTTTGTGGAGACTGGTACCATACCGGAGTCTTGGACTAGGAGGGCGTTGGGGTTCGTTTCGGGATCAACTTGGTAGACGAGGCCGGCACGGAGCGCCTTAGGGTCCAGCCATAGCTCAATGGGCTCAATGCACATATACGATCGGGAGGCTATCATTGGATTGAGTACGTGCGAATACACAGTGTTGATGGCAGTTCGGTCAAGCCCCGCTCCGGCGAAATGTAGGCGTACTCGTTGGACTAGATTTCCCCAAAGTTCAGTGAAAATGAACCCAACATACCGGAGAAATCCGATACTCACATATATCAGTCCTGGGCCGCCCATCGAAACTAATCATCATATCCTTCAACTCATGTAGCGTGAACCCTTTGGCGGGCATTGTATTAATCCCATGGTCTAACATCTGCGGCGTTGCATATGTATCTTTTATCTTGTACCTAGACAGTGTCAAAAACAGACTCATTGGGTTCTGCGCAAAATCCACTGGCGACACCATATAGGTCGGCGCGCCAACAAATACCCCCATTAGACAGGTATGTATGAAACCCAAGCCTGATGTACTCCTAACACAGCCAAGCACTGGCCTGGAGCTTGTCATTTGACATGTTTCTTTCTGTACCTTGCACATTCCCATTATTGTCTTGTGGCCTAGTGAAACCGCTATTCGTCTCTGGTCCGGTGTCCAGTATGTCCACACCAACGCAGTGTATGATCGGTCAACCCACCCCGGATTCATCGTGAACCCCAAATCCCTGCATCCTAGATTTTGCTTCGCGGGCTTCGTGGAGTTGTGTACTGGAGGTAGCTGCGTCCTAAGCATCGCCGATACCTGCTTCAAGTGGTGTACCACCAGCTTCAATTTGAGCAAATGATCAACCTCATTATTAACCAGTATAGCTTTGACATCAAAGTCCTTAACCATATGGAGTAACGCTGGACAATCCTCACCAAGCCGATTTTGATCCAATGGACCCGAGGGAATCGCAATAACTCCTAGGCAAAAACATGCATGCACTGCGAATACGAACTCTTCTGAGTGGGTGTACATGAGAATAGCATGGTCCCCGGCTTTCAGTTTCCACTTATTCTTCATGCATGCCGCAACCGCAGCAATCTTCGTGTCCAGCTTTCTCCAAGTAATACCTTTACCCTCCTTCCCTTTATTGTCAATCGAACAGTACGATAGCTCATCGGCCTGCCTCATCACTCTCCACTGAAGAAGGTCCACGATGCTAGAAAAGTGGTTAAGTGGCGTCGATGTTCTGTCATCAATAACCACTTCCCGATGGTCAACACCTGAATATTGTTTTTCCTGTAGCATCAAATGCTCTTGCCGGCTTTGCGTAGCTATTGTAGACCATATGCCCCCCACAGGATCAACTCCGATCGGTAAGTTAAGCACTGCCCTCTCAACGCCAAATTTGACATGTACACAAGGGAGTGTCCCTTGGTCGAACTCCTTTCTGCAAAGCATATTTCCAATTTCTTTCCGTCCATTTTTCCATACGCGGGGAAGGCTGTGAGGGGCAGTGATCATAACACAGAACACGCGTAAATGGTGCTCCTCAAGGAGGACTTCCATGCATCGCTCCGAGAGTGATTCCAGCAAGGCTGTATCAAGCTGCCTAGGGGGGCCGCCAGCTGATTGGGGTGCAGTTGAAGCCGCATGAGACTCCATAAGTATAATGGGTAAGTGCTCGTTATTGACTAATACGTCGAAGCCCGAACTGCATTTGAATATTGACATCAGCCCTCACAGTCCATAGCTACCGGAGACAGCATATGAAGCGCAGCTTTCTCATTCCATGGCCAAAGATGTATATATCCGAGATGTATGGGGGCAGGACCACATACCTATCGAAAATCTTCGGGATATTTTTCATCATACTAACAATCAAGTGCTGGACAAAATAGTACCTATACTCTGGAGGTCCAGCATCCTCTCCCATACCAGCCACATCTTCAACCCACTCTACCCTCTGTCTTAACCGATCTTCGTACAAGCCCAAGACATATACTTTCCCTTCAATCACACATCCGAGTAAACCAGTTCTTAAAAATTCCGGCTCCACGGCAGTAGGTGTTGGATCTCCAGATTCAAATTTGTATGATCGAGCATGAAATATGGTTTCTGTATGTTTCGGCTGAGCCCAAAATCCAGCAGACAGCGAGGGTGAGTCAACCCATATCTCCCCAATGACATTTGGCGTACATAGGAGGCTGGTCTCCGGGTCAACAACCGCTAGGGTAGCATCTGGTATGGGATAACCAAATGCCCCAATTCGGACAGTCTTTGTATCGCCTGCACCTGCTCTTTTGCGAGCCTCATTTCCCATAGCTACCACTTGCACTTCATTAGTTTTCAATGCCTCCTTATCTAATAAAACCTCTCCCAATTCGGGTACCACCTTAGGTGTAGGTTCAACTATAGATGATCCCCCTAGTAAGCTGCTGTAACCAGTACCTATTACAGGGGTTTCTCCGCTCTTCTCTTTCTTCTTCCCCTTCTCACTCTCATCCTCACTATCAGATGATCCATCCTCACTTGCTCCATCTGCTACCGGCAATTCCAATTTTAATGGACACCCCATCCTCTCCTCGCCTCCTAGCCAATCCCTCATCGCAATCACCATCCCTCCATGTTCCGGTAAACATAGCATAGGTGCCACAACCTCCCTAGCTCTTGTATTTCCCAACGGACGTAGCCACCTGTCTGCCAGAATCTCATGGAACTTCGCATCCACTGTGAGTGAATCAATCATGCAAAGCTTAATGTTAGAGAAGTCCACTTTCATTTTTTTGGTAAATTCCCGAGTAGCGAAAGGATCCTGCTGATAATTGAATGCCGCGGCTTTCAACCCCGGGTAATCCGCGAGAACCAAAGTCGCTTTATATTTGGTGAGAACATGTGCGTATAGTCCGGGGGTGGCAACGGTCGAGGGGTGACACCATACGGTAGTATGACCTCCAAAGACGTTCAAGAGAATACCCAGTATCATTCCTATTTGTTGTCTCGGATCTAGGTACGTGACCAATGTTTCGCCTGCACCTCCCACAATCTGCTTTCCCACTTTATCCTTCAAGGCTGCAGAGAATGTATCTTGGGTTTCCTTCGTCTTCGCAGAACTGATGATTGCGCTCAGAGTTTCCATTTGATGCATGATTGTTCGATGACTCATAGCCACCCCTCTCAGATCCCCCGTTGGTGCTCTTGAAAATTCTATATATGCCAGATCCGGTACCTGCAATGCGGGCACGTCATCCTTTTTCTTTGGATTATAGGCTCCAAACTCATTTGTCTTCCACCACTCAACCCCCCTAGGCCAATTGAGTTTCTGGGCGACCAAGTCCCGCTGGAACGCTTTCAGATTATAATCGGTCGTCAACGCTAGATGTGCTTGTGTATTAGTTAATATGTAGTTTAACTTCGCATTATCATCCAGGGCATTGATAGGTACAGCCACCACTCCAGCAATGAAGCACCCCAGAAGTGCCACAGCAAAATCAATAACCTCAATATCTCTGTAGAGTAATGCTACTCTATCACCCGTATATAGGTTCGACTTGTCCTTTATGACTTGTGCCACCTTCTCTGCCCTCGAAGCCAGCTTATCCCATGAACAAGTTGCAAACTCCTTCCCTTTGGCATCCAACACCATATATGCTTGAGACTTTGGAAACGTTCTTGCGCGATGTCGAAGAACCGAGGCGATGTTATTAAACGCGGGCATTTGAACACTGCTATTATGGGTATTCAAAACTGCAAAGGGTATATCTCGCGGTTCCAGTGGCAGTAAGTGATTAACAACAGCAGACGAAGGGAGATCATTTGCAGTGAGCATTGGAGGAGCCATAGCAGCTGTTGGTGAAAAATGGACCCCATCTCCAGCACTCATACTTGGATAGCGATGACGTGCCCCTGGTTGGTTACCAAAGTCACTTACTGGCCTTCCATACTGAGTAGACTCACGTGCGGGGTCGTACCCATGCGCCGTGAAATCATTGAAGTACCCCGTCGAGGGGTCACACACCCCCTCTCCTCGCATCGTGTCCGTACGCTGTACATCCTGTGGGTACCCATCTTGCCCATACGTTGAGTAACGCACTCCCGGATTGGTGTTATTATAGTAGTCAGATTGGTAGCTATGTGGATTAAAAGCAAAGCTCAGTGTTCCACTACCCGCAGAAGCTCCACTAGCATTTCTAGAATGTGATTGCACATTTGATGGCAGCGTCATAGACATGTGGCGGCTATGTGGTGATAGATGGGATGTATTGGACCCAGACCTGACATGCTGCAATGCCGGATTATGCTCTATAGGCCCACCATAGGGCTGCCCAGGGTATGCATACCCTACGGACTGTAACGAAACCATTGTGTCGTGCCTCTGATGTCCCTGTGTTTCATAACCTTGCGGAGCCCCAAACGACGATGGGGATGTCGAAGGCTGTGGATGTGACAATGACGAGCGGGGTGAATATGGTGACGATGTTCTATCCCCGACATCACTGAGGGCAGCTGCAGTTTGTGGCCCAAGGTACTGTGACAACAAAATCGTCCTCCTCTTTTGATAACCCTTTGTTGTGATGTCTCCTTCCTCAAGCTCATGGTCTAGCTGGGATAATTGTTGTTGTAACTCCGGGTCGTCCATCTTTCAAGTGTAGTACAGAAGGAGAGGCTTTCGTGTAGCAGGCGATGCACTGGATCTTCCGACGGTTGCAGAAGGAGAAAGAGTTTTCAGACAGCGCGATCAGTATTTTGGGAGTGAACTTGGGTCACTTGCTTGCCTGTACCTATATGGCGCTGTCAATAGAGACCGACATGTAAACAGGAGCCTGTGCCTCAAACCATCAACCCACCAGCCAATATAAACCAGACGATGCTGTATGTGCTCTAAGGAGTGAAATACGACAGTACTTGATATCAATATGAACGGGCGAAAGATTGCAGACAGAAAGAAACAACAAACTAGTGTAGATGGACTTCTTGGATTGCCACAATGTACTTGCTAACCCATTCGACAGAGCAGATCCAAAGGTGGTGCGACAGCCCACACGAACGAATCAGGCATGGGGAACAGCGCAGATCAATTATATATAAATTATAGAGTATATGACAGCTCATGCAGTTGATTCTCTCGCAGAGCCGTCGGTCAAGGACCGAGTCCAACTCCCGTCCATCTCCTGCTGACATGAGGATCCCCACCGCTGCCTACCTATCGCATCTCACCACGACGGAGCGATTTACACAGAAGCGAACAGCATCATGTACATATAGCTGCCCCAAAGCCAGATGCTATAACATCCGTATTGCGAATCGCGAGGGTCTGATGATTTGTGAGCGTACAGATACAATTCCCCTCTCTTCGCCAATCGGGCCGATTGACTAAGCACAGATGGCTAGACTCACGTGATCTTGCAATCTTGGCTCCCGTAGCTCCAAATTATTGCAGATTTTGCTTTAAGCTGGAAATCCCTCACTTCTTCCACCACCATGGCAAAAGACGAGTAACCCGACCCTCAGAGCTCCCCGTACACCCCAAAAAGGACCCAAAAAGGACCCAAAAAGGGCCTCCAAAACCAATCCCGCCGATGACTTCATCCTCACCATCTCCGACACCGAGGACAACGTTCCCATACTAGACGAACTAGTAGATGGAGTTCTCATTGAAGCGGCCCATGCCCAGAGGATTCCGAATTCCAGAGCCTGAGCCCGAACCTACAAAGGGGAAAAAGAGAAAGGCTAGGGCAGATAAACCCAAGAAGGCAAGAAGTTAAAAGTCTCGGAAGTAGCGGATGAGGCTGAATCGGATGAGATGGATTCTGTGTTTGAGTTCCAGTACGGAGAGGATGAAGGAGTAGGGGTGAATTTTGAGTGGGGCCTTACTGTGGCCTCAGAGTTGTATAGGAATAAAAAGGCGGTGGATATTGACGACATATGTAATACGGCGGAGGAGAGATGAGCGTGGAGAGGATATTGATTGGCCGGCTGGGGCTGGGGATAACAAGGTGAATGGAAAAAAAGATAAGAAAGCCAAGGAGGAGAAGAGATCTCTTAAAGATGGAGTTTATGAGGACAACTGGGACAGCAGTGAAAACGAGGAGGCCGAAGATGAGGAAATGGGAGATTTCACAATCGACTTTGACGACGAAGGCCTAGCTGTCGACGGTTTTGGTGGGGCTGCGGACTCTGCCGACGAAGAGGAAGCAGCTTCTGACTCGAGCAATGGCGATGAAGACAAGGACGTGATGATGGATGGCTCCGACTCCGAAGCTTCAGTCGTCGTGCACTCATTAGATAATGCCTCGGGGTCTAACGACGACGAAGCCGCAACAGCTCACAATAACGCCTTCTTCGCTCCAGTGTCAGAAGGTATTGAGTTCAACAACAAACTCGCCGACGAGACCCCCTCCTTCCAATCAATGAACCTTCCCGGCCTATCCTCCGTGGTCTCACTTCTGTCGGGATTCACCACACCCACGCTCATCCAAGCCAAAACCATCCCCTCGCCCTTCTCGAAAAAGACGTTGTCGGCGGTGCCGTCACTGATTCAGGAAAAACCGCCGCCTTCATCGTCCCCATCTTCCAGTGACTATTATACCGTCCCAAAAAGGTCCCCATCTCACGAGTCCTAGTCCTCTGTCCAACCTGTGAATTAGTAATCTAATGTCACCAAGTAGCAGTCAAGTTCGCTGCCTACACAGACATTTGATTCTCCCTTGCAATCGGAGGTCTCAATCTCAAAACTCAAGAAATCGAACTTCGTGCTTGCTCCGATGTCATCATCGCCACCTCTGGTCGACTTATCGACCACATGCGCAACGCCACCGGAGTCGCAGTCGACACATCGAGATTCTTGTCATCGACGAAGCCGATGAACTCAACAAAATCATCTCCCATATCAAGCAAACCATATTATTCTCCACAACCATGACAGACTCCGTTGACAAGCTTATCCGGCTCTCACTCAATTCGATAATAAAAACTCCACCGCCACCACCCTCATCCAAGAATTCGTTCGCATCCGCCTTCAGCGCGAACATCTCCGCCTTGCAATGCTTGTCAAGCTCTGCCGCAACGTCTACCGCACCCGAACTATCAACTTCTTCCGCTCAGCAACACCGAGTCCGCGTCCGCTTTGGCCTTCTCAACCTCAAAGCCGCAGAACTCCATGGTTCCCTCTTGCAAGTACAACGTGTCAAATCTGTAGAGCTCTTCCGACTGTTGACTTTCTCCTCGCTACGGACCTTGCCTCTCGTGGTCTAGATATTAAAAATGTCTCGACGGTCATTAATTACGAGTCTCCCCAATCCCACGCTATTTACCTCCACAGAGTCTGTGAAGGCACCTGGGTTTCCGAGTGGCTCCCCGGATGGAGGGAGGTGCATGCGAGTACTGAGTTTCTTTCAGGGTAATTTTAGAAATATTTGCGTAGTCACTAGGTATGCTCGACCCGTGATCAGTGGCATAAATGAAAAGCTAAACATACATAGAAAACTTCTGTCCTTCATCACGATATGAAAGGTGGCAGAAATATATATGTCCTAAGCCGTTGCGGAATAGCATATACATGTGCACTCTAAGCATATGTAGATTGCAGATCAGGATTCTATTGGTTTATACATAAGATAAGTATATATAAAAGAGCTTCGCTTGCTCAACCCTCCACTCAATCAATCCATCAATCGCTGAACCTACCACCCACTCAATCCATCCACTCAATCAATCTATTGCTCAATCGCTCAACCCTCCACTCAATCAATCTATCAACTTTCCACTCTCCATCAGCAAGCACGTAATCTGCGTCAGGTGCGTCAGACGCTCTGGAAGCCCTATAGCAGAACTCAACGTTGTGACACAGCTGAATTTCCCATTACTTTCCGAATGCATGCCAATAGAAGTCTTACTTTCCCTCCCTTCTCTTGATTAAAGCTTTGTCCACCTCCTTGTTTAGCACACATCTTATTTGTCTCCATCCCAAATGCACTCAAAATTTCATTCTCTTTATGAATGGTATCCTAATTTCAGTTGATACAATCCGGGCAAAAGTCTTGGTGAAACACAATTTTGAGCCGCTTGGCAAGGCCACAATACCTCGATACCTTCAATTTTCATGAATAACACAACAACCAGATGTCGCAAAGTTCTGAAATGGAATATGAGATAAGTACAGGTAGTAAAGAAGTAAAATCCAAGATGTCAGGACAATTAAAGGAAAATTGCAAATGAAGTGAAAGTTAGAGGTGTGGCTAGTAGCAGCCCTTAGCCGCAATCACAGCTGCTACACGTCAGGCATCTCCTCCACTACGACTCAGCAAGCCTAGCACGTTCTGCATCTGGCCCTCCAGGGGTATTGGAGATGTCAGAGTACTTTTTATGCAGGTACCTTTTCAGGTGAACCCAAACATGCTCTATAGGGTTGAGGTCTGGACTTTAGGGAGGGTGTTTCTCATCAATAATGCTATGTCGCTTGAGGAAAAGAGTGATAATCTTTCTGTATGTACTGGAGCATTGTCCCGCCGGAATTTGGCATTGCTGGGAGGAAGAGCATCTTGAGGAGGCGGCGATAGACAAGTGAGTTAACAGAACGAAACAACCAGGAGAACAAATGTCCCACGAGTCTTCCCCCAGAAACAGCCCCAGACCATCAGAGATGTCCCTTGTCCCTTCTTAACTGAATACAGTCTTTATCCCACTTTTCTTCTGGTGTTCGAAATACTCAAACTTGCCGTACTTGAGCCGACTTCTCAATTGAGCATTCATCACTCCAAATCGTACTCTGAAAATCTTCTGCAGTCCAATCCTTTCTCTCTTATGTCCAGGCAAGCCTTGCCATAGCTCGTTAAAACTTGCGTCTCTTGAATCAGCAAAACAAAAGAAATTGTGGTCATGGTGAGACTCGAACTCACAACCTTCACGTTTTTAGCATGATGCTCTACCAATTGAGCCACACGACCTTGTACCTGTTTACATAAGTTTTCTTGTTTCTTTTCATCTTTTTTTATATTTATTACAAGTGGACAAAATGGACATGGACTACTACACGCAGGTAGAAACTTGTGTCTCTAAATCAGCAAAAGAAAAGATATTGTGGTCATGGTGAGACTCGAACTCACAACCTTCACGTTTTTAGCATGATGCTCTACCGATTGAGCCACACGACCTTGTATCTATTCACATAAGTTTCTTGTTTCTTTTCATCTTTTTTTACATTTATTACAAGTGGACAAAATAGACATGGAGTGTCGATGTGACAAGGACTACTACTACACGCAGGTAAAAACTTGTGTTTCTTTAAATCAGCAAAAGAACAGATATTGTGGTCATGGTGAGACTCGAACTCACAACCTTCACGTTTTTAGCATGATGCTCTACCAATTGAGCCACACGACCTTGTACCTGTTTACATAAGTTTTCTTGTTTCTTTTCATCTTTTTTTATATTTATTACAAGTGGACAAAATGGACATGGACTACTACACGCAGGTAGAAACTTGTGTCTCTAAATCAGCAAAAGAAAAGATATTGTGGTCATGGTGAGACTCGAACTCACAGCCTTCACGTTTTTAGCATGATGCTCTACCGATTGAGCCACACGACCTTGTACCTGCATATGAGTTTTCTTGTTTCTCTTTACCTCTTTTTATATTTATTACAATCTCATATCGAAATTGCTACTATTGTATATTGAAGATGAAAAGAAGGAGGATAATACCTACCTCGTTCTACTATGGTCATCTCACGTCGCACGGGGGGAGGCATCGTTGTTGATGCTGCTTAACGTTGGTTGCTGGGTCCCCAAATTTACATTTTTTCCCCGCGCCAAGTGATGTCTCACCAAGACTTTTGCCCACGGTAGCGTTGGCGCGACCGCGTGACCGTGCTAGTTTTTCGCTGGCACTTGCATTTTATGCATTTCCCAACTTGTTATTTCATTCTCACAATATAATAATCTAAAACTAGCTAATTAAAAGAAATCACCATAACCAACTTGCGAAGGCGCCGCCCAATTCAGCCCCGTATCACTTTCCACACTTCCAGTAGATAAGCCTAGATGTCAGCGTGCAAATCTGCTCAAATGAGCTTGAAATCCACGATGCGAATCAGCCTATGTAGATATTCACATGTAAATGAGCCTGGAATCCACTGTGCCAATTAAGATCCGCGTACAAAGTGCAAATAGGAGGCCTAGAAATCAGCGTGTAAATCGACCTAGATATGCGCGTGCAAATTAGCCACCTAATGTCGGATCCAGCTTCCATATTGACTTAGAACAAGCTTGCGCGGTCTTAGAACCAGCTCCCTTTGTCTTAGAATCACCAGCTTGCGCTATCCCGCGACTTCAGTTTGAGCTCCTCCAGCTGTTGGCACAATCTAAAATAGCCGTATGTGGTACCTAAACGTAAACCTGGGATTGATGGCAATTCTGTCAGTCAGGGTAGGTAGTAGGTTTATTATAGAGCAAATTCTGGTGAATAAAATATAATATAGAATGTGTTAGTAATCTTCTAATCAAAGGCAAAAGAGCTATATAGAGGTTATAGTATATTTTAACGAACAGAAAGCTGACCTGTGGACGAAGAATGGTGCTGGCCAATGTTCCAGGCATCCTACTGCAGTGACAGGCAAACCTGGCTATAACGAATGCCAAGATTCCAACCCCTTTCCTTCAGGTTTCGCAATAACAAGATGTCACGTGCCTGCTAGGGTAAAGGAGAAGTGTGGAGTGGATGTAGTCTTGTGTTTTCTCTACTTCAGCTCGATCAATTTGTGTTCTCTCTGCTTCCGCTCGTGCAACATGCCGCCTCTTCGCAGATATGGGCGCACCGCTTTAGAGAAATGGCAGATATGTCAGGCTCGACAGGTGCAAGGACAGCGGCCTCGAGGGATGACATTGGAGGAATTCTGCAAGCTCTTTCCACACCGCCAGGGAATGGCAATGCCTTTATCTACTATGTCCCCAACCGGTACTACTGAGGTCAACTTCCTTCAAGAACTCGACATTATTTTCAGTCACAACCAGTTTCCGGATCATACGTCAGTATGTACCTAGAGGCACACAAGAAACAAAATACGCTCGACAATTGGCTGCAACCACACTCTGCCCCATCACTTTCTTAGTTTTTTATTTTGTAGTTAGATCTGCGCACTACTAGTTTCACTATAGCAAGTATAGTTTTGCTATGATTGAATTTATTAGGCGCGGAATTCTCTTCACTATCGTTATCCCATGGCCGGTCCACAGGGGTCGATTTTTAGACAGCCTCCGGAAATATAAACTTGGCATGCAAATTACGCAGCATATGGCCGCAGCCGGACAGACACTGCTCAAATCTATTTGATCTCGACAACTGACAGATACTAGGACTAGCTGTGTGTAGTCTGTGGGAGGTAGGATGTTCGAATGGAGTATAAGCGAGTTGTGCGTCGTCAGTATTAAGCTGTGTGTCCATTGCGAATATTGTAGGCTCAATCTGAAATGTCGCTTGTACTTAATTTCTTACACAGCTTGAAGCCGCTCTCAAAGGGCTTGGGGCCACGAGATCAGGCCACATAGACCTTTTGACCGACGTTGAGCCAAACTCCTGCTTTTTACTTCATATTTTCGGTATCCCATGGCCGGTCCACAGAGGTCGATTTTTAGACAGCCCCCGGAAATACCACATGGGGCACTGATCAGGTTTAAGGCATACCATTTGAAGTAAAAAGCAGGAGTTTGGCTCAACGTCGGTCAAAAGGTCTATGTGGCCTGATCTCGTGGCCCCAAGCCCTTTGAGAGCGGCTTCAAGCTGTGTAAGAAATTAAGTACAAGCGACATTCCAGATTGACCCTACAATATTCGCAATGGACACACAGCTTAATACTGACGACGCACAACTCGCTTATACTCCATTCGAACATCCTACCTCCCACAGACTACACGCGCATCTTGTAGCTAGTCCTAGTATCTGTCAGTTGTCGAGATCAAATAGATTGAGCAGTGTCCGTCCGGCTGCGGCCATATGCTGCGTAATTTGCATGCCAAGTTTATATTTCCGGGGGCTGTCTAAAAATCGACCCCTGTGGACCGGCTATGGATAGCCAGGGTACTTTAGCTGCGTGCAGGAATGGTCTGACAAATCCCTTCCGTACAGCCGGGTTTTCACTATGTCGAGGTTCACTATAGCCAGGTTTGCCTGTATTCAGTAGCGCTATCACTATACATATGCGTGGGACAGGTACACTCAAACCTTGCTATACCGGACTGCATAAATCTGTTGCAATTTGTCCGGTATAGCTAATATCCGGTATAGCAAAAAGCGTGGGGGCCGTTCTAGGCGGGGTAAAAGGAGTGCAGAGATTGTTTACTTTACCTACACAACCGTTGACTGCTTATACGGAATATATATCAGATTTTCAATGCTACCACACAAGAGGAAGGGGTTGAGCGATTTGGAACGGCATAGGATTTGTACGAAAAGACAAGATCCTCAGTATGCCGATATGACTTATGAAGAGTTTGGGGCTCTGTTTCCATGACCAGATGGTAGGCCTATGGCACGGTCTACTATAAGTGACATATTGAAGGATAAGGACCGATGGCTAGCTGTAAATACTAGCATTGGGACGGTTTGGAAAAGGAAGAAAAGGTCAGAACAGTATCCTATATTAGAGAAATATCTGCGTGAGTGGGTTGATAGGGCAAATGAAGCAACGGTAAATATTACGGGTGCAATTTTGGCATCTGCGGCTTGCCGGCTTGCAGGTGCAATACTATATCTCCAGAGGTCATTAATATTCAAGAGATTATTCATGATCTAAAGGGTTCAAATACTGAGGACAGCGAGGAGGAAGATCTTGAGGACCTTTATGCCCCACCTCGTATACCTCCAATTACAACTGCTCAAGCACGCTCTCATCTTACTGAGCTTAGAAGCTCTTACAATTTCAGAACTTCCTGCTGGAGGAAAGCCCGATCTCAATGTCTTTGATGTTAGCCATCAACTGCGTCATCTTGAGCAAGCTCTCACTCGCAATATGCATGAGACTCGTGTTCAGCGCTCTATTACTGATTGGTTTTCACCGGTTGTATCTTCATCTCAAGGTCTATAAGTGGGGATTATGTTCTACTGCTTTGTTCTATGTTTTGTTCTACTGTTTTGTTCTACTGTTTTGTTCTGTAGCAGTTCCGTTCCGTAGTGACGCTATTTTGTACTCTGTTCTATTACTATTCCGCTGTCTTGTGTAGTTTGGCGGGGGGATTGTACTATGTTTTGTGGCATTATTAGTATTACCATTCCGTTATAGCAATTACATTTACCTGTGATAATCCCTGTAACAATCGCTGTAACCCCTTCCCAGCCCATCCGGTACGGTATCCGGTATAGCAAGCAGATGCCTCACCTAAATTGCTAGAAATGGAAAATTTTGACTTGAGCCGTCCGGTATACCAAGGGATCCGCTATAGCGAGGTCCGGTATAGCAAGGTTTGAGTGTAGATCATAAGCCATGGCTGACAAGAAACATATCAATTTAAGCAACTAAAGTTCAGCACGGAGAGTAAAAACAATGGAATCTAAGTCTTCTGCTGACTCCTCAGGTAACGCTTGAGAGCCATCAATATCACTAGTTACTAGTAGTATAACTCGTTCCAATTTTGAAATCCTTAGCTGCAAAGCCTTTTTCTGGAGCTCATGATCTCTACTTCCATCCACTAGAGGAGTAACACCAAGGTCCCGGAAAAATGCCTTCTAAATCATAGCTTCTTTATCTTTGCAAAATTGAGACCACAAATTGACCGCACAAGACCGGGGTTCTCGCCCTCGTTGTCAGTGTAAACTTCTGTGTAGTCCCGTGAGACGGTGGAATAATAACTTTCTGAGTTAAAATGGCTTTGGTTTAGGTTCATATCAAGTTGTAGTTTTTGGACCGTGGGAGGAAGCCTGCCTCCTGAAACTGCCTAGACTTTTGTAGCTATATTCACTGACAGTGTTTGTAGAGGCTTCCTTGATGGCATTGCGACGTAGAAGCCGCTTGTAGGTATTTGTGGATATTTACTGTGCCTACATACATTTCTATCTCCGACGTTCCATAACAATGAGCATGGGCATGTCATAAAATCCTTAAACTCGCATATGCAGTTCTCATTGAAATTATGCTCGAGTCTCTACGGTACAGTTGCACCTTGCTAAACCGGACTGCATAAATTCCTAGCATCCCGTCCGGTTTAGACTAGCATCCGGTATAACTAAATTTGGCGGGCGGGACAACAAGAGCACCTCATCACACAGCAACACGAGCAGATCAAAGGAAAGAAGCATATTGGAAGGCACAGAGATAATTCCATAGTTAATAAGTAAGATCTATAACATTCTGACAGGTAAGGAGGTCGCTAATAATATTATAGGATGGGTGTTAAGCAGGCATTCTCCCTGAGAGAGAAATATGAGATCTGTCTGGAGCGGGAGAAACAAGTCCATTCAAGACTTTGTTGATACTATTGGTCAGGCACAAGAAGGACTTAAATATTATCAGCAGAAGCATAAGGTTCAAGCATCACTTAAGGACTTCTGAGTTCCAAATTCCTCTACCTCAAGTACCCCGTCCGGTTCTGCTAATTAATTTTCTATGTATATATTTTTCTTATTCTTGAGATTCCTTGTCCGGTCCGGTTTACTATTTGTCTGGTATACAGGCAACTTGCTAAACCGGAATGCCTTTAACCAGTGACAAGGAATCTCAAGAAAAAAAATATATATACATAGAAAATCAATTAGCAGAACCGGACGGGGTAGTTGAGGAAGAGGAAGTTGGAACCCAGAAGTCCTTAAGTGATGCTTGAACCTTATGCTTCTGCTGATAATATTTAAGTCCTTCTTGTGCCTGACAAATAGTATCAACCAAGTCTTGAATGGACTTGTTTCTCCCGTTCCAGACAGATCTCATATTTTTCTCTCAAGGAGAATGCCCGCTTAACACCCATCCTATAATATCATTAGCGACCTCCTTACACTGTCAGAACGTTATAGATTTTACTTATTAAGTATAGAGTCCAATAATATGCTTCTTTCCTTCGTGTTGCGGTGTGATCAAGGACTCTTGTTGCCCCGCCCGCAAAAATTTTGTTATACCGGACGCTATCTAGTCTAAACCGGACAGGTAGGGATTTATGCAGTCCGGTAATTGCAACTGTAGCCAATAAAATTTTGCGCTGTAGTTCCAAAATCTAATACATAGCAAGTTTCCCGGTTAAAGGCGTTCCGGTTTAGCAAGGTGCGACTATAGTCTGGCCCCGGTGAACCAGATCCTCATAGTAACGCTGCAATTGGTCAGATTCGACACTTCCGACATCCGACGTATGCAGTTTATGCAATCCTAAGTAACCCGATTATCGGATTAAGGTAAATAAAGTGGACCCAGAAAGAAGGAAATATAACTCCCTTCGCTAAGGCATAGAATTGATATTGAGTAGGACCACGGAGACGAGCGGTCCACCCCTGGTTGCCCTCAAGGTACATAGTATCCAAAAAGGTAGCTTCCCAACACCGCTTCTGGTGTACGTGATTTTTACCAATAAGTTGTGTCAATAATAATAGCTTTCGTCTGTCGATCAGTTGGTCTCCCAGACCAGTCATGTCGCCGGAAAGTAACTGAGACCAAGTCACCTGACGGACATATCGCATGATCAGGGTAACCACACCCGTACATACATGCACACGAAAAGCCCCTAGATCCTCATGGGCAATCACATTTAGGGCAACAAGGAGGTTTGCCCACTCCCCCGTCTCCGTCTCAAAATTTTTTATATTTTAGATAAACCACACTTTCGGCATTAATTACCCCGCATACGTACATGGTCGGCTTGTGAAACAGTGGATATTGTTGATATGAGGGGAACTGTATGAGTTGTATATTTTGGGGCATTTTTTAAGAAAAAAAAGGGAGGCTGAGGAGGAAAAAAATAAAAAGGTTTTTGTGGGTAGTTGTTATTTCTGATGTCTTGAAGTTGATAATTAAAATTTTCAATTTATGCCTGCCCCAACTCAGGGTAACAACTGCTGTGCCGCACATGCAAACTCTTTTTTTCTCGCATCATGCTTTACTATCTGAACGGTCTAGCCATGGTGAGGCAAAAGTGGTGTTAGTGGCAATTATCATTATATTGGGATTAGTTCTCGCTATTTACAACTGGAGCATAACTTTGGCATATCCCATTCAAGACATACAAATTTTCTTACAACAGTGTGGCGGCTGAGGTTTCTATCGCAGAACGTTGAGAAAGATGAGATTGGGATCTTCACAAGGGTTCGAGCGGGAAGGCTGTGCTCGAACGCTGCGGATGTGGGGGGCACTGTGATATTTGGGAAAACTGACCTCTATTCTATATATATATTTATCCTACTGATAGTTCTGCTTTTGATATATATTCATTATGGTACTATAATTCACCCATAAAAGTACAAACATAAATACAATGTTCCCAATTGCGGTTTTATCCCTCAAGACGAACAGACGAACAAGGGGAGCAAGATGTACTACCACTCCCAGCCAACAACACCCGACCTAAACATACTGTACAACCTCTCCTGTCTCCCCAATTTGTCAATCGTCATTGCTACTTCCTCTTCTGGCCCTGCCGCTCCTTCTGCGCCGCATGCCCTCTCAACTGCTTCCCCATCTCCACCAACCCTTTCCTCTGCCTCCTCTTTGCACTTGCCAACATCATCAAAAATTCTTCTTCCTCTGCTTCTCCTTATTCGTCGTACTATGGGTCTTCTCGTCCAGCTCCTTACGCTTACTACTTCCAAACTTCTTTCTATCCTCTCTTCCTCTTCGCCAATTTCTCTTCCTTATAAGCCTTTCCTGGGACCTTGTGTACGGGCAGTGATGTCCGATGTGACTGTTTCCTCGTGGATTGCTGTATCTGCAGTAGTAGTGATGGGGGCTTTCTTCTTGGTTCCACCAGTGAGCTTAGGAAGTGTAGCGGCAGTACGTAATTCAGCGAGTTTTCAAAGTCCGCTGGAGTGAGAAAGTTTCTAGTGGTGGCGAAGGAAAGGGCTGTTAATGCGTTCTACCACTGAGCCAAATCGCCTCGTGAATTTACACCGCTGACATCTGTTAATATCTGATTGTACGGGACATGTGAGGATGCTGGGAATTGAGCATGTAAGGCGGCTTAAATCTCCGGAGTAAATGAGCTAGCAAACGAATACCAAACCTCTCACCTTAATAAAATGATCAAACAATTGTACCGTATAGCCTTGCTCGTTATAAGCATATAGATGCGACTAGGTAAATTAAAGTTTATGTCACGAGGGTATGGGATTTACCTGTACTCGTTTTATTTAGTAGTAGCTCCAAAAATCTC
Source organism: Terfezia boudieri ATCC MYA-4762 (assembly GCA_003788615.2). Taxonomy (NCBI): domain Eukaryota; kingdom Fungi; phylum Ascomycota; class Pezizomycetes; order Pezizales; family Pezizaceae; genus Terfezia; species Terfezia boudieri. The sequence goes on along the minus strand of ML121528.1, from coordinate 1,978,238 downwards.
TGGAGACATGAACAGGGACCACAGTAAGATAAGCAGCGAAGATCACTTTGCCGCAAGTCATCCAAGAATCGTCGTACAAGAACCCAGGTAGTGACTCCAAAAATCCTTATGGGGAGTAGTAGATATCTCCACAGCAGTAGGCTTAGTGCACTTGAGCTACGTACTGGCGGAAGCGAACCTACAGTCGCACCAACAGCAGTTTATACATTCTCAGTCGATGCGTATATGGTACTTGTAGAGAATTCAGGAAGTATATATTTATCGGCGTCTTCTCCCCCTAACCGAACGGTACACAGAGAGTTGCGGAAATTTATCAAGCCCACTCGGTCTGCGTGCAAAGTCAGGTTCCATTCCCTTGAGATAGTAATCACTAGATTATTTATATTAAGACCAGCGCCATCCGTATGTACGAGGAGGAAGCTGGACGACACAGATGACGGCCCGCTCTGCAAATTAGTCATATGGGGGCACGGGAAAAAAAGTATATCTGTACGCTGTAGATATATATGCGTTTAAGGAAATAAAAATTTACAATTAAAACTACAGTACCTACTGGTATATCAATTTTATACAAAATCCCTAGCCGCCGTCATAACCCATTGATCCCATACTAGCTTACGTTACTTTTGTATCCCCTTCCCTTCCCCCGTGACAAACACCCAATGAACCCCATTTCCTGCCGGAACAACTTTACCCTGGTGAATCCTACTCTCTTGCCGCCTCTCCGGCTCGGGGGGAAAAACAAGCTCAAAACCCTGTCGACAGTAAAACAACCCAGCAAGTCCAAAAAGCATCTGTAATACGGCCAAGCTAACCAACGTAACGGCAACTCGCCTCCATTTTACAAGCAATTTGGTGGTGACGTCCTGCTGCGCAGCTTCAATTTTGATTCGCCAGAGAAGCTCGTTTAGGTAGCTCAGGCAGTTGCCGATGTAGTTGCCAGTGTAGGCGGAAAGCCAAGTCGCTGAGGCGCTCCGATTCTGCCTACTAACCCCGAAATCAAACTCGATGGTGCTATTGAAATCCCGGAAAACCTCAGAGGTAGTCGAATTCGGGTTTCTCGGTAACGCTAGGCTACGGCTGAGGTAATCATTCATATCTTGAGCTATAGCATCTGAATCAATGTCTACAGTGCAGTTGAATGCGATTGTCTGCTTGGGAACATAAGAATGTTCTATCGCCAAGGAGTGCATGCCCTGCGAGTTTTTCGATTGTCCGACAAGCCCTATAGCAGCAAAAAATCACTTTCAGCTGGTGCCAAGATCGTTAAGGTTATTTGTACAGGTACTAGACGTACACATCTGAACCGTCTTGCCAACAGTATTCATTGGAAATATCCATCGGTAGTTGGTCGCAATATCAAGAGGATATTCTTTAAAGTTGCTAGTTGTAAGGGGAATAAGCCTACCCTGTGAAGTTATATTCTGGTTGGGTGAGGTTATAAATTCCTGGCAGCTTGTTTTCAACAACGCATCCCGTCCTGCAGGCATCTCAGCTGTTCCCAGGAAGTCTCGGAATTTGTATTTATATGACACTGTATTGCCAGTCGTGACCTCCATGGTCAAATTTTCATTTGAAAAGTGCGAAATATCCATGGCATAGGACATTATCTGGGCGTGGGGCAAATTGCTGAAGCGTGGAAAGAACCACGGTAGCCCCTTTATAGTCTGTGCCATTTGGAACAAGATTCCAACCTTCAGGCCAAAGGGCACACCTGGAGGGGTGAGGTGTATGTAGATGTCAATCTCCCAAGCTCTGCCACTACGCGCGGGACAGGGATTAAAATGAAAGATCACTGACCTATGTCTCTGGGGGGGATACCAAGTTCAGATGCCAGATCCGTCAGAACGGAACTATCCTTACTTAAGGTCCCATTTTTCCAATCAGGCCTGAAAAGCGGAGGCGTAAAATGGGGGGAGTCGTCGAGGTTGAATGCCAAACCGAGAAATGCAATTCCAAAGCGGCCAAGAAGAGAGCATAGTAGGAATAGGAACAGCATCAATGTGCCCGAAGCGACAAGTCCCCGCCGAGTGCGAATCTCGTGCATAAATAATGCAGTGTATGATAATGGTGTCCCTTCTATAATATAGCCAACCTAAGTGGATTATCTGTTATTGAGCGCCCACACAAAAGTGCAAAATCATCGATATCATTAATGGTACATACCCCCTCCACAGAGTGAGGTTTGCTCTGGAGAACTGTGCCCCTAGCCAGTACACCAATTCGATCAAACAGGAAACCAACACCAAAGCTTAGAACAGCAGACAACAGTAATGACAAGGCATTAAAAGCGCGCTTCTCCCATACGGTCAAGTCGTCAATTTTTGAGAAACCCCACAAACACAGGCAGATACATGCGCTGCAAAGGCAGTTTGCGGCAATGATGTAACTCAGATGGTTTGCAGAGCGCACAATTGAGATTGCGCGGTAGGATAGTTCGATGAGCGGAGGTTCTAGAGGTTTTTCGTGCTGGTCCTCAAGCTCCATAGCTGCATTTGGCTTCATATTTACCCTGGTTGTGGCGTTGGGGTAGGCTTTGGGGGCTTGAGTGGGGTTCCTTTTAGGTGTTTGCGGGAGCTGAGTATAGCCCGAACTTGTGGAAGGATCCATGATCCTGATTTTAATTCAGGTTGTAACGAGCGGCAGAAACTTACGGCAAGATTTATATATACTGTATATCCTTTCAATTGCTTGTATAAATTTGAGTCTCACATATTATGAACAGGCAGTGGAAAATGACGTATGACATACAACTCCGAAATATCTAGATCTGCACCTTCAGCAAATGATTTAGTGAGACTGGCTTGAGATCTGCATAGCTTACATATGATGTGCCTCGATTAGTATTGACGTATTGATTGAAGTTTAGATGTAAAACGTTTCGCCCATAATACCGGCAAAGGCACCCGGCCGCAAGCTTCTTGTCTTCCATACTGTTTGGGCGTAAGTGTTGATATTTACCAGTGTTAGGCATGCATAGCACGCAACAACAGCTGGTCGTCTCGCTAAAGCAGCGATTATCGTTTCATGCAGCTGTGTTCAGACATAAGCCAATCGTACCCCATAGCACGGTCGCAACGTTACGGTATTGGGACTTCTGCGCTGGTAGCCTATGGGTATAATGGTATAGTTATAATGGGAACAGTTACCCTGAAACCACGTGAGCAATCTTTTTTTTTTTTTAAAAAAAACAATTCTAACTATCGTATCTAGCCCATGACAAGAGACCGCATCCCTGATGTTTCGAAAGATTATTTCAGCTCCTGCCCATTTATAGCTACAGTATATAAGACTCCTGCCCACTTGCACTGTCCTACTGCAAAACCTATACACCCTGCACAAATCCAGGTCCCTATATACTTGCTCTATTGTCCTCTGTTTGCCATGGACACATGTGCAGTTTTATGTGCTGTCTACCCATTGCACACACAGGTTGCCCCTCTTCTGCTCTTGTGCCTCCACCACTTTTAAGGGCGTGGGCCGTTAAACCTTTTAGTGCCGTTCTTGTCGTAGTTCTCAAATAAGTGCTTCACCTAGTATCCATTATAGGTATCACCACCTGCCTGTCAAGCAGGTATCCGCTGCCTTGTCTTGCGATAGTCCAGGTTAGGGTAACCTAAGATAATATATTTGTGTCTAATGGAGTGAACTCTTTGCACCTTAAGCCTGTTCGCTAACTTCCCGCTCGCTTCAAGTTAGACTATGGATTCCTACCTCCATTTTGGCAAGTTGTTGTCCCTGCCCAGAGAGTGTTTTCACGCTCGTAAATATGAGACCCAAAGCCCTCATGGTCTTTACAAGGGGACCCAAACTACCTGCGCCAGCAGGTAACTGGAACAACTTCATAATTAACAAAAGCAAATATCGCAGCTTCGTGATATTATCTTTCACAGCGAAGACAACCTCCTACCTATATAGCAGAGACACCAGGGACTAACAATCCTGTTTCTCCTCTGACCTTGCGGACTGTACAGAGCTTTTTTTTCTTCTTGACATTGTGAACTACTCCGAACCCTGCCTTCCAATCAAACCGCTACTTACTGGACCAGATTCTCCTCCCACCCCTTCTGGGATCCTGGCCTGTGCTCTATCAACCTAGATGGCACTCGCTCGACCCGCCTGTCTCCCTCCCAGAGCTGCCACACTGCTATACCAGTTGCTGTGAGTATCGGTATGAGATTGTGAGTAGCGGAGCAAAAAAGAGACCCACAACCTGGGAGTATTAATTTCCATACCGGAACATCTTTGACGTTCGACAGAAGGGGAACATGTCCCAGGATCGCCTAAGCTTAGGCACCACAGACAGCATAAACGGGTATCTGCGACCATAGTCAGAAGAAAACAAGGGTAACGCAGCAAGGCAGTAACTACAGATATGTGACAAAAGTAATGGGATACCCTGCGGATGGGATGTAGATCACAATACAGCACGCACACTGATTGAACATATGAATGAATAAGGAATTAAGACCTCAGTGGGTCTATTAGTGCAATCTTGGTCAGGATTTAAAATCCAATATATGGTGATTTAAATCACAACTATAGATACAAACATATAAATCAGTACCTCCCGCAATCAGCTAGATTACCTCCAAATATTCAGTTATATTTTTTAAAAATATATAGATATTATCTCATATAGGTCACGGTGTCCCATAACATTTTCGTACACACCCAAAGCACAAACCACGTATGAAGTGTAAGCTGGCATGAGACAAGGCAAATAAGTAGAGGTTGGTTAGAGTTTATATGCCGCAGATAAATTTATGCTTCGCGTTCAGGGTTGAATGGCAACTTCAATTTAAGTATGAGAATATTTTCACCTCAACCGACCGTCGTATACCTAAATAAAGGTCGTGTCACAAAGACATCTTTTTTTAAAGACAACCAGGCATCCCGTCCACTGTGCCATATCTAGACTCAGGTCACTAGTCTAATACTGCGGTGGGAGACTACTCTTCCTATTACAGCACTGAATAGGCAATCTACAATTCAGGCTCTATTTCCCTAGGGTTGAATAATTGCCTTTATTGGATTGATCCCTACCATTTCTGACATCAAGCAGACTACTTTTTTCAGTAATTGAGCTAATCCTAATTTAGTAGTAGCAGTGGTATCAAGTGGCAGTTCTTAGACCTTAAAATATTTGGTCTTGTGAAGTACTCAGGGTTGTACTTGTACACCCAAAAAGGCCTTGTTGTTACCCTGAACTTAGATACAGCAGTTCACTTCTAATTTATCTCTTTTACTTTTTGTTTTGGGTTTCTTGAGTTATAAAGTCATGATATCATCTGTTTTCCATCAGATTCTACTCCTGATTTGCTATGCATATGCAGTCAGCTTATAATAATATATCAGATTCCTTATTCTTGTTTCCAGGAGTGCGTAGTAATATCTTAAAGCCAATACAGTCTCAATAATAAATGACATTAGCCCATTAGCCTTATCTAGGAATTATGAGACAAGGTCTTTGATAGCTTCTTGCAAAGCTTCGCCAAACTCATTCATTTCTAGTACAGGGCTCAAAGTGAATAAGGGAGAGACAGAGAGAGCTACATCTACTTTCTGTAGTACTCCCCTCCCTCCCATCCCTTGGGAATTCTAAAACTTTCCTACTTTCGCAGAAAAAAACTCCCAAAGTTTTTTTTTTTTTTTTTTTTTTTAGGTTGACCTCAGGGTAAATTCTTGGGTCTTATCCTTTTTTTCTTTTCCTTTCCCCCCCCCCCCATTCAATGTAAACAACTAGTAACGTTAGGCTGAGGCAACAACATACACAAACATATACATACTTATAACTCACTTCCATCCCCGCCTCCCCGCCCCCCATAGTGGCACCAAGCAAAGCTAATCAAACAAGACTCCAACTCACCACCCCACACAGTTAAATTCCTGACGTTGAAGTTCCCAACCCCCCGCAAGTTCTTTCTTTTATACAAGCAACACAACAACACAAAATGTCACACAAAAGTTTATAATAATCTAACAAATAGATAAAAATAGAACAACTCCCCGAATGGCTGCCGCTCCCCGAAAATTACAATATATTGAATGGTAATATGTAATGTAATGTGATGCATACTAATGCTTACGAAAAGCCGTACGAAGCAAGCCAGCCAACCAGCCCAAGAATTAAAAAGAAAAAGAAAGAAAAAAAAAGAAAAGGGGTGTAAAAAGGGATGGTATTTCATATTTCACCTCTATCCAACCACAACCCCCAGCCTCTCCCCCACCTCCACCTTCCCACCCTCCTACACTCCCACATAAACCCACTTTTCCCCTCTCTTTTGCACTCAACATTCTCAACCCCTGGTGCCTCAAACCCGTACTTCCTAACTTAAGCCCCCAATCTCCTCCCCCTTCCATGCAGGTCATCCCCCCAACACCTCACTCGCACTCGCATAGCTCGCCTCCTTGAGCGCCCCCGGCCTCGCCAATTCCCCTCTTGCATGATTCGTCCTGAGCTCTTTATCAAAGTTGACGATGATGCTGCCTACGTTTATTGCTCCGGCGGGGGTCATTGTGAAGAGACCATGCTGCCACTTGCCCAAGAGTGCTACGTGCTCGTTGAGGGTAAAGAGGTTGGGTAGGTGGCGCTGGAGGAAAGGTGAGACGGAGAAAAGTTCGCCAGAAAAGTGACGGCGGAGCTGCACGACCCAGTTGACGGGGAATGGTAGCGATGGTAATTGCCAGGGGTGAGGTAGATCACAGTTTCATACAAACCGAGGGGTGGAGTGTATGCCATGTAGTTCCTTCAATGAGGTCATTTGCGACAGAAATTGTGTTAGGAGTGGGGGCACCCTCGGGAAGGGATTCGTCAGGCGGGGGTTGCTCTGTGAGAGGGGGAGCTTGGTGAGTTGGTTTACGAGGTCGGGTTCGGACGGAGTGGGGGTTCAGAGGAAGTTCAATGAACGAGGGAGTGGAGAATGTAATGAATTCCATTGACGATGGCAAATTCTTCATCGGGGGTGAGGATGCCGGGTTGGGGAAGCTCCGGGGGGTATTGGTGCCGGGGAGGAGGTGCCAGAGGAGGCGGGTGGGGTGGGGAATTCCAGGCCGATGGTTTTGGAGCCAATGAAGGCGTCGAGAGAGGATATGTTACGCCTTTGACTTGCTCGACTTGCTCCCTCGCCAAAGTGCAGGATAGTGCCATCAGCAGGGGAGACGAGAGAGTTGGGGTGGGGAGATAGGACGGATGCCGGGGCGAAGCTCGGGGTCTGAGAGGTTGTGGTAGGAGGTGAGGTCGGGATTTCCGATCTTATTTCCCCACGACCGCGATGCCAGGCAACAGCTCATCTGCAAGGCGCATGTACCAGTACCCAGATGCTACCTTTTGGGGATCATATAAATGTCCCGGTAATTCTGTGGGTATTCATCGAGCTCCCTCTGTACCGACCCGACGGCTGCCCGCTCGCGTCAGGGTCGTATACAGTATTCACCATGGCCACCGCTAGAATTACGTCCCTCCTCCTCCTCCTCCTGCTCCTAATAAAACCCCAGCGGGAAATTCCGTACACCGTTGCGAAAGCATTAACGGACTACTGCTGTAGAGTGCAATAGGCATATACATCCCCTGCGCCGGAGCAGGTTTTTGAAGAGGGCCTGTTGATTGATTACCTCTGGTTCGACAAACACAACCTTACCTCATGCTCCTGGCCGAAATGGTACAGTTACCGGAGAATCCAATTCGGCAGCTGCGCAAGGTTATGCTGGGCAAGGGACAGCGTGGGAATGTGGAGTTTGCGGTGAGAAGGAGGGGGGGGACGTTAGTTTTGGGATGCGGTGGCCCAGGAGTGGACAGTGGGAAAGGAGGAGTATAGGTTGTGGATTGGCGCGAGTTCTTGAAGGCAAAGGTTCACATAAGGAGGATGTGGTATGTCGTTTGGTTTTATGCTTGAGTTTTCTTTTGTGTTTTTTTGTGTTTTGCTTGTGTTTAGTGTTTTTATGCAAAAACCGGATGATTGTTATGGGAGTTCGACCTAGTCTGGTTCTAATTATGGGAGTCATACATATATGTAACCTAACGAAACGGTATACCGAACCAGACTTGGTACTTGCTTGAAACCAAAAGCAGACTAAGCTACTTGGGAAAGAAGAGTCCACAACGCTCTATGAGAGCGGCTTATGAGAGACAAAAAGAAGGGGCGAAAAAAAAGAGACAAGAAAAGGGATTAAAAAAACAAGACATAAAAAAAGAATGCGACTTTTGTGGATCGAACACAAGACCTTCAGATGTTTGACTGAATAACTTCAGTCTGACGCTCTCCCAACTGAGCTAAAGTCGCTGTTCATGCAGGAAGCCTCATTTCATGCATCCTATGTGGGAAGAAGCAGTTCGCTCATATGCATCATAAATTATCTAAACATGTGTATAATGGTACATAACCTTAGGTGCTCTTACTCGTACTTCATTTCGCCAGTATATCTAACAGAGTAGACCCCTCTCTCAATAGTGTTTATCAATATCCACCCACTCTTGAACAATCCATAACTCGACCAGCTTCCAACAAAGTCTATAACCCCTCCCCCGACTTCAGCATCGTCTTCAGGGTAAACTATTCCTCCCTAGGTTAGAAACTCCTTGTCCTGGTGGGTGAGTGACTTACTATCAAAGTACCCAACCTCCCTGATTCCCTTCCCAGTCGGATCCCTCTTGACTGTCGAAACATCCAAAATCCTCAACCCAGCGCCGTAGTTACTTTGATAGACAAAGTCCCCATTGACATACTGGTTATGGTCAACACCCCTTACCGAGGACTTGAAATAACCAGTCTGCTTTGGTTTCTGGAGGTCTTGAATGTCCCAAATGTAGGATACGGGGAATCCATCTTTCGCGAGACCGGTTCCGTCGTACTCGTCGTACTCGTCGTCCATGATGAGGAAGTCCTGCCAGTTCTTGTCCAGGACAGAGCCCTGGTGTGTGTAGGCAGCGCCCTCGTAGGAGGTGATGGAGATGATGGAGGAGTTGGTTCGGTCGGTAACATCGTAGCTGTATATGTCCAAACCTGTAAGTTCAAAAACCAAGGATCAAACCGGCAGAACTTACATTGTCAAGGAGTTCTCATTGTAGCCGTAGCAGATATCCCGCCCATGATACCTCCTGTCTGGGCCCCTGTATGGCAGGCATTGCGCATCATGAACGTATCCATCGGCGGCATTGCAGCCAGGGCTGGTGGGCTTCGAGGGGTTTTTCAAGTCAATGAATATGAGGCCTGCGGCGCAGGTGGAGTTTCGAGGTCGGGCACCTACAGCAACCGCATAAACCCGGTCAGGGTTGGTCACAATATTGTGTGTAGCTCCGGTTGGGAGGCCTTTATAATGCCCAGTGACGTCGGTTTCCGGGTCGAAGACCTTTGGCTTGAAAAAGGGGAGTTTGGCTTTCCAGCTTAGGTGAAGGAGCTATATCATTCCAGAATGTCAGTTTAGCAAGTATATATTACTTTTCACTTTACAAAATAGAATTCTCATGTACGGACATAAGATACTTACATTTTTCTGCATATCAAAGATCTGAATCCCATGGCCCCCCGCCTCAGAGCCAATAACCGCATAATTCTTCATCATTCTAATCTCCCTCCAAATCTCCGGCTCCACACCGCTCGGCTGGGGTAACCTCCCAAGGTAAACCAAGGCCCCAGTCTTTCTATCCACCTCTACAAACGCCGCTCCATCCGCCTGTCCAATCGCCGCAAACTCCCTTCCATCCGGTGCCGTCCATCCCCACATAGAGCTCCCCTCGCCAGTAGCACTGCCCAAGTCTGCATGACTTGCGAAATATACCAAATCGATATTCTTGCATCCGAATGTATCTCCGTTCGGAGTAGTTGCAACACCGTTTTTGCATTTTGCAAGGGTCTTGATGGGTTTCCATTTCTGGGAGTTGCGGTATAGTCCGGAGTCGCGATTGCGCGAGTAAGTTGATCGTTTGAGGGACATGAGTCGCATGTGGACGGCGCCGGAGCGGTATTCCTCCGCCCGGGGACCAGTCATGGGAGGGGTTTCCCTGGCGGAAACAGTGCTTGCTAGCACGGTAATGCTGACAAGGAGGGTGGTGAGGAACTTCATTTGTGTGATTTGCAAAGGGAATTTATAAAATTCGAGGGGCAGAGATCTGGAGTAGGCGTGGGGCCAGAGAGAAAGAATGTGACATTTCCTGTTGAACAAGCTTAAATATTCACGATTTCGCCGTGCCCTACTCCCACCAGCCGCAGTCCCAGCCAATGCCGTTAATCATGATTTAGCTTAATTCCTGACCGTGCACAGGTGGTGCTCTCCTGTGTTCATCAACTCACGTCTTCCCTCTAGGATGATCATCACAGAATTCTGAAGGATCTATGACATTTAGAAGATCAACATCTTGATATAGTCAAGGGTGTCTTTGAAGCTGCCAAACACACAGATGTTATGACAGGACTTTTGACGTACCTAGTGTATTAGTTTTGAGGTTCTGATACCAAAGGTAGGAGATTGGGGGTTAATTTCCAATTTTCTATCCTCTCTACATACATACATACCTTCCAAATACAGAAATAATAGAGGAATAACGTTCATGCAACATGCTACCGGCCCGCATTAGTTGATATCTCAGCTGCAGTTGAGAAGCTTACAACTCACGGCATCATAAGCTTTATGGTGGCCGACGGCCAGTTGCGGGCTTCCTCACAGTAAATCCAACGCTTAGAAATTCCCGTTTCGTTAACGTTAACTTATCAGTAATCTGATTGCATGCATGCGCAGTTGCCCGTTATCAAAGTTATCAGAAACGCATGTATATTAACAAAGTACCTGAACCGTTGCCAAGAGTTTTTAGATGCCTGTTTAGGAAGTCGGAGAGCATCTGATGTCTTTCTGGAAAAAAAAAAGTAAAAGAAAAGTTTAAAAAAACTCAGTACTCGTTTACGGCACGGCACGAAATGTGTGTACTACATATTATCGTTATTGTCGACACGGACTGTGCAGCGGTGGCAGTGGCGAAACTAGTTATTTTTTATTTTTTTTTTTGGGGGGGGGGTTAGTGCTGCATGGTGTTTATTCATTCTCGATTTAACTACTAGTTAATATTACTAGTACACTATTCATATTGACAGGCTATATAGAGGTTCTGAATAGACGTGTCTAGATAAATGAATTGAACAGGGCAAAGAAACAAAAGCATGCTAGTTGCAATACGCAATACTAAACGTCGTACCAGTCCCAGTAGCTGGCTATAGCAACCCGAAAAACTCCCCGCCGAATATAGGTACTCCAGTCCATGAGGGGAGGAAAAGTTAGTAAGTCACAAGCCAAAGATTATCTCCTTCTGGGCTTGCTTCTTGGGCCCTGCCGTGAAGCAAAAACACAAGCCCATTAGGGGTGTACATGTGAGCAGAGAACTTACACCTGTGAACATACTTGTGTATGTATAGTCGGTTTTACAATATCGGACAGCGCGCTATTCTAAAATCCATTTGTGAATTTTGGTTGCGTTGTAGCTGGTCGATATCAATAGTACAGTAAGTTTATGCAGCGCCACGTCGGACTTATCGACAATAGGTTCTATATCAAAGCATGGCGCATGGCAAATAAAGTTAAATACATGAAGATCAATTAATTACACAGCTTTTTCAAGTGAAAGGTAATCTCAATCTTTACAAGTTTTACTCTTGATGTGTACTGATAGCTCTGAGATATGTAAGCTAATGAAGACGAGGGTGTCGACTTTATTTCCCAGGTGGTATTTTAATCTAAATTGATTCAAAATTTAGAAGTTGAACCTTATGGCAGTAGACAACTTCAGTACAGATAAGTTTGGCTGTGAATAGATGCTTTTTATATTAAGAAGTATCTCCTCTCGACACTCACCGAAGTGTCATACAGCTCTTGACGAACATCGACACCCCCGCACGCAGGATTCTCAACACCACCTCCAGGTATGTACTACCCCTAGGAGTCCACCAAAGCTTTGCACCACCGTGCCTAACAAGAGTTTTCAATAGCGGTGGCCATGCGCTATTTAATGGAGGCCTCGACGGCGTGATTTTGAGTTTAGGAACGTTGACCATGTTCCCCCTATTTGCTCGAAAACAACCATTTTTTCTTACGTATGCAACTTGTCCAAGTAACACTTCCTCCTTATTTTAAATTAATCCAAACAAATTAATCTTGATCGAAATACGGACAATATTTGACCCAATCATCTCGCCAATATCATATATATCATGCGTTCCTCCCTTATCTTTCCCGCACTTTTCGCCATATTGGGTGGCATTTACCAGGCAGGCAGTTTGAGATTGGTAATATCTTGCTACACAGCCGGAGGGCTAATGTTCGGTACGGTCACTGGGGATGTGGGTGCTCCCATCGTCGCCCTGGCTACATGCGCATCGGCTATTTTGGCGCCACCCTTTCATAAAAAGTAACATTTTGGATGTGAAGAACACCTAATATGAAAATAAGGCTGATTTATATTTCAGAGAAACACACCTTGTTTCTAATAGCGATGGCTCTATAGTTCTTTTAGTTTTACCAACGCTAAAAATTCACTCGATATCAATGCTGGGAGAAACTTGTCCATACTATCACACCAGCTCGACTTGCAAAATGTGGAGAATGCAGTGAGTGTGGGTTATGTGGGCTCGCTGGATGCTAAGCTGCATTATAGTTGTCTCTGCAAGTACTCGATGGACATTTATTCAAGAGGATCAAGGCAAAGCAGATTTAGACATTTATACGTACACTATAGTCAGCGGTCGTGGGTGTTAGTATGAGGCGGTTTTAAACACTAAAACATACTAAGTACCTACAAAATCACCAACACCACGAACTTACAGTACTTACTTATGATCTTTAAAAGTACTTGTAAGTACTTATCAAGTTCATGAGGTTTATGTGATTACTTGTATTCCCACGGTACCTACCTGGCATACGTGAGAATTTCTGAAGGGTTTTCAAAGTGTTTGTGTAAGTATCTGTGAGTAGCCAAGTTCGCGTTCCACAAAAGGCATACACATGTATGTGACTCACCCCTACACTAAGTGTGTGTCTTATGGTGAATCAAACGAACTACCGATACCCTCCAAAAACTTTACTCACCACCTCTTCGCTAGAGCCTATCCAAAGAACAGCCCCAGCGTTTGAAAGATCATTCACTGCCGCAAAGTGCTCTCTCCTGTTTTGCACGGAAGCACTAGTAGGGGTAATTATGCCAAAACTTGGTTCATGCACAAGGCGTTCAAGTTGGCACTTGGCGAACATCCTCATTGGCCAACTTCCATGGTGACGCTCTGCATCTGAAATACGGTATCACAAATATGGCGAATGTGACAGACCACAAACCCAACCAATACCACAACTCGAGAGGAGCTTATTGCCTAGATAGAGGATAACCAGGAACAACTACGAGGCAAAGCAGATTGCATGGTACAAAGAAGGTAAAGAGCAACCAGACTAAGTGGGGTAATCACGGCTAGTAGACTATCTTGGTTAGGTTGTGTTAGGTTGTACTAAAGCCTGTGCATGGAAGGTTCCATGCGGCCCGTACCGCCGCTTACCAAGTTTATGTGGCGTTCGTTGTGCAAACCGGTTGTCCAAGTAACCCTAGCCCACAATGAAATTTATATATAGAGAACGCTCAAGTCCCTGGACACATACTCAGTTTTCCTTGTTCAAATCTACCCCAACAGTCGCAGCATATTAAGCCTCAATCAAAAATCAAAATCTAGAATATTTGGGCCTATCACCAATACCTAATCGTCTCACCGATATATCATGCGTTTCTTCTTAATCCTTCCAGCAGTTATTGCCATGTTGGGAACTGCCAGTGCCGGTCCCCTGGCTTATGGCATTTGCCAGGCAGGCTGTTCTACACTGGTCGTATCTTGCTACGCAGCTGGAGGGCTGACGTTTGGTACGATCACGGCGGGAGCTGGTGCTCCCGCTGTTGCCCTGGCGTGTAACGCAAGCTACGGTGTCTGCCAGGCTGCGTGCGCAGCAGCTATTTTGGCGCCAACCCCTTAAATTGCTTGTGGTAAGTATTCACTATGACATTGAGTTCCTAATATGAGAGATAGGGCTAATGTATATTTTGGAGAAGCACACCTCGTTTCTAATATCGATTGCTCTATGGTTTGCCAACGTTAACAGCCACTCGATATCAGTGCGGGAGGGTAACTCGTTCGTAGTATCATGCACAACAATTTCTCGACTTGCAACATATAGGGGATGCAATGGGTATGGGTTATATGAGCATGCTGGATGCTAAGCTGTTACTACTTTTCAGAGATTTCCTATTGAATTATTTTGTGCCTCAACGCTATTGTGTGTACTTACTTCCATTCTCTTTAGTCTTTTTAGCACCTTGAGCTCGTAATTCACTTTATTAATATTATCGATACCGTTTACAACCGTATGTGATGTCCTCTATACCTTTCTGTATCTTGGCCTAATGAGTCAACCCCTCTTCCTGTCTTTTTCTAGGCGATAGCAGCATCAGCCAGCGGTGCACTCCAACAAAAATTTTTAGAATCTGGAAAGCTAGGAGTCACTGGGCGCCTGGAGTTATTTATAAGTGGGTATCTATAACATACCAAGCAACCAGACTGTGAGATACACTTTTATGGTGACTAGTGATCATACTCAGTTGACTGTTATGAAGTAGTTGCTCTCCATACGGTAGCATTATGAGTCTACGCATCAGTGCTAGTTCAACTTCTACATATGGCTTTGATTATAGTAATTTATAATACACGCTAGGAAACTTACAATAAAGATAGGGAGTATTGGAAAGCTGTTATAATACCTTCAAGTGCTTGATACTTTGTGTTTATAATGATTTTTAATAACTGTTCAAAAAGTGACTGTTTGGTGTAAAATAAGTCTTGGGTGAGGACCGGGTGGCCTCGGCGGGAGTGCGTGGAGTTTTAGAACAGGCACTAATAGATTCTATGGTCTTGATTGCATCCAATCCTGAAGCAGCTATTAAGGCAATTTCGAACACCGCAAAGACAGGTTTGGCGAGGACCGTGTATCTGAAGTGCGTGACAGAGGACATAAGGAGGAGGCAGGCTTTGCTGGGTCAAGAGGGTCAGGCAGGCGTGGAACAGCAAGAGAAGGTTAAGCCAGAAGGTGCTGGGCACGGGGATGGAAAAACACTTGATTGAAACAGCAAAGCATAGGTACGCATTGCAGGACTGGCAAAGGGAAGAAGCGCTCCAGGCCCTCCTATTCTCTCTATTTGAATTTGGTTTAGCTACGTAAAATATACTTACCTATGTTGAGTGTAGCAATGTCTAATATTCGTGCTGCTACGATACTATAATAAGTAAAGTGGCTGACCCCTACTGTTGGGCCTGAAGTGCTTCCCAAAGGGAAGCTGCAAGCGTGGAGACATCCTGGATCCTAAGGTGGACCTTACCCTGTCTGTAGATTTGTGAGCTCGGACCGGAGACAGGGGGGCACATTGCATTACTGTATCATGTACGGAGGCGCGGAACAAAATTCTTTCCCCCTTTCCTATCTGGGAGTTGCATACCCGAGTTATTCGGTAGCGCCATCACATACATATGCAATGTCCAAGATATATTTGTACAGTAAATTCGGAAGCGCCGCCGATAGGGGTCCCTATTATAGTATCGCTTGAGCAAGGGTAACAATATGCTACACTCAATATAAGCAAGCGGATTTCAACACCGCCATACCGAATACAAATATAGAGAATAGGAGAATGCATACACAGTATTAATTTTATCAACAACTTTTTTACTAGCAATATCCTCAGCACACAAATTGCTCAGACTACCTAATACTTGCCTGTACATGATTCACCCATTCCTCTACTTTTTACTCTTGTACTGTATCTTCCAGTTGAAGATCCATTGACTTAGGTATTGTATAGAGCTGTTGTTGCAGCTGCTCAACACACGCTCGTACTCGAATAACACTATTCATTCTTCTAGCATTCCGCTTGCCACACCCTCCTCTTCAACCCGAACAGTACCCATAGTCTTACATACCTCATTAAGTATGTATCTCACAGTGCCGTAGTCAGTACTTTGCCTTCAGTATTAAGATGGAAGATATGACGATACAGAAGTATTGCCTATGGAACTTTAAAAACTCTCCTCAATGTCATGAGTATGGGTATGCTCATCAAGCCGCTGAATTGTAACTGCTATACCATCAATAGGTCATGAGACTTTGATCCATGACATAGATGCTTATGATCTCGAATACTGCTGTTCCACCTTTTGATGATCTTGCCTTTAGTGACTTTATTTTGTTGATTTTCAAAGCCAACACTGGCATTTCCGGACTTGCATTGAAGCACTTCCCCTGAAAGTGATGCGTAAACTGAGTCTACATACAGCCATATCTCATCAAACTTTTCAGCAGGAATAGTAACTGGTTTACTGAGCTCAAACAATAGAGTACGGTAGTGCAAAGCATCTGTAGAGATTGGTATCATAGCTTCCGACATCTTGCGTGCTGTAGTGGTAGTAGCGGTAGTCGTGGTGAATGGTGATAGTTCATTAGTGAACTCTATGTTCGTGTTTGCATATGCATTCTCCTATTCTCTATATTTGTATTCGGTATAGCGATGTTGAAATCCGCTTGCTTAAATTGAGTGTAGCATATTGTTACCCTTGCTCCAGCGAGACTATAATAGGGACCCCTGTCGGCGGGCTTGAAGCGCTTCCGTAAATTCTGGCGGATGCTATACGCTCGAGCCCTGATCCCCAAATCTAAGCCTGTTTGGAATGCAGCTTGCACCCCTTCTGGTGAAGTTCCTAAGTTAAGCTCAGCAGAAACACCAGCACATTGCATATGTATGTGATAGCGCTACCGAATAACTCGAGTCTCTACTCCGTACGGTACCCATGGGAATTCACGCATATTTCCGGATATTGTCTCAGAGCTATGGCCTTCTACCTACGGGCTCAACACATCAACAGTAGTCTTATTTTCCACTGACCAACCTCTCAATCTGGCTGAAGCAGCCCATTTCATCCACGATATAGTCAATGAGTATTAGTCAATTTACTAGATATCGCCAACATCTCAATTGGCCATATCAACTCTTCTCCAACTATGGAATTCTTCATATATCAGCCCTTCCCCAACCCTCAACCTTTCAACCAACTCTTCCCAAACATCTTAATTCATCATGTATATTGTCCTTCTCCGCCCTCTTGAATTGCTTATATTGACCTCAATTTCTTAGATATCAACCCAATCGATATCATGATCTCAGCTAGTCCTAAAGGCTGAAAAAAGAAGGCCCCCAAAGATGGTGTTCAGAAGTGTGGGAGGAAACCAGGGCCTCGGACATACAAGGTGCTCTTCATGCCGCTATCAACACCCGTTGTGAGTTGGGTGGGAGTGAGGTGGGCGAGGCGCGAGGGCATTGGTTTTACAGTAGATAGCTTCGTAGAGATATGCATATGCGTGTATATGTATACATATGCAGGGTTTTCCCAAAGAATGGCTTTTGTTCCTCACCTCCGTACGGCAGGCGTTAAAAATAATCATTTCCTTACGGTATAGCTAAGTATTATCCGTGCTATATTTATTATTGCTGATACCCTATGCGGACACTTGCTACCCGATAAGTATTTCTGTATTATTTCACATGTTCTAATTATCTGCTTGAGGACTACTCTGTACAGTACTACTTAGTTACATGTTGATATGACCATTCCTTTTCCGTTGACTGTTTTGTTTCACTATCACACTGTCTTGTAATTACTAGATCTTTACCCTGATCCTGTACCTTTATATACGAGGCTCAGTTGTAACATGTATCTACGTACATACTTGTCGATAAGACTCAATAGACCGTACAGTTAACCCATCTGCTATTTCGCACTGTCTCGCTCGCACTTCTTTGCTTTATTGCATCACAAGTCTTATTACAGCGATACCTCCGCTCATAATAACCTTCAAATAGCAGGGAATGGATGTAAGAGAGACACGAGTAATGCAGGATAGACGAAAAAGAGAAAAAAAAAGAAACAAAATCTCTCGTTGAAGAGAGAGGGTACCTCGTTCGATTCAACGAGGTGTTGCTACCAAGTTGTAAGAGAGATACGAGTAATGCAGGATGGATTTCATCTATCTCCAACCTCAGGGTCTTCTAGTCTGGTTGGCACTCTTTATAGTACAGGCTTCCTCCAGGCGTCTCGCCAAAGAGGAAGCGTCGTCCTCCATCTCACGTGATTCTTCCTCTTGCGGGGGGGGGCTCACGTGATCCTCCACCTTACAGTGGATTGACAGACGGTGGAGCACGTGGAAACAGGCAGTCGATAGAACATGGTGGCTGCGGAAGGTTAAGGAAGGGGACAAGGAAGTGACGGTGGCCCTGGTTGAAACTAAGAACAAAAATAGGTTGAACCTCTAGAGGGAAGTCGGGACCCCGCCATGACCCTGGGTCGATCGCGGGTATAGACATTTTTTAAAAAAATGGGGGTGGCCTCGACTAGGCTTAATGGGGGTGACCGTCAAAGGTTCCAAGCGAACGCTTTATGTAGGGCTATAGAATACGTGTACGAGCTACAAAGAATATATATTCTTGAGGCTGAGAGAACCTGTAGCTATAAACAAACATACAAGTTTTATTCTCAAACGAATCAAACTTTGCATCTATTGCCAAACAGCACCTAAAGGGTGGCGGCGACTCTTGTAAATCTATCTAGAGTATGGTGGTAAAGGCTTTATTGGCAAATAAGAGACATGCATATGCATGTCCATAATTTGGTGGGCAATAGGCCAAAACTAAGTAAGTACAGTAGTATCTTGCATCAGCATGTGGTTTGCAATGCCGCTGTTTGTTGTGAGCGGAGTTCTAGGCTGTGGAGGGGTAGTGCAACCAGACTACCAAAAGTGATCATACGCTTTGTCCTAGTGCTGAAATTTTAAGCGAGGTTCTAGAATGCGCTACTAAGTTGTAATTGCCTTAGCTACCTACAAGTTTCTTAAGTCTAAATGGAAGAGCCTTCCCGGGAACATTGGATAAACGGCTACTTGAATTGACCAATAAATAGATTCAGCGAAAGGAATCAGCCTTGATGCATGTTCGCATGGCACACTGCACCGTGAAATATGTCTGCTTTTGTTACAAAACGAATGTACTCGTTACCCCCATGAATTGTTGCACGCTGCATGAATTGTATTCCTAGATCCCATATGTAAGCCACTTGAACTCCATACCTCAATTCAGCCAGATGTGTAGCTTGCATGCAGCGTGCAACAATTCATTTGGGTAACGAGTACACATATGCGACGCATGCAACCCAACATGCAGAATTACACCATTGTGATATCTAATTAATATATACCTAGATGATCACCGACAGGGTACCTACTCAAGTAATTATTCAGTTAGGTGTTATAATTCTAATTGGAGCACTTTGAAATTGCAAGATTGGCCGTACATCGCAACCTGCTATATACGTGTACATCCACTATGCCCTTCGCGGGCAATTAATTTGATTACTGAATTCGGTAGATAAGTCTGATGTCAGATAATAGGTCCGACATAAGATATTGATCTGGGTGGGCAGTTTGTCGATGCTGAGCACCGTATTCCGAGTTTAAAAGCCTAGCGGAAATCCGGTATTGTGAGAGTGAGATTTATTCTTTCCTCAGTATGAATACATTACAACATCTGTCCTTGATCTTTTATCGGTTTATTTACTTTTCTACCTTACTACTCTACCTTACTACTCTACCATTCACTTTCGTTATGTTCGCAACGCAAGCATCAGGCAATGCGTCATGCCCAGTGTAGACTGCTCCCGAGCGCCAGCTAAAGTTCCAGACCTCCAACTTATGGAACATTTTACCATTGGAACATAAGAAGCCTTCCATCAGTATCTACGTGATGCTCCACATCGCTGATACTCGCTAGGATCAATATAAGGTATGTCTTTTACAGGCTCAAGATTCAGGCAATGGACCAAAAGTGAGCAGAAATAAAGCTCGCTTTCGAGCTTTGCAAAAGTTATATTTGGATGAAGATCAGAAACTTTGTTGTAGAGATGATACTAGCAGATCATGACTGTGGCAACCTCTCAGCTCTAGCTGAATGAACACAAATTGGACTATTAGATAGTAACCCAATTGACCCGGAGGATGACCCGGAGGAGATCCCAATCGACCCAGAGCTAGATGCAGCTGTTACACGTCCCACAGCTCCCAGGCCAGTTCGGCCGATACTGCCTGCGCCGGGATCAATGATAGCCTAGTTATATATACTTAGTATTTGATATAGGTCTAGTTAGGATATTGTTATTGATTAAAGTGCGTTATGTACCCAATCAAGTAAATAAATACATTGCCCGCGAGGGGCCTAGAACATATATGTACATATATATATACATCGATGAACATGAATGGTACTAAATATTGAATTATCAGCAACCACCTCCTCTTCATCAGGCACCTCGTCTTCATCAAACTGAAGGCAGTTCGGTTTGACACAACTGCATTGTCGGGTCTGACAATTACGTTTGTATTTACAGGAATTCTAGGATATTGTTAGAATACAGCCTTGAAAGAGGT
This sequence comes from Terfezia boudieri ATCC MYA-4762, assembly GCA_003788615.2. Lineage (NCBI taxonomy): Eukaryota > Fungi > Ascomycota > Pezizomycetes > Pezizales > Pezizaceae > Terfezia > Terfezia boudieri. The sequence goes on along the minus strand of ML121528.1, from coordinate 1,957,706 downwards.
GGTAATAAAACAAACTTCTGAGTGTAGATGTGCGGCAGCTGCTTGTGATATATTTTAAGACAATATCCGCCATTCTGACTCAACATCGCTAATAATTAAAGGCTTTTTAGGCTTGAATTTTTGCAATAAGCCGCTGCAGCTCTTATCTTGGACTGTGTCGATTTGATGATCCATAGACAGTTAATAAAGGCAAGTTCATCAGGGTGTGGTTACCAGAGAACAAGGGAATAGAGTCTGCGATCATCTGTGCCATGACGATCTTGACGAAGAATATTTAGGCTGACCAGATTGCCAATAGCATCAAAAGCCTAAATCTGATGATGTTGCTTATACTGCTAAACCATTCGTTCACAAGCCTCGCGAGTGAATAGGCCTGGACACGAGATAAGATATCTCGAGACAGTTCGGTTCAAAGACTCGTGACTTTATTTTTTTTATTTTTTATTTATTTACTCATTACTCATATACCTAGAGACTTTCTCGAGATTTCTGTGAAAAAATTTTTAATAGCTGCGATATGCAGATATCTGTGATAGGATAGCCAGTTTGAATATGACTATGATTGTGTTGGGTGCTCAATGTCCAAAAGTCTCGAGACCAGGCCTCGTCTTATCTAGAGACCTCTCGTGCCCAGGCATATCACGAACTTAGCTGTATTTTGATTTTCCGAAATCTATGCAAGAGTTCACCATCTAGCAGATTGGACCTTTGAATATTACTTTGGGAATCTATATCAGATTCTCATTGCTAGAGTTGTTAGTAGTGGAGACGGCGTATTGAGTAGCAAGCACACATAGATTTAGTAGAAAGCCTCTGGTACATGCGTCAAAATTGCCAGCCCACTCAACGTTCCGGGGTAACCAGACTAGTTCTGGGGCAAGCAAGAAAAATACCCTATCTGTACTTTGCCACCTACGCAGCCTGCGGCCAAGAGATTCACGCTAATAAGGGCACAATAACTAAGCTAGGGCACAATCACTTCTACAATCACAAACCTCAATAGAGCCAACCAGACTAAATAGAGCCAAACTTCAGACAACTTGAACACTACCGGTACAGCCAGACTACTTACTTCAATGCTCCAATGCAGTTCTATATCGAGTGCCCGACTAGTCTCGAACCCGACCGCTCCTAGGGAGTGCCCGACCTATGGGCGTGAAACCTGAATACCATACTTCATACATGTGTTAACATACCAGGCTTTTATCTTACCGTTCTGATTGAACTTGTGCTAAGTAACCGGATAACAGATTAAATGGAAAGGATTTGAGGGTGCCAGCCACTAAATTTGAGGACGTTGGCGATGAATAGGTCAATCATGCCTAGGACAACCACCACAACATTGCTGAATGGGCGGTCACGATACGCTCAATATGTACAGACAATAGTTATGGCTAGCAACTCAGTACTCGTATTGAACTATCTAGTTCATTACAATGGAACGCATCCTACAGTCTTTACGCATAGCTATTGCTGCCAGCTTTGGTTAGGTCAATCTCGGGAATCGATTATTCTGCTTTTAATGGCTCCTGCCTTTCAGAGGGGTCGTTAAGTTTATAAGTTTATAAACCCCCTAGAGTCCCCGCGAACCTAGATATGCTTCTGCCTCACCCTGCTTAAGCTTCGGCGTTCTGCAAGTAACATCTACAACATTGTTACTCCAACAAAAACATCTTTCAAAGCCATCCTATTACAGTACCTCGTACAGTACTCCTCTATCAAACAATGTCTGGCAACGTGAACTCTTCCTCAGCTAGCCCTTCTATCACCCCTTCCACCTTCCCCAGAGTCTGGCACTCGATTGCAACGGCTAGAATTCACATCGAAACACTCATGGCCGGTTGGGCAATCCTAGAATTCCTTACCCATATCAGAGGCCACTTTTTTTTTTTTTTTTTTTGAACTCATTACTCGTGTGCGCAACCTTTAGGGTCGCATGACGAGCCCGGGTGGATTCAAGGGTCAAATCGCCCGTAGATAACTACATACAAAAAACGATAGACAGATAACAAAACGACAGATAACGAGATTCCTTGGCACCCAACTGGTGTCCAGCGACATAGCCACACTCACATGCTGACCTCCACAGGATTACCTCCCATGACCCCTCTTCGACAACCTCAAGAAGCGACAACACAGCAATATTTCAACACAACGTCTTCCAACATCCTTGCTACATTCAATTTTAGTATATAAGTTCCTCGACGGTGGGTCCGAACAGGCTCTACTAGTAAAGAAGAATAGCAAGGAAGGTCGGCCCCCCTTTTACCGTCTAGATAGGTGACGGTATAGATAGGCAAACTATGCCTCTACCTAGTCTGGTTGCATGACCCCTACGGAGGGTTCATGCAACCAGACTAGCCTCTACCGCGTCCCACTCGTTGTCTGTCCCTCTTCTTTCTTCCAGAGGCCACCCTACACTCTCCAACGAATTCCTCGAGCTTGCTCGAGAGACCACAATCAATCCGGACACTGAGCTCCGTGAGACAGACACGCCCGCAGATTCAAATATTTCATTCGAAGCTGCTGATCGCGACGACTCTGGAGATGAGGGGGAACATACTGCTGGGGATAGATTACACCTCAAGGCATTCTTTATGTTTGGCTTAGATCAGGAGTGGGTCTCGCCCACATTTCACTGGATTTGGTGGAGGCAGTGTGAAGTGAAGAGGGAGAACTTGAAAAGGAGGGTGCAAGAACAAGAAGAGAAAATACCTATATGAGCAAGAAAGACTCATTGAGGATTTGGAAAGGGAGTTGAGGGAGGAGGAAATGAAACATATAGAAAAGGTTTCCTTGTCGGGGAACAAGAAGGGCGGGGTGAGGTCTATCGGGAAGAAGGGAGGTTGCTGTGGTCGACATTGGAAGAAGAGGGGAGGTCAGGGTGGAAGAAAGGGAGAGAGGATGGATTGAATATAGGGAGGAAACAAGGGAGGAGAGAAATGTTTGAAGTGGTGAACCACTCAGGCAAGCCTCCTTCACGAAAGAGGTCAAGACAGGAGGAAACGGAGGCAAGAGCGGAGGACTCGCGCTATTACCTGATGAGGGAAATGGTTCGGGAGTAAATAAAGGGAAGCAGATGGATTTGCAGCGTCATTTTTAGGTTGTAGTTTTGTTATACAGAGTCACAGTGGTCTGTGTATCGAAGTGTTGGGTATGGGTATTGTTGCATAATCGGAACCCCGGTTTGCATCATAACTTGAAGCTAGTGAGGACTTTTCCAGTTTGGATGTAATGTAAATTGATTAGAACCTAGTCTCGTTAGAACCACGGTCGAAGTTTTTTCATGCTGTTGTTATAAGCTGGAAGCTTCGTTCTGAATAAGTCCTCGAGCTCGAACTCTAGACCTGTGTAATATTGGGGTTGATATATGCTCCTGTATTTTCACAGAGAATTTTTCAAAGTTGCACTCTAGTTTGCTTGAATTCATGATTGTTTATCTGAAAGTATGTATGCGGTGAGAGCTGCATCAATGGAGAGTATATCATTTTTGATATATCGTTTCCCCACAAGCCTAGCCTTGAGCCGTAAGCCCAGCATTCAAATTCAGATATACATGTATATGTCATGTAGTTAATTAAGTTCTAACGGGTATCTGGTGCACGAGGTAATTCTTGTACAATTTTGACATTCTCATTAGGGCGATTAATCCACCCCACCTAGCTTAGGAAGTCTTGCTCTGCTAGGGTCTCGATGAAATCATCTCCCAATTACCCATACATTCACAGGAATATTTAAAAAAAAAAAAAGTTCTAAGAAAGAAATCGACTGTAAAGTTGGTTGCCACGGCTTTCAGGAATGGATTTACTGTGACGCTGATCGGACTTCCAGATGGTTGAACGTATGCTGCCACCCACCATGATGTACAACCAGACTACATGATGTAAGTGATTGATGCCACAGACAACGCAAGATTGCTTGGATTGTGTCTGTGTCTGTGTCTTACAAATATCTGCTGAGGACCAGTCGTGTGACATGAGAAATAAAAACCAATAGCTGTGGTAATAGAATGTCCTTCCATGTAGGGTCGGTTTAGAAGCCAATCCCGAAAGATTAATAAACAGTGCAGACGCACGATGTGCGTATACGAGATTGAATGCACCATGTGGTATTATTTTTATGGTCCTCATTGACTTAAAAATCAGTTGGGATTATTGATATAGGAAGGTATACGAAGCATCCGTCCAATGGACATGACGCGGTGCTATCTTTTATCTTCACCTCTCCATCCCCATTGCCGGGGAACAGTTGGGCTGATGTTATGTAAGGCTATGGGGTGGAGTAGCCAGATATCGATGCGTTGCGCTTTGCACAGCTTCATTGTGTTCCACAGCATTCCACATCGTGAGCCTTGGGAAAATCGCGGCCAACGGGACCCGAAAGAATAATGTCGAGAAGTGTTATGATGGGGCTCTTTTGTGATGAAGCCCCTAGGAAGCAGCGCCTGGGGCGACCTGTATAAATCGATCGATAATCACTTGCGCAAAATTCACGATTTTCATGCTACCAAAGTTTAAGCTTTGCGAATACCGCTCGCCGTCTCTCCCGTACCGCTTCCATATTATCAAAGTATCTCCATATCACCCTCTCGTAACGAAACAACCTATTCTCTCAAAATGTCGAACGCCATGCCTTTCGAAAGCCAAGTAGCAAACACCGCCCATGAACAATGGCTATATAGCGAAGTTCAAAAGATGCTGCAGACAAAGGGTTTAGGTGCAGAAAATCTTTGTACATGGCAGGGGAGTGGTAAGTACCTATAGCAGCAATTAAACCGAAAACCTTGATCTCTTGACTGTTGCGAGGAGCTGACAACCTGCTTCATCTTCATAGTATATGGTGCCTTCGACATCGAGTCCGATGACATTTATGAGCGAGCTGAACAAGACTGGGGTTTATCCCAACTTGGTGAAAACGGGGAACAGGAGTTGCCGTCATTGATCCTTCAGTCGTGCTGGGCTAACGAGTATAAGCATATGTTCAATGAGATGCAGGAGTGGATGCAGCGGGGAGCAGGTGCTGTGCAAATGGCGATACTTTTGAAGTGGATACTTGAGGTACCTGAGCCGGGAGCAAATACAGTATTACATAGTGAGATTGAAGTGTTTGAGTACGTCCCTAAGACAGAGGCACGGTATAAGAGGACCTTTCACGAGGTAGGCAGTTTCCTCTGGTGCTTCAACTAGTACTGTATTTGAGGAACTGATTATAACTTGGAACGTGTCAAACCTGAAGAAAGTTTCATCCACAGAGGAAAGAGAATTGAAATCGGTGAAAATCACGACAAAACAATTGTTTGCAGGTCTCAAGCCTCGTGGTCGGGGTGCTTCATACGCGCTGAGTTTGGCTGACCTCTGGTACACGGCTCTGGATATTTTCGATGCCGAGGTAGAGGACTGGAACGCCCAGGGGCAGCTGCAGTCCGTCGCGGATGGGGAATCTGGGCAAGTAACGGTTGCTGCTCAGAAACCTGGCGGGCTTCAAGCTGGTGAAGAGGAATATGACGCATATGAGGGCGAAGGCCGTGAGCCAGGTGATGGTTTCCGGAATGGGGCTGATGAGCGACTTCAGGGTGCTAATACTAGTGGTTTGGGAGTAGAACATCCAGCCGCTACCTATAATACTTCTGCGAGTGTACTTCCGGCACCGTCAACATTTCACGCTGCTGGCATTGCCGCGATGACTACAGCAACGAGGCCGGAAGCGGAGGGTACAGATGCTTCCAGGGTGGCACACGCTGGAGGAGCAGTTGGTGAGGACACGTTAACGCTAGACTTCGAGGGCGAGGAGGGCGGCAGCAGCTATATTATGGGGCTTGGGCCTGCACAACACCCGCAAACCACAATGCTGACGACGGCAGATGTGGTCACAACAATCCTAACCCGTCACGCCGAGGAGATTGTGGAAGCTGTGGAAAACAATCGCAGACTTGTGTCTCAAGATACAGTTACTTTAGAAGACTTGGACTCAATAAATAGCGAGGCCGTCTTCGAAACCGACATGGACCCGGATGGCGAGGATATATTTGATCTCCAGCGCGGACCCGCCACGGCCCACCCGGCTACACCAGGAAACGACGCCCGTTCTATGCATATCCACAATAAGATATCAACTGAGGGTGGTACGGTTCCGATGAGTGAGAGTCACACTGATGAGTATACCGTTACTGAACACACCTCAACACTTCTATCGGGCTCCTACGAACGCTTTCAGGAAAGCGTTACTCAGCCATCCCGCACGCACGAGGAATCGGCTGAGGGGCCTATTACTCCACCAAAACCTTTCCACCTCGAAGAATCTATCACCCAGGACTCCGGATCCGCCAACGCAAAAACTGATACTTTCGGAGTCGAGTACGATCAAACCATAATATTCCAAAAAAATACTTCTACGCATTCCGGGGTAGAGTTCCCTTGCCCAAATTGTCTTAGCAATCAATGTTGTCACGGACCACAGTCTCCCCTCAGGCGCCTACCTCGGGATTTTATGTCTGCTGGAGTAATCGGTCCGTTTAGTTGGTGTGGCTTCGTAGTGTACCTCTCACTATCCACACTCCAGCCGGTTCCCCAGGGGGCCATCGAGAGGAGGCGTCCTGTCCTAATTGAGCGCATTCAAGAATTCAATGAGGAGATACATGAAGAGTTTTATGAAGAGTTTCCACCTGAGGATGTTGGGCCCCTTACACTGATTGCCGTCGAGCGCGAGACGACCATTGCCAAAACAAACATTACTAGTGAAAAAAAGGAGAGGAGGAAGAAGCGGGATCGAAAATCTGGAGCTGAGGTGCTAACAAAGGTCACAGGGACTGTAATAGAGGGATCATCGGCCGGAAGCTCATTCACTCTGACTACTACAGCTTCAACTGAGCCAATGCTGGGGGTATTTCAATCTCGTGAACCCAAGTCCACTCCGTTCGGGCCAGGTGCGACTCCTAGCAAGTGGGTAGGTAGCGCCGGACTGGCACCATCATTCCCTGGATTTACTTCATGGCCAGATTCCCGTAGTGCAGAAATGCACAAAGCCGTCACTATAGCAAATTCTCTTGATGGGAAGGTGGATACAGACTTTGGCGATCGTCCAGGAATTGTGCCAGAAGTAATTAAGGTGGGCGAAGTGACACCTACTGGTGGTGTAGCCAGGGAGCAAGCGAGTGCTACCAAACTTGATGAGCCTCCGACAACGAAGAATGAACCCACCGGTACTGGCCTAGGAATTATCATGGAACAACAGACCACAACCTCTGACAAGACTGTGACAGCGGATACAAAATTCGGAACCAGGATAACTGAAGGGGAAGCAAGATCAGAGACAGTAATCACGCAGAAGGCCACAAGGACAAACAAATTTGGAGAGTCTCCCAAGCTGATTGCAGCAGGAGTGCCAGATAGCGAGACAGGAACAATCGGTCGCAGAGGAACTACAACTACTGGTGATTCCGAAAAACCCACCCAGGTCCAGACTACCACTATAGAGGAGACTAATACTAAGGGAGAAATATTGCCAAAAGCACCTAAAATAAAAGAAATTGAACACAAGAACTCGACAACGATAACAAAAGTGATAGGGGAAACGACACGGACGGTTATCATCATTCCGGAAATCATGAGCGAGACGAAGGTGACCGTGGTTACGGAGAGCTCAGAGGCTACGGAGGCAAGCATATCTGGAGTTCGGAAGACTCCCAAGGTTGAAGGTAGCGATGAAATACGGTGGATGGGGACCGGAATGTCAGATGGCGAGATAGTCGGTTACGGCGGAACTATAGAAACATTGCCAATAGCACCTAAAACGATAGATATCCCAGTTATTGAACGTAAGAACTCGACAACAACAACGGTGACTGAGGACACAACACTGACAGTTGAGCATAATATCGTCATTCCAGTAACAGGCACCGAGACAGAGAAGGTGACTGTGGTTACGAAGGGGGATGGCCATCTACAACCGACAGTTGGTTGGAGTGAAACGGCTGCTGCGGTCAGTGTCACGGAGGCAACAGAGACCGAAGCATGGAGGAGGTTTAGCAACTTTCCCACATCTGACTTGGCCCATGAGCCTGATGGAGAAGAAGGAAGTATCTTCGTAGAGGATAATCAGGAATCCAGCCCTGTATTGAATCTCTCCTTCACTAATGAGTCAGTTCAATCATTTGAGTCGTTCGAAAGCTCAAGTGCTCTAGGCTTAGAGGATAAAACGAAACGTAGGAGTAGCAGGAGGGAGAAAATGATGAAGGCGCTTTCGAACACTATTGATGCGTAAGTCTTATCACTTTCTGAGCCAATCTTTTGGTGATTCTTGTTGTGTAAGGGCCAACGCCGTGTTAACATAACTTTGGTCGAAGTGTCAAACAACCGCGTCTTAGCCGCCGCAGGAACAAGAGCCCAACCAACAGTTTTGAGAGCGCAATCGAGACAATTCCAGATACCGAAGATAAAGATATCACTGACTCATGTGAGCTCTTTAAATTCTGTGAAGGGCTCTAAATTTATTACCCCACTGACACTTCTCTCAAGCACCACCAACCAGCACTCGCCCCAGGAGCGGCTTGGCAGTTACCCCCTCGGGGATTGTCCCCCAGATGCACCAGAAGCTGAATCATTCTGGACCAGCCGACGGTAGACAATCCGGAAGCAGTATACTCCTGGAACGGCCGACGTTCCAGTTACAACGGGCATATAGTACTGGCAGCACACCGAGTGGAACTCAAACTGGGGGTGCAGAAAATATTTTCAATCGCGCTGAACCTCTAACACCACAGTCTACAACTACTACGATAAATTCCTCAACAGTGAGGAGGTCATTTGATGACTCAGCATTCTCCTACCAGATTGATTCGGACAATGGGAGCATTGAGACCGCTCCCGCCTTGACTCCTGGACTCGGCAGTGAAAGCGGTAACGTTACGGTTGGTAAGAGAAAGATTAGGAAAGGGAAATATCCTAAGGTCGCACGAGATGGTACCACCATTGAGGCCTCAGAGCCAGACGATGATACGGACAGCGGCGGTACTAAGAAATCCGTGGCCGATGAATCGGAGATACATAGACAGGATCATGGTATCGAGACCCAAAGTAAAGCTACAATTAACAGCTACAGCACCACTATGGTCCATGCCTCAAACTGTCAATACTTCGATTCCACAGGCCTCGGGTTGGTTCAATGCGACTGTGGTGGTAAGGACCTTATAACGTATCAGTCCCCACCTCCACCAGAACCAACGTCCACCGCCGACTTAATGGCTCAGCTTCAGTCCCTCTTAACCCAGCTTCAGGGTCGGACAGGCAAAGTGGTCGTACCACGCTTAGGTGTGAACATGACTTGTGAGATTGCAGAGACGGAAGAGGAAGAGGTTGAGGTTGAGGTTGAGGTTAGAGTGAAATATAAATCGAAGAAAAGTATGGAACATATGGGATTTTGTGAAAGAACTAGGGGATTATTGGGAGCGGGAGGGACGTGCCCGATTATCGAGGAAATGTTGGGTAGGGCTTAAAGAGATCTGAAGATTGACTTTCAGGGCACTCCTATTTGGCTCAATGTTTCTTCCCCATGTCCTAGCCAAGAATATCAGTTTGGGATCCACTATGGCTGGGGGAATTAATATCCGAGTCGGATTTGTACTAGGTTTACTTTGACTGGCTTTCTATTTTGGTTTAAATTTTCAATTCTGTGGGTTTTTCAAATATTTAATTGGCTTGCGATATGTATCGGAATTCAAGTTGCTAGTTATTTATTACGAGACACGGAATCTCATAGTCTCCCTGGTGGATATTTTTAACTCTGGTGCCGCTTGTAAAACCAACCCCACTCACATGCAAGATCGTTGCTTGCACTCAATACCCCAATGCCGCTGCGCAGGCTTCATTGATGAGGATACCACCCCTTATCATGAGCAGCCCGCTATGCATATATCCAAACTCTCTGTGCTACAATCCCACCTGCCCATACCGGTATTTATGTTCAATCTCAATCTCGCTATGTTAAACTAGCCTGGAAAGGAGGAGTCTATTAAACATTATCACTACAGCTCTCAATGCTAAACTGCAATTGGTAAAATGAGCTTTTGAAAAGAATTTATCTCATTATTGGTCGGAGGTAGTCCCGGCCATGTTTGTCGCCCAATATCAATCTTCGTGTCTTAAAAATCTGATCCCACCATATTCAATATTGCTATCCCTCCGCCCGCCTCCTTCTGGCTAAAATCACCGTCCACATAAGCTCAAAAATTACTGTCTAAAATAAAACACTATCGATATTAGCATCCAAATCACTCTATATACCAACGTCTAAATCACTCTATACCGTAAAATCTCGCGGACAAGACTGCAGTCTTATTTACGGAGGGGCGGTTTTGTCAAAAGCTCTCTCCGCGTCTTATTCATGAGTACTTTCTTAATCATCCTTACATTCTTAATCATAGGTATTTTCTCATGCATGGTGTACCCGAATGTTTTAGTTTTTAGTTTTTAGTTTTTAGTTGTAATTATACAATCACCTCCGACATATAGCCCACATACAACCCAGATACAACTCTTCTAACCATGCTTTCAAATAATCTCTTCACCTAACTGAATATAAGATGGAACTTGGAAATCCTCAGGTTATGTATCAGATTCTGTATTGTCAGAACTTTAGGGTGGCATGTTGGGACAAGCAGGTAAAGGTGATGTTGATAAATATGCATATGTAAAGGCGATATTGCATAGTGCGAGCTAGAACATTCTACCTTCCACAGAACCTTTCTTATTCGCGTTCCATACCCCGTCCCGAGCTTGCACAGCGTCTTATTGGAGGACACCTTCTTATACATTATTACTTTCTTGGTCACAGTCTAAATCATCGCAGAATCAGTGTGCGAATTAGGCTAGAAATCATAACCCCAATGGCTCTCTGTCCAAATTGCCCTAGAAATCTGCGTGCAAATTAGCCTAGATATCACTGTCCAAATTGTTTTATAGATCAGAGTGCCCAAGTTGCCTAGAAATCAGTGTCGGTTCTTAGTCTGGTTGGCACAACACCCTCCTTTGAGTCGGTTCTGTCCAAATCAATGTCCAAATCAGGCTAGATCCAATTGCCCAAATCACCCGGAAATCAGGTGTGGAAATCAGCCAAGAAATCACATCCCAGGAAAATCAGCGTGGATATCAGAAAGCAAATCACCCTAGAAATCAGCGGCCAAATCAGCAAGGAAATGTATCTATTCAGGTTAGCCCACAAATCTTTGTTCAAATAAGTTCATAATTCACCATCCATAGAAGCCCAGGAATCACTGTTCAATTCCGCGTAGATTTTACCGTCCAAATCGCCCGAGAAATCAGTCTGGATGGACGGAACTCACCACGGCTGTGATGAATAGAGGTTAGAATAGTGGGAATAAGAGTTAGAAGGTCGCTAGGTATTTACTATCTCTCATCGTACTGCATTATGACCTCAAGCATACGTTAAACATTTTGCTACTTGTGCGATAGTTCAATCACATCAGCATGGTCTCAGGTTGCACGTTAAACCTATTCATGAAATTACTCTGCAAATCCGCATTACTACAAATGCAATAGCCTGACGTTGAGCTGCCCAGCTCATTCCTACTTTATCTAGTTACGCATGGGGAGCCTCAGTGTAATATAGATTTCTTGCTTCGGTTTTCTACCGAGTGGAATATTGGCCTCCGTTCAGTTTCTTAGCTTTGTTTGTTGCAGTTTGATGAGCAGGGAATTGTACAGATAAGAATGAGTACTGTAATGCAAGATGCCAATCTTTCAATTTTCTCGGCCTTAGGTTACATGCATGATATCAATGTTACTACAGTATGTAGGTAGATCAGGTTTTTGCTATGCTTACAGAGGCTCACACCAAAAGTCTTTTCCTCCTTCAGGTAGAATATTGCATATGCAATGCTTATGCACCTATGCAGCTTGGCATATTCGGCTCCAAACGGGTTCTAATGACAATGCATTTTATACCAGATGTAGCGATTTGTTTTACCTTTACTGTTGCTCGCCTCCTATCCTAGTCTGGTTGCACCTCCTCCTGAGTAGCTTCTTTGGGCGCAGAACGTCTTCATTGTCCTAGTTTGTCCCATGTTGCAGTATGCAGCGTTGCCAAGGTTACTTCACCTATGCGAAGTAACTTGGCGTATGCAATGCAGCAGGCTTGGCATACTCCGCTGGCCACATTATGGATGTAATAAGCCATTTAGGTTATATTTAAGATAGTATGGCTATTCTCAGGACAGAGTACAGGCTAGACTGACTAAGTACAGGCAATAGTAAAGGTAAAATTCATCCTACATGGCTGCATTGCCATTGCAACCCGTTTTGGAGCTGAATAATGCCAAGCTGCATATAATGCATAGTCATTGCATATGCAAGATTACCAAACCGGAAGGAGGAAAAGACTTTTGGTGTGAGCCTCTGTACAGACGACATTGATTCTACTTCACTTACTGCAAAAAAAAGTAAATATACCAAGCCGTTCAAGGCCATGGGTTGATAAGAGGGGAAATATCAAGACCACCACCTGAGGTACACCTCCTAAAAATATGTCCAATAATAACCCTGCCAAACAACTGCCCTCACACAATGTCGGTGACTCGCTTTTCTTTTTTTTTTCGATAAGATTAATGTGACCTGGCAGCGACACGGCTGAAGCTCGAGAGGGTGTGCGGGTATTAGGTGCGAGGTACAATTATCGATCCAATGATTTTTGTTGTAGGAAATGACGGGTGTTATGAATAAGAAATTATATTTTGCAATTAAGCTATATAAACGTGACAAATCGGTACCGGTAGGTGGTTGAGGTCAACTAGACAGACTGGTTGGTTATCTTTTTGCTATTGGGTATACCGATTCAGCCCTAACGTCACCCACCTCCCTTCATGAGTCATGAATTGATCCCGGTGATGAGATCTGGAGGTTTCGCTTATTTATTTACTAGCTCTATTGTATTTCTATTGACGACGGACGTACAGGATTTGTTATATGCCTCGTTCTTGTATATACTCCGAGTAATTACATTACGTCCCTTCAAACGTAGCTGTTGGGTTATTCTAATGCCCCACTCATATTCCTATGTGGGTTGTGCTTATGCCCCACTCGGACCAGGATGATGTGAGCATTTCCTACGCGGACTTGACTGGCAGCCCAGACGTGGGAGAAGAGATTGATTGAACTATTGACGTCGCTAGTATAACCTCATAGGTCAGATATTGTACTCCACCCACAAACTGACGAGATCCTGGCACCCAGGCTGAAGAGAAAAATCAGAGTGGGCTGGGAGCTCACTTGAAAGAGCAACTGTGACAAGGCAGTTAGTTGTCAGCTGGGTTGAGATACATATTCATGTTCTAGCAGCTGCGATGACTATTGGGGTAGGTTGACTCACGCTGCTTCCTTCCGTGACTTACTATGAACTACGTTGTATAGGTAAGTTATGTGTAATACCAGCCATCTACGGTCTACCTCCCGAACTGCCATGGCACTCCCCGGCTAAGTATTCCAACCGGTTACTTCGCTAGACTCTTCCTTGACCACCTTCTGCTGCCTACTTAGAGAACATAACATGCTTCTCCTTTACTCTCTAATCCTCCTGGTTCTTCAACTCCACCATGGACTTCTTATTGGTCCATTCTTTGCAGCATGTGTGCAAGTCTTTGTTGCAATCGTGCAAGTTGCGAGTGAGGTGCTGCGTTGGAGGGTCAAGGCGTCGGAGTCGGCATTAGTCTTTGTCGTAACACAGGTGGGCGAGAGTGTTTGCAGTCACGAGTGTCCTTACTTGACATTGAGAAGAGTAGTAGGGATCCTCCAGCAGCTAGTAATGGAGTTAATTGTAGCGATGGGGATCAGAGTAAGTAGTGCCCAACAAGAGTTAGAGACAGTTGAAGGCTTATAGCCCCGCATTGTGAGCGAAAGCGAGGGTGAAGTCAGTAAATGCTAGTCTCGTATAAGTAAAACGAGAATCAAAATCTAATATTGGAAGTACAAGAGGGAATAGAGGAGCTGAAATCAGTTCCTGGGGACAGTAATCTTTGAGTGTTTACATTAATTTCTTGTTGATAGACTTTCCTATTTTGGCTAGTATTACAAACTATTCTTAAATAAGTTTTGTATGTGGGCGGTCAGTTGTCATTCTTATCAAGAATAGTATACTGCACGCATGAATTCGAAATTACGAAACCACTTGCAGTTATGAGTAGCACGCTCCATGATGAATTTTCTTAACGCAAACTTGAGAGACGCTTAGTTACAGTTCTGGCAAACCAGAAAGCCAGATCTGTTAGATAGATAATATGTATATGCGCTCCAGAAAAACTAATCAAACTGCTACTTAGTATATATTAGTACTATATACTAAGTAAGTAAGTACGTAAATGGTCAGAAACTCTGACTTTTAGAAGTATTTGCAAAAATACCAGGGTACTGTACCTACATAACTACTTCATACCATATCCAACCCTAAGCAAAAATAACAAGGTCTCTAACCTATTTTAGGTAATAATTGGGGAAGAACTTATATAACTCTAGCTGGTGCAGGGTGACTTCGGTGTGAAGCTTGAATTCTCTAACTAATCCTAGACTAATATTTAAGGTAGTCTGGTTGGCACAATCATGTAATGGAAACCCCTGACTAAGCAATGTGGACGTTGGCATGAGACTATAAGTTGTTATACAGTCAACTCTTGCTATAACGGACGGCAGAAATCCGGAGCTTTCTATCCGGTATAGCAAGGGTTCCGGTAAGAAAATGACAGGGGTTTAGCCTGGCATACGAGTGGCTGGAATGGGAATGATACATTAAGTATGTACAGTATGGCAAATGTACGGGGAAGCTCTGGATTTCCCAATTGCAACACCGTTCTCAAGCTACAGGAAAACGAAGAGCACTGAGTGTGCTGGAAAAGCGTGAGATATGTCGGAAGCGACTGGAACCAGATCATGCAAAAGAGAAACTTAGTGACTTTGGCAAGCATTTCCTGGACCACCATGTGGGTAATCACATCATGTGTTTTAGTAGATATTAATCATAATAATATAGGGAGTACCACTATCTCGGTGGACACTGTCTGATATACTGAAGGAGAGTGCCTAGAACAAGATTTGCCTAATAGTACTGGTTGGAAAAAGAAGCAGCGTATAGAGCAGTTTTCAGTGCTAGAGCGACATGTTATTGATGGTTGAGACTGGGGTTGATGCATGTACCTAGAACAATTAGATTAGCAAGGGAGAAATGAATGGAGGCAGGGATAAGAAAATCTTTGCACTCTGTCCGGTCCAGTATTGTATGGCCGTCCGGCGAGAGACAATTTGCTGGTAAAAATCCGGAAGCCTCTGGTCCGTCCTGTATAACAAGGGATCCGGTATAGCGAGGTCCGTTATAGCAAGAGTTGACTGTAGTCTCATGCCAAGACCCGTCTTGGGCCGAGCCCCGCGAGGAGTATGTACTTGATTCACCACTTTTAATTACGTATTCGCCGCGGTAGTCTCTCAGCCGCTCACAACCGCACTAAGAAGCTGTACGTAATCTGTACCTACAATTATAAGTTTAGATGTCGGATATTTACTAAAACTCAGGTTGAGCAAAAATGATTAAACCAAGGATTGAACTTACTCTATGTAAGACAGATGTGATAACCACTACACCATTTAATCTGAACTTTGGTAAATAAGCATCTCCTAATAGATATATGATGATAAACATGGCAGGAATGAGACTAGACACAAATTGTCTAAATTCCTTTGCCTGCAGCCCCCACCCCACCCTGAGCGGACTGTTTTGCAGCTCGTTGGACATCCCATCGCTGTCTCAATTCCATAGGCAAAGTCCCAAATGCCTCCTCCCCATCCTGTATTGCATGAACCCGCAATTTTCCACCGACACATGCTACCTGTGCCCTACCACCCTCCGCAGACCTTGCTATTTGAATAATACTCCTTAGCAATGCCGCCAGCTTCCTTAAATTCCCCTGATTCTCATCTTCCCAGAGCTGTAAACCTTTTACACCCATTATCTCAGTATCCACGTTCATGAAGCTCCCGCGCTGGTGATACCCAACATAGAGATTGGAAGTGTTGGAAAACCAAAGCTGTGGAGTTTGGTCTGTTAGGTCGATCGTGCGATTCATGGCGCGGGTTTTCATCTCAAGGACGCGCTCTTGAGGCATCATCATCCCACCGAGAACAATCTCAAGCCGGTGTGGGGGATTTTCGGGTTCATTGTTCGCTTCAATCTTCAGTGATTTGGCGAAGATGTCAGCCAGATCAGTATGGTCTGTCAAAGGGGCCTTGGGAAGGGGTTTTGCGAAACTGCCTCTGGCGTTCGTTGTGCTAGTATGGGCAGGAGCAGAGGGAGGTGCCTGCTTCACATCTCCTGTGCCGGGTGTAAAATGCGGCCTAGTTCTCCCAGGTGAAGATTTCTGTCCAGTTCTGGGAGATGAATCGCTGGTCTGTTTCTTGACCGACTTTTGAGCTATCCCGGTTGCTTCAGTGTCCCCTCCGCTAGGCATGTCCTTACTACCGAGAAAAGCCTCCGCAGTAAACCTCACCATCATATTT
This sequence comes from Terfezia boudieri ATCC MYA-4762, assembly GCA_003788615.2. NCBI lineage: Eukaryota > Fungi > Ascomycota > Pezizomycetes > Pezizales > Pezizaceae > Terfezia > Terfezia boudieri. The sequence goes on along the minus strand of ML121528.1, from coordinate 1,941,162 downwards.
AGACCTCCGAATTTGTATTTCGCCACTCTGTGATGTCCTGTACTACCCTCAAGGCCCTTCGTATACTTCGTGAATTCCTTTTCAAATGTATGTCCGAAGCCACGAAACTCACCCCCAGCTACAACGTTAGCAGCTCGCTTCTCCCATCGTGTAACTAGCACAGTCCTGTTGATAACTTCTACATAGAATTTAAATTCATGCATAAACTTCTGATTTCCGCAAACAAAACGGAATAACTTCCGGAGGTTGTTCCGGTCCGTGACGATATCGATTGGGTTCAGATCAAAAGTTGGGTGCAGGGTGAATAGGGCGCGAAGTGCAGGCTCTAGTGGAGAGGTAGGCCATCTATAGGCGTTTTGGTCGATGTAGAAAATTCCCGAATCTGGGTTTAGCCATGCTGGAAGTGAAGGGGGTGTCCAGCGAGCCGCAAGCCCTGAAAGCATGGAGTTAGATGGTATTCACCTCCGAGATACACTCTATGATCTTAACGAAGGGGAGCAAAACTTACCTGGTACAATTATACCTGGCTTCCCCGCTTTTTCACACCAGTTATATGATGCTACTAATTCATAGTCCTCCTTTCTGTACTTTTCCGCCTCAAATTGTTCCTCCGTGGCCGCCTCAACCAACTTAGCAACTTCCAGCTCCGCGAGGATGCCACCCTTGGGCAAGTCCTCCGTTGTCAATGGCATACTATCGTCAACTGTTAATTTCCACGTGCCGCCATAATTGTTCCTATTCCCTCTCCCACGCCCGCGATAGCTAGAGTGGCCTCGGTCATTACTAATGTTCTGATTTGATGCGCTCATGGTTGATGAGGCTGGTGAATGAGAAGTTATTCCAAAGTAGTTGTGGTTGTACATCAGTTGTGAAAGCAGCTGAGCAAACACATACAGATACCCCACATGATCATCTGACCCCGGGATTCCTTCGCTACGGTACGGGCCGCTCCAGCTCTAACGTACGTCATTTTTTGACTAGCAGATCGTGCTGATTTGAAACCATATAATTTATTTGATGCCTGCACCACATCAAATATCTAGAGAAAATCGGTTGGAAATTCACAAGTCAACAATAAATGGACAACACATCTTGAACTGAAAGAAGATGCAATTCATGAGTACCCCTTTGGCCTCCAAACTGGAGAATATTTGTTTGAGTTTCCGGCCTGTTCGATTGGAGGCGGTCTCGGTAAATGGATATACTAGGTTTGCAGAATTGTCCGCTCTCAATAGTGCCACTCGCATTTTGAACGATATCTGGACGGTCGGAAAGGGCATGATTTTGGAGATCGATATCGATCTAGCTACAACCTGCGTTGGCTTACCAGCCGACTTTTGTCGCTCTGTATAGGGAACGTAACTACCCAAACCTGGGCCATCTAATATTACATCCAGAAGTGGTCACAGGTAAAAATGCCTCTTTGTACGTGATATTGCAGTGGTACAGTCCTAGTCCAGTTGCATTGAGTGCCAACCAGACTACTTCCCCATTAAAATTCACGCCAGCATGCACTTTGTCCTTCCCATGCCACTAACTCTCGCGAAAGAACGGCCGGAGTAAATCTAAATAATATAAGTTACAAAGCTAACCTCGGTTTTGGAGCCAGTTGCCTATAGCGGACCCTTCCGCTTTCGTTATATTTCTTGTTTTCAACTTAGCCAGGGTTTCCTACGTGTATGCACAAATTCAGTATATCTGCACAGGTCCGGCGAATATAGATATATGTTCGAGGCTAATCCCGAGGTGTGCTTGCTTGATCATCTAAACTATGTACTATACAAGGTGGATAAAGAGGGAATGTATCAAAAGCTCAATTAGCTCCCGGTAGCTTCACTAATTCCTAGTCCGTCAATCCATCTCAATATGAACAAATTTTGTCTAATAGAAAAATATAAGCCTGATTCCAGACAAATTTTAGACATACACAATCAAATATTACAATACTTGTCAGCTCAGTCCATATCAAGCAAGATTTGTATGTAAAGTAAATCCATGATACTCCCCTTAGTGCCCTGCGATACCTCACAGACTTCACTTGCAGTCCATTCCTCGTACCCATGTGCAGTTCATCCTTTGGTTGGCTGATGGTTATTAACTCACCACTGTATTTAATATGGAAACATATTATGTCATCTCTTGTACTACTCCCCCAAACGGGTCTTCCCGCAACCCATACCATGTAATTCGGCCAACCTGGGACTTTCGACGGCCGACATGATAATTCACTCAACAGGTCATCTCTCGGATTATGGCTATATATCTCACATGCTTCTCGTCATCTTATCTAATCTTGCCTTGTCTTTTTTTTTTTTCAAATAAAAAAACTCATCACAAGCCTTGTCAACTTGCAGGTCTTGTGGTTCAGAGGTCTTGTGGTTCAGAGGCCTTGTGGTTCAGAGGCCTTGTGGTTCAGAGGCCTTGTGGTTCAGAGGCCTTGTGGTGAGGCCTTGTGGTCTCGGAAGATTTGTCGTCTCGCGTTTGGATCGTCACCAGCACAGTTGTTTGTGGCAGTACCCCATGCACGCACTCAAACAAAAGGCAGAACCCTCATAAGATTACAGTGTGCACCTGAACTGGCGGCGAGAAGGTCCGCTGTACAAGAGTCCCGGCCAAGCACTTGCTACGGGGTATAGGCACTTATGTATGTATGTACATATGTATGTACCGGTATGTGCAAGCGACGTACCTTACTCTCGATAATACTGCTGAGACATATTATTTGCTCAATTGGCAGGTTGACGTTAGCTTCATGAAGAATTTTATCAATTGAGGTCGCGCGGTGACAGTTAGCAAGAGTACTTTAATAGTCTCGTGCCCTTACACAAGGCGCTACCGGTAAGGGTACATATTCAAATTAAATTAGGATATTTTACGCATGCATTACCTAGTGCCTTGGCTGCATGAGGCTAGATTTCCCTCCAACGAGCTTCAATACAAGCTCGCGCATCATACATACGTGATGATTCCGTCACGCAAAATCGATGCTGGCACGTAAGTTTTGTATAATTCCACAGCCAACTCGACACCCAAAACCTAGAATTGTCGCAATTCCATCACCAACCATGACATTCTAAAGTCCACAAGTATATACAGTAGCCAACAATGAGCCAGACGAAAAGATTTATAAGGCGTGGTCCAAGGATGGTGGAAAAAGGAAAATCAAGATGCATTAACTACTTACGAGGCCAGCAAACAAATTGCACAAAGATTTCAAAAAGGAAGTTTTTTTGCTGATGATGAGAGCATCATAGTGAATCGAATTCGAGGCCTTGTCTCGAATATGAAAGCTGTACGATCAGCAGCGAAAAACCTCGAGATCAATACGTTGTCTAAATCATAGCGACAGCCAACAGAGCTTTTTGGAGAAAGGTGTCCTACTTTTTTTTCGATTGGATGAGATATGGGGGATCGCCAAATAAATATCACATAAGTGAAAAATCCAATCCCATACCCAATCATCAAAGAGTATTATGTCCTCTTCTAGGAAGCACCTGTGACTTATACCCTACTCGAGATATGCTTGTGTGCCGTAACTTCCTGACAGGTTTTGGGTACTTAGTCTCGATCGAGACTATGGGTAGGTACTCAGTTAAAAATCTGCCGAAAAGAGCTGGACTTGCATATTGTTGCGTCCATGAAGTCAATCTTGAGTACCCTTCCTGTACTCTGTACCTATACATTGGTTTACTATAGGCTTAGGTTTAGACTATTAATAAAAAAGGGCTTGTTTTAAACAACTCCGATCCTTTGTGGTATATTTATGACGCAGGTCACATTTCTCATATCGGTTCTTGGGTTGTGTGGTGTAATGGTAGCACGTATCGTTGTGGATTGGCATAAACGGCCCGATACAATCGCGGTTCGATTCCGTGCACAGCCAAATTAGTTTTTTATCCTCTTAGGTATGGCCACCAACTTAAGTTAGCTTGATACATATGTACATAAGTACGAAGCCCTGTCGTCTTCGAGCAATCTGGTGTTGGTGCCACGTTTTTAGGTATGTTAAGCCTTTGTAGTCTCAACACCCAGCAACTACATAGCTACTTAGTCTCGATCAGACCATCTGCTAGGCAACTACCCTTGAACTCTTTTCAGCCCCACAATGACAAAGCCGCACGTTGTCCTTGTCCGAGGGATCAATACCCATTCCCACATCACGAATTTGAGCGTTTGAGGGTAGCTAATTTTATAACTAGAGATGTTGCATTTAAGTCCCGTTGTTGAATTAAGACTGTTGAGCGGTGTTCAAGTAGTCTATGATTCCCGATTATAATTATGCAAGAGAAGATAGAACTATGTCTAGGCTGAGGCCAGCCAGCCGACCAGGATGTGATGATACCTACTGGTGGGCTGAAAACGGTCTGTCTCAGGGTAGTAGATATTACGAAAGAGACTTGGAGGGCTAAGATTATCAAAAAAACTATTTTTAGTTAAGCATTGGTTGTTCATGTGATGCACTGCGGTCAGTACCTAAGTATTTGCGACCCCTGCAAATATATTTTGGGGTCCTCGCATATACTTTTTGCCGGGGTATTGTATGTCACAGTTACCAGAACGTTACACAAACATCCCTGGTTACACACGTATTACGGCGCAGCCTCCAATATCATGACTACAAAGTACCGGTAACAAGGCTGACTGGTATAGAAACACATTAGGCTAACAAGGCTTTTGAACTATCGTCCAACCTAGCAGCTAAGTACCTCTAAATATAGCTTTTGGTTTTTGGTATGCTACCTCCATCAACGTATCAAAACGGATTGGAAAGTGCGGGGAATCCTAGTTAGGTAGAAACTGGAATCAAAGACCACGGCCAAATTAAGTGTGCCACTGCCGCACTCTTCTTCTTCCTTGCCCTTCCCTTTCTGAGATTCCTGTGATCGGGCTTCGACTTGGATTTTGGAAGGAAGTTAGACATGCAGTCAATTTTTCTTTCGAAGATTTCTTTTGGTCGGAACCTTAATCGCTAGTATATGCGGCAGTGCTTAAATATCTATAACTAGGTGGATATGAAATTATAAGAGAAGTAACTGGTAGCGGGCGTATACAGACAATGATCGGCGTTTCCGGAAAATATTACCGACGCTGGTCAAGCTTTGTTAAAATTTCAAGACTTGGAAATAATTAGCTAATGGAATTGACCTTTTCTCTAGATACTTCCACGGTGCGGTGGTCATGAGCATGTTATGGATACGATATACCATTTGGGAAATCTATCCCCGGATTGTAATAAGAAATTCTTGGAGTCAGAAAAGGCTTATGGAATTATCTTCTAGGCTCAGTGACATAAACAAGCTTGTCATGTCTCTTTGTCTTGAATTCATACTGATTTGTCATTAGGTATGTTCAAGCTGCTCTCAATATTCACCAATCATCCTAGGTGTGGAACATATCATAGAATGTTAAGCTTAAATCCTCAGCCTATCGGTAAACTTGGGAGATCAGCTATAGAATCTCGATGTGAATGACATACATACTACGAGATCTCTTGACATAATTACCCTACCCTCCCAACCCTGTCAGCGTAATACTTAAACGCACATGACTGTTGAACTTATCAAGACAAGCCTTGACTCATGTTGCCTGATATGAACCTAATTGCAAAACACTTTCTGGCTTGCAGGTAGATACAAGCTACGGAAAGTGCCCAAAAATAACTGTCAGTGCGGTGGACCTAGATCTCAGCCCTCAGACTCGGCCCACTAGCTCAGAATAGTAATCGGTGACGGCGAGATGCTCTTTGTTGCTGCCGTAGGTGCTGCTTGTTGGTGCTCGACATCTATATAAATCCTCTAATTCTCGCGCAGTAAATCTTTCTCATCCTCACCCACGCCAACAAGCTTCAACTCAATCCTCGATCTCTCAGGCTTCCAGCAATCCACTCCGCACTCGTTCAACCTTTCAGTTTATAGCCAAAGAACTTGAGATTCGAAATGGCCCGCTTCACTTCCTTCGTTGTTGCCCTCCTCGTTGCCTCTATTACCTCCACCTCTGCACGCCCGCAGCCATATTGCACCAACTGTGTCTCAAGCCCCAACAACTGTGATATCACCGCGCCATGCTCCTCTTTCGGTGGCTCTCTCTTTTGCGGTTGGTAAGTTGCGCTGATCCTGAACTTCTTCTCGACGTCCGTAAATAATCTTGCTGATCTAATACTGATGTGTTGATATGCAGCCGTCCCGGCTACAAGGCGACGACCTACGCAATCTCGGACACTGACACCACCAAGCAATGGAGGATCACTACACTCCCTGGTCATGAACACAGGGTCTGGACTGCTCCTGGGGTCGTTTGTGACACCCTGTGCAAGTACCCCTTCGGATCTGACCCTTGTGGAGAGGTCGCCGTTGCGGATCAGTGTTACGTACCCCCGCCATACTAATTCAGTAGAACCCGAACGTAAGTAACCCTTCTATTCTCCCTGGGACATCGGTAGTCATAAGTATAAAAGCCATATTAATGGGACTTAGTATATAGCTACATCGACGGCCAAAGTTCATATACTCAATGGAAAGGGAAACAATGATGAGACGTTAGTAGGTTGCCATCGGATATAGAAGGGGGAAGGAAGCAGGTTATGGCTTGGATCACTGAGAAGGCGAAGGATTCGGATTGAGGGTTAAGGATGTCTGGAGGTCTATAGTGACTTTTCGTGGCTTGGTATTTTAGGGATTCGGATAGGATTGGATTTGGTATTCCGGTTTTCTGATTTATTTTATTTTTCAGCCTTGTCCTGATTCTCTTGTGCTTTGGCCTGGTTTCGACTTATATGCGCGCTATTAGCTCAGATCAGTTGCTAGCACATCTCACAGAATTATGTCTCTGGTGCCTTATTAATTAATTCATGCTTCCACATTTGGAAATTAGACAAACACCAGGAAAAAAGGAGTCACGTGAATATAGTGTCTGGTTCAGAAAGTGTCCGGGACGCAAAAAGCCAGGTGGGCTGCATGCAGGCTGGGCACGGTAATTCTGCATATGGACGGTGGATCTGGCCAACCAGACAAGGGCTTGGCCCCCGTCCTGGTAGTCTGGCTTGCCGTCCTGCCTGCGTCAGTGGCCGGCAAAATTATCCATATGCACAATTGCGGCGCCTGGCATTTTTTTTTTTTTTTTTTTAAATACTCATTACTCCTGTTCAATCCCAGTACGGCGCCTGGCATGCATGCAGCCAAGTCTGTTTTATGCGTCCCGGAAACCTTCTGAACCAGCTGTATGTATATATACATACATATATATATAAATATTTTTTCAATCCTCATTACTCCTATTGGGTCATGAGGAGCCCAGAAACCCGGGCCCACCCCTATCTAGTCTGGTTGCACAATTCCTACGGAGGGTGTTGTGCAACCAGACTAACCCCTATCCTCCACTAACAAGGCCCATTTGGGACTAGTCTCCGTATGAACTTCACTGACTAAGCATGGGAAAACCTTAGGAAATCTTTTGAGGGAGGCAGGATCGAACCTACGAACGCAATTGCATTCAAGGATGGTTCCCAACTATACCATCCACTCCCCCACGTGACCTCAGTTGGGACAGTGTCAGACTGAAAGTCTTGTGTACGATTCGCAGTCACTCATTGTTGGGGTCTTGAGCCACAGGGCTTTATATTTGCTTTTGCCAGTTGGCACTCGAGTTTATGTCACGGTATATAGGCGGACCTGGCGGATTAACATATTAACTTGCCTTCATCCGGGTTTCCGGTGGTCCCCTTACTCCGTACTGGGACTGCATATGACTTTTTCTTTTTTTTTAAAGTCTGTACGCCGGTTTGACCTAATGTTATGCGGCGGACTGCATATGAATAATGAGTATTTAGAAATTAAAATTTAAGAATAACTGCTTTACGACCATGATTAGTCTGTTTTAACACATAGATAATAAGCATGAGTGATATTATCAATAAAAATCACGAAGCTTGTAAATTAATATTCAGAGCCAAATTTCCGGATACATATACATTATGTTTCCAGAAGAGTGAGTAAAACAACCAGATTACTGCACTACTACATTCCGACACTCTAGCTAATGCACTGGGCTCCAGTCTTCAAAGGCAACCTTATTGACCTGGCCTAATCTTTTTTAATCGTAAGCAGTGGTCAAGAAGGCATGAGATCCCCATCCTTTGGAAACTCAAGGAGCCAGTATAAGTAAGCCTTGGCTCATGCTGCATAAACATGGGCCAAATTGTAAGATCGGTCTGTCTGCCCAAATCGAGGTGAAGGAATACCTACTTTCCTGACTGACGGGTAGCTATATACAGGCAACGGGAAGAATTTAATAATAGCTGCCAGTGCGGTGGTCTAGATCTTAGCCCTCAGGTTCAGCCCCAAACTCTTACAGGTTGCTCGGTCCAGCTGGAGTATGATCAAGTGATTGATTGCATGTTCAGAGTAATGTTGCTGGTTATTAGAGCCTTGACATCTATATAATCCTCCCAATTCCCTCGCTGTAAGACCTTCTTCTGCTCCTCACTCACGCCAACAAGCTTCAACTCAATTCTTGATCTCTCAGACTTCCAGCTATCCACTCTGCACTTCTCACCCTTCGAGTTCATTGCTAAAGAACTTGAGATTCGAAATGGCCCGCTTTACTTCCTTCGTTGTTGCCGTTCTCGTTGCCTCTATTACCTCCACCTCTGCCCTTTGCCCCAACTGTATCTCAAGCCAAAACAACTGTCATATCACTGCGCCTTGCTCCTCTTTTGGTCGCTCTCTCTTTTGTGGTTGGTAAGTTACGCTGATCCTGGAGCTTGCCCTCAACTTCCCTAAATAGTGCTGTGCACTTTTTGCTGATGTGTCTACATGCAGCGCCCCCGGGTACAAGGCGACTGGCGTCTTGGACAATGACACCAGCAAGCAATGGAGGATCACTAAAGTCCCTGGCCAAGAATACAGGGTCTGGACTGCTCCTGGGGTCGTTTGCAACACCTTGTGCAGGATCCCCTTCGGACCTAATCCCTGTGGAGAGGTCGCCGTTGCAAACCAGTGTTATGTGCCAATCTAATCCGATTTCTCCTGCGAGGAATCCAAAGGCAAGTGTCCCTGCTCTTCCTCCACCAAAACACATTCATAATAAGCATTGAAACTTATGTTAACGGGACTTGATATGTAGCTACACCGGCGGCAAAATTTCATGAACGTACAAAGGGACAGTGGAAATGGAGGTAATGATGAGACGTTTCTAGGGTTTAATTGTATATATAGAAGGTCGCTGAGAAGATGAAGCGTTGGAGTGAGGGTTGAATTGGTTAGTAAGGTTGTCTTGGGGATCTGTAATGAGCTTCCATGGTTCGGTATTAGTGGAACCTGGATAAGATAGTTCCTTATATTTCCAGGCCTTATCGTAATTCTCTTGTGCTTCGCCCTGGTTTCGACCCTTATATGCGCGGTATTAGCTCAGTTTATCATGCAGAATCATGTCCGATACATCTTATAATTTAATTAATACATGTTATTTCAAGTTCCATTTGTGCTTGGGCAATTAGAGTCCTTGGGGAAAAAAACCAAAACAATGAGTAATGTGAATTGGACGTCAAATCTGCTGCCTGGAGATCTCATTCTGCGACTTTACAGTTGGGAGAGCGTCAGACTGAAGCAATTCAGTCACTTATCTGAAGGGCTTGTGTTCGATCCACAAAAGTCGCATCACTCTTTCTATGGGGTTAGGTAAGGAAAATGTTTTTCCATTGACTGCGCATATTTGATGCCATTAAAATACAAAATTCAGAGCCGATTCCCAGGCAATCATGTCCCAATATATGTTTTTTTTTTTTTTTTTGCTACTCTTTATTCATATTCAAGTTGATCTGGAGGATAGTGAGTGGTGTGCTCTGAATCCACCCGGGTTTCCGGGTGGCTCATCATGGCCCCCCATAGGGACCGCATGAGTACGGAATATGTGAAAAATAAAAAAATAAAAAAATAAAAAATAAAAAATAAAAAATAAAAATAAAAATAAAAATAAATAATCATGACGTGGGATCACAACCCCGGAACGGGTCCGATATCTTTTTCAACCTTAGCACCGGTCCCTGCCCTCTCCTCGGAATACTATCGAGAAAATAACTACCGGTATACACAAACGCCGCTCCGTCCCTACATACTTGGTACTGCGTATCCGTTAATCATCCACTCTGCTACATATCGATCCTATACACTTCGCTCTGGCTTAGAAGGCAACATTACCAGACCTAGCCCAAGCAGTGGTCAAGAAGCTGGCGTAACTCCAGGTGAGATCTCTCGCGCCCTTTTGGAAGCCGTTATCTCGGCTGTACTGCTCACTCAGAGAGCCAGTGTCGGGAGTGTGGTATGCTGCTCGTCCCATTTGGTCATCCGCGAACTGTAACATACCATTGACGATGATGTTGAAGTTTGCACTTCCAGAGGCGTAGGTGGCTCCAGAAGTGGCTGACGGGAGGAAACGCTGGAAAAAATTCAAGGATTTGGCGCCGACAGTGATATAACCAACATCCTCGTACCTCTTGACGACGTTATAGACGATCTCGGCAGTGGTGAATGTGCACAGGTACCATGGATTAGCAACACTAGTTCCAGTACCATCGTACGTGTCTTCTGGATAACGGCCGATGGCTACACCTGGCGCTCCGTTGCTGTTGATCGGATATAATGATTTGAACACGTTGACTAGAGCATCGAGGGTTGCGAGGACCTCGTCGCTCTCGGGTGGGAAAATGCCCCAGCCCCTCTTGCCGTTTCCGTGCAGAGATCCGAGAAGAGTCCCACAGTCTAAACTCTGGCGGTTAGATTGGTTGAGTGTGGCTTGGAGGAAGTTTTTGGAACTGGACCAGAATCTTGGGAGGACACCTCCAATGGCATCGGCCTGTTGGCGGTACCAGGTAGCAGCACCACCATCGCTTAGACGGTCAACAAGCTCTGCACCAGCGAGAAGAGCACGGCGCTGAACCATGAGGGTGAAGAAATGTTGAGCATTGACCTCCTCCCATAGATCGAAATTGTCTACATGCCAGTTGTGGCTGACATACTCGAGATCGGCCTTGATGACTGTGTTATACGGAAGTACAGCTTGGTAAAGGTTGTTGGTCACATAGCGTGTATCCCCACCGCGGTCAAGCAGGGTGTTTGCGTACTCGATGAGAACAATCGCACGAAGGGCAGGGCCATCAAGCTGTGGTCTCCCCTGTTGGAACGCACATCTGGCACACCCGTGTTGGAACGCAGCACACCCGCTATCCAGCAAAAGGACTGCCGCCACCAACAACCGCCAATACCGTCAACCACCAATATTGCCGAAACCACCATTTTTCAGCTGAACGCAAGAGTCATATAATTGCATACGCAATCATCTTACGTTCGAACATACGCAATCATTATTATTAATTATTTGCGTATGGTTGCCACCCGGGTTGAGTCAAACTCTGGTTGCCACTCGGTTGTCGGTCGTCGCGCATTTCCTTAATTTTCATTGGTCGATTAACACATCCCTGCGCTTGTCATTTACCCTGAAATTCCATGTATATAGACACCGCTCCGGACCTGTATTTTATGGATAATCAAGCAAGTCTTCAATTCGCTTCGTTCACACTCGCATTGTTCTTCTCCTAGTTCTATTACCCACACCGCGTATTACCATCCGCTCCAGTTGGTTTATTACTAGAGAACTGCTCGCACCCATGCTCGCATCCGCCGCCGCCGCCTCGCTAGAATCACTTCCGCTGCCTAACAAGATATTCCAACATATCTTTTGTTATCCCCCAGCTACCAGTGAACGCAGTGCCGTTAACTTGGAACTTGGGTTCACCGAGACCACCGCTATAGTAGTCACCGCTAGGGTTTGGCGTATGTTGAAGCTTGTTGGACTCAGCAACATAATTCTTCAGGTGGACCTCTACAGAGCTGTTACCGCTAATAAGTTGGTTTAAAATAACTTTAAATACCAACGCAGAATCACGGATCCATTGGTAGTAGCTGTAAGTTGACCCATCGTAAGCCCATGGCCATCAGGAAGGGACCGAATAGGAGGAATGAGTAGTTTTTTAAGAAAAAAAGGCCATCAGGAAAGCAGCATCAAGTTATCAGATTACTCACTAGTCAGGGTTGCTCATTGAGGGTGAGGCGATGACGCCTCCAGGATCCACATTTCTGGCATAATCCCCAGAGTTACCGACGTTCCTATAGAGACCGACCCAGGAGATAAATGTCTGCTTGTTCATAAAGGCATTGACATCTATCGTGGTCTGGCGCTTGTCAACGACACGAGCATTGACAAAGGTGGGCTCCTGGACGGCAAGCGTCACAAAGAGGAGCGCTGGTAGGAACTTCATTGTGCTCAGTGGGGAAAAGCCGGAGGTGAAAAATAAAGGCCGTGCAGAAGAATGTACTGACCGTAGATCTGATAAAGACAGAATTGAAAAAAGGTGGGCTCAGGACATCAATAAATATTCCCCGGAACCTGAACTCCCATTGCGATGGACATTAGTCCATTTCGAGCCATATAATATCCCAATTAACTATGAATAATCTGTGCACCGTGAATATACAAGTTCATTCTAGCTATCAAAGTGCAAACTAATACATATAAAGTCGTAAGGTATCTTATATTTCAAGAGTAAGATGCTCCAACCGTCGAAATCTGGCGTTGGGCTCTTGCCTGTACTCTATGTTTGCCCGAAGCTCCATCATATTGAAAAGCAGCACCTGGCGTTTTCCCGTTGAGGCATGTATCCTTCAGACTCCAGAAAATCACAAAGTTGTAGGATGGATTTGCATTATACAAATTTGTATTGCAATAATACTTCACAGCAACGAGAATTCTTGCTATACTCCACCAGTTAGCTCTGAAGTCTAGAAAGTTATAGAGCTAAAGCATACATATTAAATTGGACGCTCAGAATGTGAGAAGATAATTAGTGTGTTTGCCAATTTCTAGCATTCCTGCCCCATCGGGAAGTTTTAGAATAAAACAAGCTTCGAAATTACCGACTACGACTGGTTGTATGTCTGGTTTTTGCTTGCCAGCGGTCTAGGTCTCGCACACCGCCTTATTTATAAACATATATAGTTATATGACTGGTAATTGTGATACCAATCAAAGAGTATAGAAATTTTGATAGAGGAGGGAAAAAGCTGCCCATTCTCCGAATGAGACTGGATTCGAATACTCCATGGTATTCCATGGATTCCCTGCAAGACTACGTATTCATGTGTATACGTGGTATTCGAATTATCTATGTTCCAATATGGCACCTCGGGGTATGATTTGTAATGTGAAGGCGCCACAACATCGAGAACATACTCAATATGCAATACCGGTACAGATTACCCACCGACATCTGTACCCCTACCTCAATTAAGCTTTACATTTGGATTAGCCCATCGGTATCCCTGTTTGTATTAGGGGAATATCGAGCAGTCCTCCGTGGCCAGGATCCTGATCCTGCTGCCAATCAAATTTGTGACGTCTTTCTCGGGGACTTCCCATTTAGGAAACTGATATCCTGTCCATTTCACCTGTTTTTCTTGCCCGCCCCATGAGCTTCGCAAACCATCCCGACTAAGCATGCAACTGCGGTGCCAGAAATCATGCAAAGTTGCGCTTTCAGCTGTGCGACACATATACGTAAACTCGAAGATAGTCACGTGTATGAATTTTTTTTCTGGCGACCATACGAGTACTAGAACCACAGGACCAATATTCAATGACAATTATCACAATTTGGGGATAGATAGAAGCAAGGAATAATATTGTGAAATATAGGATGTGCAGCTTGTTTTAACCGGAAGACAACTGCCGTATCACGTAAAAGTAATAATATCACCATGAATATTACGGTGTTATGGAGTGGAGGGAAAACATTCTAAAAATGTGGAGTGCTCATAACGCTATGAAAACCGGTCTTGGGAATCTTGAATTAGTCTACTTTGCACTGTAAACTTTATAGATTGATGTACAGGATTGTATCATGTGATTAGCTAGCAAACTAAAAAATGCAGGAATAAAAGTACTCTAACAGTTTGAACTCTTGTGATTTAATGGCTCGCTTACAACTCAGAAGGAAGGAGTTGACCTGGGACTTTGACAATTGATTTATTGTATCAGAAGCTATTATAAAGCAGAATGTGTAAGAGCAGTAATAAGTGGAGTTGCAATTATACATTACATATGAACCGCTACGATCAGGCCCATGATTTCTGAGAAAAGTTATTAGTCATACAGTTGAAGAGCTGAAAATATGACAGGTAATTAGGATCAGAGCTTTGTTTTAACTTCTCTAAGAAGCTCACTTGCCAATTCTTCGTTGTGATTTTGCGCACTAACTGTATCCCAACAACTTTATACATACTGTATGCATTGTGGGGTCTCCAAAATTATATAATGTTCCATGCAGCGAAGGTCTCGTCATGACCTTAGGTCGATCGCGGGTGTAGACTATAAAAAAAAATGCAGCGAAGGCATACGGAACGCGAAGCATCATATTCCCGTGCTTGAATTTCTAGAGTGGCTATGTTAGGGCAAGAAATGCCATGCTGTTCGTAACAGGAATGAGAAAGGTTACAGTGGAGGAGGTTGAACGTCAATTAATCTGCTATATGTCAAAGTTCTGTCCTGTTTTGGCTCGACTCAACTGGAGCATAACAGACCTTTCTATATTGAGGTAGGTAGTAGCTACTAGTCTGGTTAGTACGGTACATGGTTCTCGGAGGTCTCTTTTTATAGGTAAATGTACATAAGTATGTACCCCCGGAAAAGTTTGCCGGCGGTCACAGACAAAGGCGGAACACTGGTGCCTACTGTCCGCAAAAAAATATCGTGTCCCAGTTTTCTCTCAATTTTCTGAAGGTTGTGGCAAAACAAAATACAGCAATTGATGGGTCGATGGGATGAGAGTATATTAGGATTAAGCGTGCTAAATCGACTAGAGTGTATTACCTAGGATTAAGAGTGCTAAATACAGGTCTCTCGGGTACAGGACGGGTATCCTCAGGCAGGGGTTCAGGTGCCGAGCGTTTTAACGCCTTTGCAACCCGCTTTGCCTCCTTTTCTGCCAGTTCATTATCGCGCTCCACCTTCCGTTGCTTGAGGTACTCTTCAGTGACAACACGAGTCTTACTGAGAACCCTACGATCATGTTTACCACCTCGCTGTTTGTTTAACTCTGATTGCAGCTGTTCGGTGTGATGTTGATGTAGAGCAACTTGAGCAGTTAATTGATGGCTGCTATATTGAATTTGATCAAGGCTTTTCAGACTTTCAGAAGAGGCTCCGAGTGAGGTAAGTGTAGTTTTGAGAACCTGGAGGTTTTCTTGTAGGTCAGAAGCAGGAGGTTGTACTGGCTTAGGCGGTGGTAAGATCAAACGATCATAGACTTGTGTTGGATCGTAAGGCCAAATGCCTGCAATTTGAAATGCACGATGGATCAAATCTGGTTTACTGAATGTAGCTTTGCGTGTGGGCTTGAGGAATTGTAAAAAGTTGTGTTTTGCAATTCCAGACCGTCCCAACCGTGATGCTGTATCAATTTCAACAGAATAGTTGAGCTGAAAAGCCGAAAAAACTACCAAATCTAAAGGCTGGAGAACATGAGTTGCATGAGATGGTAGTTTTAATATCTTAATCCGCCGTGTGTTGCAAAATTTAAGAACATCCAAGTTCATATGTGATTCATGGCCATCCCATATTAGTAACCGCCATTCTCGTGGATGAGCCAGCTTAACAGCAGTTTGTGGTTCGAAGGCATCCGTTAACCAGCCTAATAGAAGCTCATGATCAATATACCCCTTGGCTGAATAGCCAAAGATAAATTGATCAGGGGTTTCTTGTTCCGAGTCTTTGACACATTCAGGATGCCAGCCGTAATAATGTGCTGCTCCTTTGTGAATAATGATTGGTGAAACCGTTGTTCCATCAGCACAAATACACTCCACCACACTAACCAGCTCTCGGTTTTGATCTTGACATAAGGCTTGAAGCTTAGTCCCTCGCCGTACAATAACTTTGCTTCTGTTTGCCATTCCCATCATAAATCCTTTTTCATCAAGGTTATAAATATTTCCTTGCCGTAAGGGTATACTCTCATATATGGAACCCAACTATATTATAAGTTAATATAATTAATACAAGTATTAAATGTGATATTTACCTTTGCAAAATAATCCTCTAAGGTAGCTTGATTCACACTATCCACTCGCACCCTATCCACCCGACTAGCAAATCTTCCATACAGCTTAGTATGTCTTTTCATGAAGCGATCTATCCACCGCTTCCCTAGCTTTATATTGGCAATTTCTTCCTTACTGAGGTCTGATAGGTTGTGCTTTTGCTGATAGATTCCATCGGCCATCCTTTTTGCTAAAGATATTGTCACTGGAAAATTGATATCGCACAGTTGTAGTAGATAGTCCTCCAAAATATCTTCTTCTGCCACTACTGTATATTAGCATAACTCGCAAATCTAAAGTACTAAACAAACAAACCTGAGAGCTTCTGTCTTCTCTGAGCTTCTTCAGTCCATGAACGCTGAGTTTTCCCACATATTCTATTCCCCAAAGTTGACCTCTTCACACCGTATGCCTCTGCAGCCTTCTCTACACTTCCATAATCATCCTTTAGATCTGACTGATAGGCCTCTATTGCCTGCTGTATTCGCAATTCTCCTTCCTCTCTTCGATCCGGCATCTTGAACTTACGTGTCTACAGAAATTCATTATCAAGATTCAGTCTTGCCAACAAGTTTTACTATCGAGAGTACGCATTGACCGTTTGCACAACACATGCAGCTACTCTGGTTACCTGCAGAGTATGTACTGGCTAAACCAACTCTTACGGGCTAGACTATCCCATCGACCCATCAATTGCTGTAAAGAACCTAGGCTTTTCCCGATATTTTCATGTAGATGCGCATGTACAGTAGTCTGGTTGGCAGTGATGCCTAGCTGCAGCTGCCTGCCGGCGTTGCCATGTTTGGGATGGGGCGCATGCTTATCGAGAGAGCTGTGGTAGCAGTTATGGACATTAATAAATTAATTTTGAAATTCTGAGTTGAGGCTTATAACTTACTTATATGAATGTGCATGCACATATGTTCTGTATGTATATGTATGCGAGAAGCCACCTTGAATTGGGCTTGTGATGCGGAGGTGTTTGTGCCATTACAGAGAGTACAACCTAGTATTCGCACTTGTGATTTTGCGGCTTAGCTATCGGATTAACACTACGGAGTGCTCCGTAGAAAAATCCTATTTGTCTCTCGGCTGTCGTTGTAATTTTCTTTGAATGTGTGGAAGGTGGAAAACCCCAATCATGATCGGAATAATGCTCAATCACCCTTTCACGTGCATTTTGTCTAGCGCAGGCCGGTGTAATTTGTGCCGTATTAGAGAGGGTACGAGACTACTTAGAGACTTGCATTCACCTCGCTCGGCATACCACACTGGGAGTTGGCCTACGGACAGATGTGGATGACTCGGAGTTATATTTCCTACCATGGACTTGTCCTGTCACACAACATTCTGAGTTTTTATTTAAAAAAAATGTCATACATCATCATCACCCCATCACAGGCCACCAGTTGAACCCCTCTTATTGGATACGATTGGGGCTAGAGGGGTGTATTCTAATAGATCAGATTATCGTAGCAGTAGGGGGCAATGAATCATGTGATGATGCTGAGCACACAGGAATGGATTGAACTTGCGGATATAAATAAAAAGCAAGACCAACGGAGGTACACTCTGTGTACATATGAAGTGATAGTGCTTTGCTTGGTAGCCTTGTGCAAAGACAGGATGCTGATATACTTCTCTAGACACTGATCTAGGAGTGCCGGTTTCCTACATTAATCCCCGGACATAGGCACTTGCCCAGAAACCAATCGTAAAGTGCAATATGAAGACCTGGGAATTCCGAAGGACGAGATCTTTGATTGAACGATTTTTTCGCAATGCTTCTAGCTCACTTGGTGCAGTTCTATAGTTTTGAGTGCGCCATCTAATTTATTTAAGCTACCCATCAAATAATTCGGTCTAGGCACGAGAACACATCTAATTCATATATTAGGACCATCCTCTTACTACAATATTATAATTACTCAGTAGCACATTGCAAATTCCTTGTCGATGCTCCTTGGAACCAGATGTGCAATTCTTCTCCGTATGTCTGGAAGTCCCTGTGCATGATTGTAACGGGGGAATCGTTCCCGCATCTGCGATCTTCATATACAAGGCGTTTTCTCATGGTGGGAAGCCGAACTGCTCAGGAGATATTGTGCACTGCGGAGTTATGAGTTATGGAAACGATGAAAATCTTCATTTGACAAGCTATGTGTTGTCCCGATGGCATATAGCGGAGGAAGTATCGCCTTGGCAAGCTAAACAAAAAAAACCTAAAAAAACGCAGTGTTAATCCTGAAATACGCTATCCAATAAGGGTTATATTTACTAGGTATACAAGAGGTTACAGGCCTGAATATATGCTATTCATCCAATAGTCGAGGTATGCAATAAGTTTGCGCAGCCCAAACTCGGGCCGGCATATGAGTATGAGTTTTTTTTAAAATCGGGCTGGTGGACTCTATCTAATAATAGGGGATATCCAGCAAGAAGGATTCGATAAGAGGGGTTCGATAAGAGGGGTTCGATAAGAGGGGTTCGATTGTATTCAAAGATCTGACCAAGAAACCCAGCTACCATTTTTTTTCCCCCTAAATCCCAGCCAGGGAACCATTTGCTACTCTAGGGATATGGGCGGCCAAACTGGGACACCTCCTAGACGAGGTGGAGACTCGCCTTCACCGATGGTATAGTATTAGGCATCAGCGGCATGTCAGAAGAGCATTTCTAGACCGACCATACTGTAGAGGCAGCCCCCTAAGTTGATCTTGACCGCATATGGGGAGTATATAATCAACCCACCCTTCTCCCACAACTGCCATCCCTTGTATATCCAGCTCATCCCCCGACAAAGGGGAGGAAGGAAGGAGTAATGCCTCGTTGGTACCTCGTCGGAGAGCCGGAAGAGAGTTGCCAATGGGAGACGAAAAAAACCATTATACTAATTCAATTAACTTTCCCATGGGGTTCCTCACATATAAATTCTATGAAGAGTCCATAGCTACAAGGATGGGTAGGGGAAACTGTATGATGTTTGGGGGAGGATATTAAGGTGGGGTTGCTGCCATTGATTTGGGCAATGCGAGATACATTAGGTTGGGTTTTGTATGGATGTGCAGCAGGCAGCAGGACAGATGCCTCTTCAACACGGAGTGGAATCTTAAGATTGCACCATCTCAATGGAAGATTCGGAACTAGAGTGGGACCACCTGGTTCAGATCAATTGCACCTATCCGGTGTAATCTAGCAATGTTTCTCAGATTTCTCGTTGATGAAAGGGTTGTGCTCAGCCTGTTGATTCGGTAGGGACCATTCTTGTGGGCGCAGAATTTCCAAACCAACTTTGTTAAGAGAAATATATGGGATTCTTCTTGTGTCTGCGCCCTCAAAAATAATTTCCTGGTGATTTACAATGAGGCAGTGGATGTTGTGAGAAGCTGTCGAAGAGAAAATGGTTGGCGTGAAGATTCTGGCATGCAGATTCTGGCATGGAGGGGTTCATGGGGCATCGTCACTTTTCGGTCGATTGTACATACCTAAAGTAGAGTAGCCTTGCCAAGCAGACCTCTGTCAAACGTCAATTCGAGGTCTGATCTGGGACAATTATGAGATGGCCATCTAACACTCGACACGTCACTGGAATGGCCCTACCTGCAAATGCCAAAAAGAAATTTAAGGTCTAGGTACCACGACATAGCGCCCTTGGGGTTTATCTACAGTTTATAATTACTACCATCGACGTCGATACTCTTAAGGTTGCTATCCACATGGACCCCACGCTGATAAACGTTCGTGAGTGGCTAACGATGACGGACATATTCAACAGGTCGATTATTAATTAAAAAAGCGCAATCGCTGCCGCAGCATCTGATTTACCTACATTTCCCTAGCCGAACAGCATTCATTTGCAGACTGACCATTGCCGATCGTAAATTATTAAACCTGGGTTCGACCTAACCCGCATGAGCAGAGAAGCAGGGGAAGGGTAGAAAATAAGGTACATATTATGTGCAATTGGAGAGCGGAATTGAAAGCCAAAATAATCTCTCAAAAAAAAAGGTCAGCGGCTGCATGTGCCACCCTGAGCTGCTTGCATCCAAGGTGCCTAATTATACAGGGGATACTTAATGATGGAGCACTATATCAGCGAAAAAGTGAAGGCACCACATATGTCCTTAGCTACGGGGCGGGGCCCAGATCAGGAGGCAAATTTCGAGTTTCTGCCAGTGATCGATGGCTTTGGGGATTGGTACGGGGAATTTTTTTATATTCTACGGTCTCTAGAGATGGCTAGGCTATATTTTACCCTACCAGTGGAATGAAATTGGGATGGGGGTGTGGTTAAACAGGAGGGGGGTTGGTATATGACACTGGCATGCGATTGTATAATATCAGGTTCCCCCCCAACCTGAGTGTGTTAATGTCGACCCAATTTTATCCCCCTGCTTCATATCTACTCAGATTATGACCCCGTTTCTGCCTCCACGCTTTGCTCGGATTATAGTTACTCTCCACCTATATCAAATTCTTCACTCGGGAGACTCGCTAATATTAATGTGGAATAATATACTGACAATGATATAAATATACCTACAGGCTCTCTTCATTCTGGTTCTTACCCTCCGTTCTCCGTAGCACCGGTTCCTCACGGAATCAGTACCAATACCGCTCGCTTGATCAGCTACAAGCGGAGGGTCTACCTGTCTGCAGCGAACGTCTCTCTCCTCGTTTTTTTTCCTTCCCCAACCTCTCCCCGCGGGCCTTCAGTACCATAATGCGACCTATGTGGAGAGTGTTCGTGCTAACGGCGGTTTGTGCGGCGGTATTTTTGGTAGCAACTCAGGCTGCTCCCTTCATTAGCCCAGTATTCTATCGAAAGGCTCCAGCGGTCGATGTGGATACATTGTGCAAGGGTTACGTTGCGAAGAATGTGCGTAGATGTGGAGATGGTCTCACGGCGGACTTGGAGTTGATTGGAGATGGATGTGGGGTTTATGGGAGGGATATCGGGACTTTGAAATTGGAGGTCCAGTATCAAGAGAGTGAGTATCTAATTGCGACCTTCGGTGCCTAGTATTGCGCAATTGTGATTTTGAACTCTATGCAATACTGAGTGCTTTAAACAACAGAGTCCCGCTTGCATGTTAAAATCACCGACGCCACCTCCGCTCGTTACGAAATCCCCGAATTAGTCTTCCCTCGTCCCAAAGCCCATGGAGTCTCCCCACGTAACTCTGATCTCGAATTTCGCTTGACTGAATCCCCATTTTCATTCTCTGTTGTGCGAAAGTCCTGCGGTGAAGTGCTCTTCTCGACTGATTCTTATTCTCTTGTTTTTCAAAACCAATATATCCGTGTCAAGTCCTCACTGCCTGCTCATGCCAACATTTACGGTCTTGGTGAGCACACGGAACCCCTCCGGCTCCCTGTTGAAGGAAACGGCACAGTGCGAACACTCTGGTCAAGGGATTCTTACGGAATCCCCCGAGGCACCAATTTGTACGGCAACCACCCAATTTACTTTGATCACCGGAAGAGCGGGACACACGGTGTTTTCTTGTTGAACAGTAATGGAATGGATGTTAAGCTAAACACTACTACTCACCCCGAGACCAAGAAGGAGATTAGCACAATTGAGTATAACATCTTGGGTGGTGTGTTAGACTTCTACTTCTTTTCCGGCCCAGATCCGACCGCGGTTGCCCAGCAATATGCTAAGGTTGTGGGATTGCCGGCAATGATGCCATATTGGGGATTTGGATTCCACCAGTGCAGGTATGGATATAGGGATTGGATTGATGTGGCAGAAGTCGTTGCCAACTACAGCATTGCAAAGATTCCCCTAGAGTATGTTAAAACCCCTACAAATAATTGACTCGGTTTCCATTTTTTAACGTGACTGTTCAAATTTGTAGAACAATGTGGACTGATATCGATTACATGTATAATCGATGGGTCTTTACCCTTGACCCTGAGCGTTTTCCTATCGACCGTGTTCGACAAATTGTTGATCTTCTCCATTCTCGAGACCAGCACTACATTCTCATGGTTGATCCAGCAGTTGCTCACCAAGACTACCCAACCTTCAACCGCGGTGTCCATCATGATATCTGGTTGAAGGAGGCTGACGGCTCCCTCCACAAAGGTGTGGTCTGGCCCGGTGTCACTGTTTTCCCTGATTGGTTCCATAAGAATATTCAATCATTCTGGACCGACGAGTTCCAGCGGTTCTTCGATCCTAAGACCGGAGTTGATATTGACGGTGTCTGGATTGATATGAATGAGCCTGCGTCTTTCTGCCCTTACCCATGTACCAACCCTGAAGCCGTTGCTATTAAGCTGGGAATGCCGCCCGTTCGATTGTCACCTCGTGTTACACCACGGCCCATTCCAGGATTCCCTGATACTGATCCCAGCAATGATGCCAGTATGGTCCAGCGTGCTGCTACTCCTGCTCCTAGAGTTCCGCCTAGCACTGTTTCTGCCCGTGCTTCCTCTTCCCAAGTGAGAATTCCTCTCTACCACAAGAAAGATGAGAATTTGATTTCCCCACCATATTCGATCGCCAATGCCGTGGAGAATGGCCTCTCGGACCACACTGTCCACACTGACATCGTCCATGCTAATGGCCTCAGTGAGTACGATACCCACAACCTCTACGGTCATATGATGTCTATCATCACTGCCAATGCCATGTCGGCACGCCGCCCTGGCAAGCGCCCATTCATCATAACTCGCTCTACCTTTGCAGGTGCAGGTGCCCATGTTGGAAAGTGGCTTGGAGACAACCTCTCCACTTGGGAGCAGTACAGATTCCAGATTGCTGGCATGCTTAACTTTGTTGCCATCTATCAGATGCCGATGGTTGGTTCTGACGTCTGTGGGTTTGGCAACAACGCCACTGAGGAGCTCTGCGCGCGGTGGGCCATGTTGGGTGCTTTCAACCCTTTCTACCGAAATCACAACTACGACGAGGGTGAGAGCCAGGAGTTCTTCTTGTGGCCGTCTGTTACCAAGGCTGCCAAGACTGCCATTGGAGCAAGATACAGGTTGCTAGATTATTTGTACACTGCCTTCCACCAGCAGCACACCGACGGCACTCCAGTTCTGAATCCGATGTTCTTCCTCTACCCCAAGGATGCCAACACTTACCCAATCGACCTCCAATTCTTCTATGGACAGGACATCCTTGTCACTCCTGTCACCCATAAGGGTGCTACATCAGTCACTGCGTACTTCCCTGACGATATTTTCTATGATTTCTTCACCCATGAAAAACTTGTTGGCCGTGGAGCAAGCGTGACCATCGCCGATGTCGATATTACGGAAATACCGGTCTATATCCGAGGAGGGGCTATCCTCCCACTCCGTCTAGCTGTTGACGAGGATGGAGAGGTTGCCATGACCACCACTGAACTTAGGAAGAGGGACTTTGAGTTGGTCATTGCCCTAGGCAAGCATGGCAAAGCGGAAGGAAAGGTATATATTGATGACGGTGAGAGTGTGGTGCAGAAGAAGGGTGATGTTACTGAGGTTGAGTTCAGCTATCAATATGGCAGGCTTAGGGTTAGGGGTATCGTTTCTAAGAACCCCGGCCGTGAAGTCAACGTTCGTAGGGTGGTGGTGCTCGGGATTGGAGAGATTATGAGCAAGGAGTTGAGTGCACTGGAGATGGAAGTTGATGCCGAAGTACAGAAAGTCACGCTGAGCAAGGAGGGTGGATGGACCTTGTCGGAGGGCATGGAAATTTCGTTATTGGAAGAATAATGTATAAAACTAATGAATTACTGGTAGGTGGCGGGATATCATCCGTGCGAATGAATATACCTTTCTTTCAGCTCAGGGGTTGAGAACATAATACTAGCTACTTATTCCCTTGGATAGCAATGCCATGTTATATTTGTAGTCTGGTTGGCACAAGCCGCTGTTTTTGCAGCTGGTTGGCAGGCTATTATTTTTGGTATTATTAATCAATTCGTAGCTGGCCACTTCCCCTAAATATGCAAGAGGACTAACAATGAATCGCATAAGCAAGAAGTTTGGTATATATAATTATTGAAGACACCACTCAAGTCATTGGTAGCTGTATTACCCAAGGATCAAAAGAATAAATCTCCTCTAGTTACAGTAAAGTACGTTCTGATTTTGGAACACGGTCAATGAGAGAGGAGTAAAAACGCCATGCGTCAAGTACAAAAAAGCGAATTGACTACCGGCACTTAACTACATGGGCAAAAGTCTTGGTGAAACACAATTTTGAGCCGCTTGGCAAGCCTTGCCACAATACCTCGATACCTTCAATTTTCATGAATAACACAACAACCAGATGTCGCTAAGTTCTGAAATGGAATATGAGATAAATACAGGTAGTAAAGAAGTAAAATCCAAGATGCCAGGACAATTAAAGGAAAATTGCAAATGAGGTGAAAGTTAGAGGTGTGGCTAGTACCAGCCCTTAGCCGCAATCACCGCCAGGCATTCTCCTCCACAACGACTCAAATACAAACTCAGCAAGTCTAGCACGTACTGCATCTGGCCCTCCAGGGATATTGGAGATGTCAGAGTACTTTTTATGCAGGTACCTTTTCAGGTGAACCCAAACATGCTCTATAGGGTTAAGGTCTGGTCCAGACTTTAGGGAGGGTGTTTCTCATCAATAATGCTATGTCGCTTGAGGAAAAGAGTGATAATCTTTGAAGTATGTACTGGAGCATTGTCTTGCTGGAATTTGGCTTTGCCAATGGTGCGGTTTACATGGTCAATGACTGGGAGGAGGAGCATCTTGAGGAGGTGGCGATAGACAAGTGAGTTAATTGAACGAACAACCAGAGGAACAAATGTCCCACGAGTCTTCCCCCAGAAACAGCCCCAGACCATCAGAGATGTTCCTTGTCCCTTCTTAACTGCATGAATACAGTCTTTATCCTACTTTTCTTCTGGTGTTCGAAATACCCAAGGAGTTTTCATCATGGAGTGTCGATGTGACAAGGACTTACTACTATAAAAACTTGTGTCTCTTTAAATCAGCAAAACAAAAGAAATTGTAGTCATAGTGAGACTCGAACTCACAACCTTCACGTTTTTAGCATGATGCTCTACCGATTGAGCTACATGACCTTGTACCTGTACATATAAGTTTTCTTATTTCTTTTCATCTTTTTTTATATTTATTACAGGTGGACAAATTGGCACAATAATACAAGGGAGTTTTCATCATGGAGATCGATGTGACAAGGACTACTACATGCAGGTAAAAACTTGTATCTCTTTGAATCAGCAAAACAAAAGAAAGTGTGGTCATGGTGAGACTCGAACTCACAACCTTCACGTTTTTAGCATGATGCTCTACCGATTGAGCCACATGACCTCGTACCTGTACATATGAGTTTTCTTGTTTCTTTTTACCTCTTTTTATATTTATTACAGGTGGACAAAATCTCATATAGATTGATGGACGCACAATACAAGGGAGTTTTCATCATGCAATGAATAGGAGTGTCGATGTTGACAAAGACTACATGCATCCTGTGGAGGGGTGTTGTGCCTACCAGACCAGACTACATGCAGGTAGTTTAGGTCGTTTCTTAGCTACATAAGTAGCCACTTTCGTAGGCCATTCTCTCAAAGGTAACGGTCTAGTCCCGGTCTAGTGTATCGAAACATGAGGAACAATCCTGCCGAATTTGCTCCCTAGTCCATGTTTTATTTTTCTTTACACATCGAAGTATAGCCTTCCAGTCCCGGGTCTGCCGGACCTAGGAGTATTTTCAATATACCCCCGCACAGCCGTCCGATTTAGGAAATTCTTGATGGTTGACCAAGGATCTTCGAAATTGCTGATATTGTATATTGAAGATGAAAAAGAACGAGGATAATACCTCGTTGTACTATGGTCATCTCACGTAGGCATCGTTGTTGATGCTACCGGTACTTAACGTTGGTTGCTGGGTCCCCAAATTTACATTTTTTCCCGCGCCAAGTGATATTTCACCAAGACTTTTGCCCACGGACTGTAGTAGTACCCTAGGGGTAGTCAAATGGAAAAAAGGGGAAAAAAAAATTATTAATATGCAAAATTGACCAGGCTTCCCTACACGGACTAAACCATAGTTATTGAGGTGCACCAATTGATCACCCTAATTTGAAAAAAATATTATTGATATTAATGGAGATGTCAACATGCCTCGTTATACTGAAAAAGCCTAAGTCCAGCAACATCTTGATGATCTTGAAAATGCAGTTATTGAGGAAATACTCGAAGATGAGCTAGCTCCAACTCACCAGCCAATTAACTATCACGACCTTTTAGAGATAACTCAAGAGCTTCGCAGTGTATCAACATGAAACCTTACAAGGTAAAGACACTGCCAGATGTTGGAACAGAGGTAATAGGATGACGCGGGCATAAGAGCGAACGTGCGAAGGGCGAATATGCGAAGTGCGAATTGTGCGGTGAGTGTGCGAACTGCAGAATGAATGTGTTAGTGGGATATTTAAGATAGACGGGTTTCCTTACTTTTATGTATCAAGCAAGCAAGCAGTTTCTTTAAGAAATACTCGAATATACTGCTCTCTCGTATGCGAAGAACATAATTCTTCACCGGACGCCATACAAGCGATGATATTTTAGAGGATATTATGAACGCTATCCGGAGGGGGCCTTTTTAGTATACTTTCGTATCCATCGAGCAAGCTTTTTGGCTTTTAATAGAGAAGCTTCGTGAAGCTACTGAATTATTACGATTGAAAGATTACTGGCATGAACGTGGAAGAGAGAATGGTAGTGGTAATAAGCCAATGCCTATATACAAGCAGAATCCACCCGGGTTTTGGGGTAGCCTCATGGTCCCCTAACAGGACCGCATAGGAGTACTGAGTAATAAAAATAAAAATAAAAAAATAAAAAAAAATCCGCTGTCTTGTCATATGTATGAGGGCCTGGACTCGGAGGGCGTAATCAGGAATCCGATCTCGAAATTGGTTGAAGAGGCCGAGGATAGATCGGACCTAACTTACGATACGCAGAGGGCAGATATTGCTCACTGCTTCTATGGCCTTGGGATGTCATATCAATTGTACCGTCCTTGTAAACCGCACCCACTACTTCAATATCTTCCTAGTCGAAGTACTTCTTCCCAGATTTAAACTTCCACCCATGCAGCCTTGCTTCTTTGCCTGTTCTAGCAACTTGGCAAACGATATCAACAATTCGATCTAACTTAAACCCACACCAATAACATCATCGAAGAAATTCTTGTCTTCTCAATAAACTTTAGGTTAGATGCTGTAACATTTAGGTTAAGCTCGAAAAAGGCTGGCCTATTAACCAGTATGGAGGACCGCGTCCAGGGCTTGCACCAACTGGGCTTTGCTCCGGTCCACGACCAGTTGGGCGCGGTCGACTACAGTCGTAATGGCCAACTTGTATGCTCCCATATCAATAAAGGGCCTAGACTTGGACTCAAGAAGGTTGGAATTCCTAGGCATATAATTGTGCCTAGCAGCTTCATAGAGAATATACTGTGTTGTAAGGCACATTCTAGATACACGATCATACACCCCAACTTTCCATTTCATTCCATGAAAACTGGTCCCAGTGGGAAAGGATCAAGTCGACTACCTGCTCGACAATTACCTCTGGGCAACTCGGGCCAAAGCGAAATATCGACTTGAAGGTTTCCCTCATAATCTTAGGCTCTGGTTGGAAGTCGGTTGCCATAGGTTGATTCAGTTCACTATTATCACTAACCAGGTCCCACTGGCAAACCTCCATACATACTATGTAGGTACCATTTAGTTTTGCCATTCGGCTCTTGAGTTCAGTCTATTTGCTATATTCTCCGCTACACTTGTCTTGCTCTTGCCACTTCGCTCTTCAGTTTAGTTTACCGTTAGTTGTTATCGTTATGTGTATTAAGCGTCGGACCTGGCAGAATAACTTGCCTTGTCTCTGAATGCACCCGCGTTCCCGGTGGCTCCCCTTGGTCCCTTACTGGGACCGAATAGGAGTAAGGAGGGTTTAAAAAATTAAAAACTTAAAAAAATTATTCATAGGTACCATGAAGAGTAGGCTGCGTAGGATCGTCGCCATCATAACCTGCTAAATTAAAGTGCTAATACCATCCAACTCATCTGGAACTTCCGTACATATTCAACCTCCTCCACCCATGAGGTCTGTTAATTGAAAAGCTTATGTCGATCCTCTCGGCTTACACAAAACAACTTTGGCCCATGGAATAAAGATCTGGCTAGTCTGGTTGCGGCCCATTTCATTCTGGGCACGAGACCTCCAAAGGAGGGTGTTCCAGACTAGCACGAGACTTAGTTTCATTATCAACTCTGAAGCCCAAGGCAGACTAACACTGACTAAGCTACGGTATGCAGTAATAAGAATGGACTAAAGTACTCTACGATAACCAGACTAAGTAACTCTAGGGTGTTGTGCCAACCAGACTAGGGCTAAAGTACCCCACAGTATAAACTGTAGCTCCTAATTTCTGTATTATAATTATTTCTGTATTTTTAAATTTCTTCCATCTTTCAAAGTGCCCACACCATATTACAATTCCCTTGACAATTTTTCCCTAAAGTAAAAACAAACAAGGAAAAAAAGCTCTTGTTTTTTTTGAGATGGTGTTACAGAATGCCCTGCTTCTATGACCCAATAATAACTATAGCACGCTATTATGACATAAAAATACAGTACTTCCACAAATATACAGTACACTTTTATACAGTACAGCTTTTCCGTCTCACCCCACCTCTAGTAGCAAGGCGAAGCCTGGAAAATCCCACGTCCGTTCGTCCCCAGGAACACCCTACCGTACTGCCTCAAATCCGCCGACACCGGGATTGCGTCCGGACGTCCACCACCCCACTTGGTAGCATCATTAATCTTAACCCAGTGAATACCCGCATCATCACTCTTATATACGCCCTGGATTCCATCAACCACACCAACCAAGTAAATCGCTGGATAACCACGCGCGGTCTTTGGAGCACCCAAACTGACATTGTATCCTCGGCTGACGGCAGAAATTGTGGTCCAGGTCTTGCCACTGTCAGTAGAGTGGTGGAGACCAGCGGAAGATGAAACCCAAACATCACGCTGCTTAGTTGGGTGAGCGACAATCTCGAATGCAGCTGCAGACGAAGAGGCGGTAAAAGCAGCCGTCTTGGTGAAGGTCACACCACCATCATTAGAGACGTAGAAAGCATTTCCGGAGGCAGCGTAAAAGCGATGATCAGCAAGGCGATCAGAAGCAATAATGGCACCGCTTGGAACACCGGAGGAAGCAACGAAGGCAGCAGAGTCGGAGTTCGAGACGAGGACAGACCCACTTCCGGTTCGCCAAACGTAGCTTCTGCCGTTGGCGCTGAGGGCAATTGTACCACTGTTTATAGTGCGGGGAGCACCCGCGTGCTCAACCCAGGTGGCACCAGAGTCGGTGGAGATAGCGACTTGCTTTTTGGCTCCCGAGCCATCGGTACCAATACGGACAATCTTGGTGGGCACATTACCGGCGTAGTCGAGATCGCAGGTAGTGGACCAGAGGGCGTTCTTGAAGTAATCCGGGGGTGCGACGTCGAGGCTTTTGTGGACGAAACCGGTGATGTCGCCGACAGCAGAGATCAACGGGGGTCCCACTGGAGGAGCCAGGAGAGCTTGGACGCTAGTCTCCTGGATACCGGCAGCAAGCGACTCGAGGGTGATGCTGCGGTTGTTGGCATCCGGGTTATCCCAATTGAGCGCGTTGCGGGAGCCGAGGACAGTGGCGCCGGTGCCGTAGAGGAAGTGGTTGCTATCGAAAGGGTCGATGGCGAGGCCCTCGATCATCCATCCGACTGACTTGCGGGACTCCCCGCCGGAGTCGAGCCACGGGGCACTGGAGACGTCATATTTGAAGAACAGCTTCTGGGGCCCTGGAGCCCACTCCCAAATCCCACGCCAGGTCTTCCCAGAGTCAGTGGAGCGCCAGATATTTGCGTCGGGCCACCATTGATTAAGGTTGGCAACCATGAGGGTGCCTGGCTTCTGGAGGTCGATGGTAAGGCCACCGTAACCAAAGGCATCTTTAACGGGGCTGATATCGGTCCAGGACTGGTCGGTGAGGTTGTACTTCTGAAGATAACCAGCACTACCGTCAATTGGTCCAGCACCGTCAGTGTAACTTACGTACAAAACCTTCTCCTTGGGGGAGAAAACGCTACGGTGGGGGATATATCCAATGGGCTGGCCAGCGAGCTTAGACCCTATGAAATGTAAGCATCCGGAGTATAATATAGTTCAATTGACGGAATCAACGTACAAGTAGATCCTCCGTCCTTCGTGACATAGATGGTCTCTGCACCCTTCTCCGCCACCCCAACAAATATCCTCTTGGACCGTTTCCCTGGAGTTCCACTGGTTGTGTCGAAGGTCACCCAGACGATACCAATGATATCTCCGTTCAAACCAACGGTATCCGAGGGATCGACTCTCCATGTACCGGGGTTCGGGAAACTAGTAACTTTTGACCAGGTTGCACCATAATCCGATGACTTGTACAAGCCGTTGCCACTTCTTGTCCCGAGGTAGAGAACACGGTTCATGTTGGGGTCTATGGCGAGACGCTCACCCATACCGCGGCCAGGCATGTTACCACCAGTCTTGAACGGGAGCTTGGTCTTGCTAAAGGTACGTCCATAGTCGGTAGAGCGGAGGATGGAGGCATTGTTGGGGTCCCTATATTAGGGTAAATCTGAGCATCCGGGTATCAAAGATTGACTGTCGTGACAGATTAATACTTACCAGCTGTTGGTATACGCACCGGCAAACAGGTACACCCTGCTCACCTCGACCGGATCCGTCGCAATGGAATCAATATACCAATCACCCCAATTGGTCCCATTGACCGCATCTAACAATGGGTCCCACTGGTGGCTTCCATCTGTCCTCAACCTATATGCACCACCGATATCCGTCCTTGCATATGCCAATCCCTTCATTCCCGGGTTGAATACAATACCCGGAACGAATCCACCACCGCCGCCAATACGCACATTATTAAAATTGTAGCATTGCAATGGTGCAGAAGCTGCCAGGCCTGTAAGAGCCACAAAAACAAAACCGGCGGTGAGGAGGAACTTCATCGTTTCCGCCATGTGGGGTAATGGTGAAGGGTGCAAGACTTCCAAGGAGAGAGTGTGGAATTTAAATCGTTATCTGCGTTCTAGCATAACTATCGGGGGCGGATCTTGGTGACCCGCGAGAATCAAGCCCGGCATGCCATTCCATACTCGAGAAATTTGAGGACGTTTAGTATGTCCAGGATCTAGGATCCAACTCTGGGGGAAAGTGTAAGGGGATAATGTGTTAGGTACTGACAGGTTTTTTTTCTTTTATATATATATACATACTCTGTTACTGACAGGTGGAAGCACGATCCCGGGATGGATGCGGAAAGCCTACAGCGAACGTTAGCGAGGCCTGGGATCCCTTCACGCATCAGGCCTGGCCTTTGTTAAAAACGTGGAAGAGATACGGTACAGTACTGTCCGATTGCGGGAGAGTGGGGATTCCTCCGATTGCAGGAGAGTGGGGATTCCTCCGATGAAAGTGCGGTGGAAAGACCTCCGAGGACGATGACGCTAACGGAGAGCTTCGTCATTGAAACCCTTCACCCAAATGGTATTAAATTCGCGCGTACATTCACAGTTGCGTGGTCCTGCCTGATCCAAGTATAAGGTACCGACCGGTACCTACATACCTACGAAAATTATATACCTACATACTGTATGTATGTATGTATTCCCATATGTAAATGGAGGATTTTAATTCGATGCCTCTACCGGGCGGTAGGTACCTACATACGTACTGAGAACATTCCCTACATGCGTGAAATTACAGTAGGTTGTGAGGATTGCCATCCCTGGCCCCTACCCTGGCCCACTGTTTAGGAATCGCGACCATATGCGCAACACGTGGGCCCCTGACGGAATTCCAACATCAGAGACAGGGATCGGATCGAATGTCAATCCATAAACGTGAGGCGTCAAACGGAAAAAGAGCAGGAACCCAGCAAGTCAGCCAACAACGCCGTATATCCACACAACGAAGCAGGTTTCAAGCTCTCGATGGATATTGTCCTCAGTCATGTGCTCTGGATACTGAAAACATCCACACTGGGCCTGCAATTCCTTGACAATTTTACAGCATCGATTGGGGCAAGACGCTTGACGTTTGACGATGTAAACGTCATATTATCCGGTATCGGAGTTAATATTGCTATATAATCCTTTTGTCCTTTCATGTGCATCTCCTGCTGCGTCTCGTCTCGCACAACTTGCATTCCGGCATGCCCTACTCCGTAGCGCCGGGACCTATGCACAAAAACAGAAAAAACATTCCAGATCGGCGAAGGTCACCTTTCAAGATGCGAGGAATTGCGCGAGATGCCATGCTAAAGCTCAACGCAATTTAGTCTGGTGACAAAATCACTGGATTCAATTAACTACAGAAGAGCAGTCATGAAATAATCTACAACTTTTTAAACAATTTAGGTAATCAAATACTCATGGCAATGACCGAATCGCCTCTATTGCTGGCATATAAAACTTCTTTACTTTTTTTTTCTCTTTTTCATCTCAGCTGCCGCTTGTTCTTGATACCCTAGCGGACCTGAGACGTTGGGGACTGCAGTTGGAATAGGAAACCAGGCGGTGGAATAGCATCGGTGAGACTTGACTTTGGAACTAAAACTAAACGTACAGAAACAGCAGAATTCCGGACTCGGATTAATAGAAGGCACAGCAATCATATACGCATCTCGCAGCTCCTTGCTCAATTGAAATCTGACGCTTATCTCTCAGGATTTTTTCCCAGATTTTCCTCTCATCGATGATGTGGCTAAATATTTTGTAAAGTTATTTCCCTGCTCGAAACTGATAACAGTACCCTTACTTAGCACCAGCTTCCTTTGTCCAGATTTCCGGTCCATTGAGTTCCCAATTGAGCCTACAGAATATTATTGGAATGTGGGGATATTATTTACTAGACTACTTACGTTGCACCTTGGCCGAGCCGAATCTACCTAGTCAGCAGAGATATGTACAAGGAAGGAAGGGGGTGTAAGGATATATAGACATAAAACTCTACAATTCCCTCAAATTTCTTTTGAGTATCAGACAGTGAGTCACACGAGGTTGAGACTCCTTTGAGGTGACGCTTACATTCCTGAGTGAATTTTCCCCAGAAAAAGGAATATAACAATAGAGGTGCCAGAGAGGAAAGTCCTGAGGGGAGAGGAGGATACAGTTTTTCAAAAAATGAGCTCGGAAACAACATCAGCACTCCCAATTTCCGACCTAGCAATGCCTGGGTCCCTAAATGGGACCTTCAACACTCAGATTCAATTGCAAGATGGGGTAAGAGTGAATGACGACCGGTCGAGAGAAATTAAAAGTAAATATGACCGTGACGATGAGATATGGGTAGTTGGCGATATAGAAAAGAGCAGTGTGGTTTCTGAAGGGGGCACACCGCCGGGACCACCTCCACCGCCAGATGGGGGGTATGGATGGGTTTGTGTGGCATGCATGTTTATGGTGAATGCGTGCACATGGGGATTGAATAGCGTAAATTACCACCCTCAATTCTTCTCTCTTCATGTCCCCATACCGCCCACCCACTTTCCATCTTTTCAGAGAAACTGACCCTCCCTTCAGGCTTACGCAATCTACCTCGCCTACTACCTCTCCCACAATCCCCACCCTTCGGCCACTCCCTACCACTATGCCTTCATTGGCGGACTCTCTGTCTCCACCTCCATGACCGTCGGCCCTGCTGTGGCATTCCTCTACCGTCGGGGCTATACAACCCAACACATCATGCTCCTAGGAATCGTCTTCCAATTATCCTCCCTCCTTGGATCCTCTTGGGCAGTGACCTCTCTCCCTGGACTCTTCCTCACCCAGGGTGTCCTTTCCGGCCTCGGTATCGGCTTTCTCTTCACCTCCTCCGTCGGCACCATCTCCCAATGGTTCTTGGCAAAACGCTCCGTCGCCAACGGTATCGCGACTGCTGGATCCGGTGTCGGTGGACTTTGTTTCTCCATTGGATTGAATAAGGTAATCGACACCTTGGACGTCGCATGGTCTTTCCGCATCACTGCTATTGTCGTCACAGTCATCAACCTCCTCGCCACCTGGCTGATCCGTGATCGGAACCTACACATCAATCCCACCAACCGGTCGTTCGATATTGGCCTCATTAAGCGTGTACCAAACTTTGCTCTCGTTTTACTATGGGGTTTCTTCTCCCTACTCGGATACATGGTCATTCTCTTCTCATTGCCAGACTATTCCCGCTCAATGGGACTTACGCCCTCCCAGGGGTCCATCGCGGCAGCTATGCTCTCCGTAGGAATGACCTTTGGTAGACCATGCATTGGACTCCTGAGCGACATCTACGGCCGCATCAACATCTCCGCGTTGATGACCCTCCTCTCCGCAATCACCGTTTTCGCGTTGTGGGTGCCCAGCGCTGAAGCCGGATTTGGGTTATGTGTCGTGTTTGCGCTACTCAACGGCGCCGTGTGCGGGACGTTCTGGACGACGATTAGTCCTGTGACGACAGAAATTATGGGGTTGAAGGAGCTGCCGAGTGCGTTGAGTGTGGTATGGTTGTCGACGTTGCTGCCGACGACGTTTAGTGAGGTGGTTGCCTTGGCGCTGAGGAGACCAGAGTTGGTGAATGTTCGTGCGAAGGAGGGGTTTATGGGCGCTGCATATATATATCCGCAGGTGTGGAGTGGGATCATGTTTTTGATGGCGTCGGGAATGATGTGGGTGCTGAGAGCGAGGTTGGTAGGGGCAGTGATTAAGAAGGAGGAAGAAATGAGTACAATTTGTGCGGGGGAGAAGGATGGAGCTGTGAAGATCCCTGTCGTTGCGGAAGGGTTCATGGGAAGGTGGAGGAATGCGGGGAGGTGGTGGAGGTGCACAAAGGTGTAGGAGGCGTTTGGGGTTATGTGTGACGATACTAACATTTTACATCTCAGCGTTGAGTCCGATAATGAGGACAAACCTGCATTTTTGGGGGTATATATAGCCGGTATTTCTCCCTTATGTTTTCTTTCGGATACCCATTCGCTTATAGAAAAGTTCTTTGATTTATCAGAAACAACGCATAGTAACGCAGTTTCTAGCTGCCTAAAAACTTGCTATGCCCAGATATACTAGAAATTACCAGAATATATAAAAAAAGTAAAGAGACAGTGGCAAACTACACCGTAAATTAGTATACTGTAAAATGGTAATTCAATAATGTTTCGTTTACCCTGAATGGAGCGAGATGTGTATTGTTACCATCATGTCGGATAATATACCTAATAGAAAGATGGCCTTGAAAAATGGGTTATATGGACAGAGAGAACACCTATGATCCAGTTCTGTTCATATTCTAGTTGTGTCTGTTCAGATCGCAATGTATAAGAATTTATTCGTTAATTTTACACCAACCAGATAAGTCTGAGAAACGATAGTATAGACTACTGTTTATTGAACATAGACTGCATTAGATATGAATTCAGCTTCCTTGGCTCAGTTGGTAGAGCGTTGGTCTCATAATTCCTTTATGACACATCCTCAGGTTGTGATATCCAAAGGTCGTGAGTTCGAGCCTCACAGGGAGCATATTTTTTTGCATTTTTTTTTTTTGGTCCCATTCCATTCATTCATCAAATGAATAGTTTCTAATATCTCGCTCGTCTTGCGTTCCTGAGCTTCCCTCTCTTAATAACCTTGATGTACCTACATACCTCCATGCAGCTATGCCAAAACAGAATTACCAGTATACCTATCTACATGAATATAACGAAATGTCATGAACGGACCATACCCCATCCGAAACACAGCCAGTTAAGCCTCCATAAAATCCATACAATTCTCATGATAAGAGCCAAATCAAGAAACACCCATCTATATCCATAAATATCGTATCCCATAAAGCCATTCCCAGAAATCGCCATACCAGCCCAACAAAGCAACGATAAATGGTAAAGAAAAATCCCGCTAGGAAGTAGAAAGGTTAGAAAGTCGAGTGATAGAGAGATGATACGGGAGAAGAAGGAGAAGATGAAGAAGAAGAAGGAGAAGGAGGAGGTAGTAAATAAATACCGTTATATGGAAGTAAAGTCCCCTCAGTAGCAGAAAAAAAAAAAGAAAAAAAAAAAAAAGCTATATGGGGAGGGAGGGAGGGAGCTCCATAAGGTAAAGAATTTGAACTGACAACGCTATATTAAAATAGTGTTCGGGGCAAATAACTAACAGCTTTCCATGATCCATTACAGCCAGGTATTCCGTGGTCTACTCCTCCTCACCCCCCGCCCACATCTCCCCGTCCTCTTGTATTCCTATGCCCCCATCAACCCCACTTTCTTCCCACCATCTCTCCCACCTAAACCAATCGAACCCCAACGGCCCCTCCCCCGCCGCCATCGCAACTCTATCCTGAAACTCCGCCTCATATGTCCCTAGCGGGGCTCCCCCTCCCAAGGTATTCGTGAAACAACTAAACTCGGCCGCATTTCCACTTTGCTGTGGCCACCCCGATGTATCGTCTATAACTGCCCCTGAGACCATATAATCGTATCCTGCTGCAGCATTCGAAGCTGCAGCATATGGCGCAGTGGTCATTGGTGGGGCTTGTGTTGTGATGATTTGTGGAATATTGTTACTATCATTATTATTAAAGCGTTCCTGGGTCTGGTAGTGTGTTCCTGCGGTAGTAGGCCAGGTGATGAAGCTTGCGTGTGTCAGGTCCAGCTGCGCATGCTCCTGCTGTGGGTATTGCATTAAAAGGGTCTCTGATGGGAGTGGTGCCATGCCCACTCGCAACTCATCATCAGCCATGGGTTGGTGTGAAGTCTCATCAAGCTTCCTCTTCCCAAGATGCTTCGCCGTTAATGTTGGCTCCACTGGATCCGGGGTTGATTGTGTGATCGCCTCCGGAGCTGGGTCTACAAAGCGCGCTGCAATTTGCAGGAAGCTTTGCGAAACGGGGAATAATTTTGCGGCACCAGCATGGCCATATTTGTGACTCTCCAAGAAATCAACCACAAACTTGAGCAGCTTATAGTCGTCTTTGCTAGTTGCGAGGTGTGGATACCGGATGATATTCGAAAACAGAATAAAGAACGCAGTAAATGGGTAATATGAGAAGAGCCTGTTGTTCCGTTTGCGGACGAATCGGGTTAGTGCGGTACGTTTATTGAGGTAATTTAAAGGATATATTTGGCGAGAATAAAGGGCGGGACATGGACGTATGCATACGTACCACATCATTAGGGAACTCCCGGCGAGAGCTGTCTTTTGCGAGATTGTGTCCCGGACGAGATTTATTCCCCTCCGCGCATGCTCCAGACAAACCATCTCGCTCTCAATAACACTTCCTCTTATCACTCCTTCCTGAGTGCTCCAACCCTGGCCATCTGGCACCCTTTGACCATCCCCACCCTCCGCGGGTTTTCCTGTATTGACTCGATGTATCATAATCATAGTATTATGATAACAAAACACCAATTCCGTCATAATATAACCCCTCTCAAAATGTTCCTCCCTATATCTCCTTCCCAATAACACTCCGTATTTCGTCCACCACTCGCCCAACCTCCTATCCAAATCTACCACATTCTTCTGTCTCTCCTCGCGCGATATCTTCGCCGCTTGGGCACTATATAGGCGGACATGGATCTCGCTTTGAATTTGTGCAGCCTCGATCCAGGAGATATATAAATCCCACAAAGGATTTGCCGCGTCATATGCCGGGGGCACTTTGTCGATATCGTAGTCAGAAAAGGAACTTGGTCGTCCAAATGTTAAGGACAAGGACTTGTCCATGATATATAAGGTCCAGAAGACGTAGTTTCGCTCGGAAATCTCCCCGGCGGTGAGGTCGTTGGGGGTGTAGTTCCGGTGCAGCCCCATGGCTTTAGCCAAAGAGCATGCGTTGCAGACCAGCATCCAGCAAAGCCCGGGACGGGATATTTCGTTGGCGACCGCAGCCTGCGAAAATATCAATCAGATATTCGAAATAGACAACGGCGCCGACCGACTCACCATCGTCATGAGAGCTTGTATGTTTAGAAGCCTCGGCTTCAATAGGACACTTGTGTCGTCGAGACAATCCCAGACAACCTGTGACGCTTTTTGCAATATCTTCATCCGCTCCGTCTGCTGTAAATATTCCCGCATCACTTCATCCTTATCGTTCAAGCGCCCATAGATTCCAAACACAATGACCTGGAGGTAGCAGATCAACCAGCCTACATCGACTTCTGCATCCAAGTTCGCATACATATCCTCCACCTGGCGCACAAACCTTTCCTTGTCGAACAGGGGAAAGATCCATGCTGGGCCATTGAAGTAATCTTCGATGAATATCATACATGGTTCCTTGGGAGGTATCCAGAACTTCGAGCCCTTTCCTTTATCCACCGGCTGCACTATGGCCACGTATGCGTCTGGGTCGAGCAACTTTCCCACCTTCTCCTGGGCCTCGGACACGTCCGAGACTTGGATTGACGGACCACCAGGCGAGGGTGATTTCGCCGCAGTCTGCGCGCTCTGTGCGGCCTCATTGGAAATAGCGAGGAGCGATGCCCCACCGTAATAGTACGCGTTGCCTTCAACGTCTGACACAAACTGACGGCCCATTGCAGTCTGCTGATGCATACCCGAGCGATCCCGTGGTAGGCCCGATTCCACTTCTCCAATGTGCAGATGGGAATCTCCTGGTGACGACTTCGCCTCGGACCCTTCCAGAGATTCGCGATATGAGTGTTGCTTTCTGGGTTCTGGAGTTCCCTCGGGATCGTGCAGAGTGCGCCGCGGCGCAGCTGGCTCATGCTTGATTTCTAGAGCGGCAGCTATGCGGGCCATGGTGGTCTCCATGCGGTCAAGACGGGCATGTACCTCGTCAAAGAGATGTGCGCTGTACACCGCAAACATTTGGGTTAGTTGGGTGCCATCCAGTTCTTCAAGGCAGCCTGTACTGACGTTCTCGTGTTTTCATTTTCTCGTTTCGGACGGTCAGAGTAAACACATTGAATTCTCCGCGACATACAATTTCTACACTGCGGCTTCTCCCTGCCGCAGCGGATTTTCTTCTCTCTACACCAGTCACATGCTGGTATTTTCGGTATATCCTGCCTTTTATATTAGTTAATGTTCTCAACTATCAAGGTACATCGATGGAGGGGCGGGGGCGAGGGTGTCAAGTCACCTGGTTATCCCCTGACTGCGACATTATGGATCTTATAGGAGCTGGTAAGAGTGGGCCTGGCCACGACTTTAATAATAGTGGCAAGGTTATAGATTGAGTCTCGTACTCAGAGACCCCCAGAAATGTAAATTGTGACGCTTATTCCGCGAAATTCTCTACTTGGCAAGTTCTGAAAAGCACCTCGCTTTCCTCAAGCTCCCCTTCAAGAAGTGGGCGCCCCTCTGCCGGACGTAATTGTAGATGTGTTTTATAGATAGGCTTAACCCAGTCACTTCCCTCGATATTTTTGGTGCGGATATGTGAGGGGTCAAATCACCTACTAAGTGCTTAGGACTCATCGATGATGGCGGAGTTATCCCAACCAACTCAAGCACCCAGGTCATACTGGTAATAATCTAGCATGGTCACTTACCAGGAACACCAAAGCAACGTCAACAGCCAGTTTCAGCCACCCCGGCCCTCTGGCAGGTGCATGGGAAGCCGTAGCGAATATTCAATCTTTACCCGGCCAGGGCTCATAAAGAAGTAGCTTCTGCTCGGATATTCAATTGGAAACGGGGTGAGCCCGCTCGTGTCACACAACATCAGATTCCAGAATAGCTGCTGCATTACATGCATTCATCCTTGTTTTGCCGCAAGGTATCAACGTTGGAGCAAAAATGGACCAGGGGGGCAGCGTTGGAGTAGATGCCAATGCGGTCATATCGAATCATTCAGGATTCAACTAACTCTTTCATGCCATTGGCCCCGACAGCCCAGCTATATCTGTGACGAATCCGGGGGAACGCTCCTCTGTGGGAGAACTTGCTGTCAAAAGAACCGCCTGAAATAAGGTTTCAACGGCTGCACCGTCCGGGGGCCCTTGCCGGCAATTCCTATTCCATTCCCTGCATGGCATGCCGAAACCAGTGCCATTGGCCCATGGATTGATATCCTGACCGTACGGAGCGAACTTGTCTTGTATCTGGCCGTAGTTACTAGTAATCAGCCTTGCAGCACTGCCGCCATCCCAATGTTCTTGTTTGAATATAGCAGGAATTTCTTTTTCGCCATGCGAAAAGTAAATCCAAGAAGTACAGTACTCTCTCTACATATCTACCCATTCACGCGTCTTCGCGCCTAGTGTAACCCAGTTTTTAAATTTAGACCGAGGAATCCCTGCGCGCATGCGACGCCAGCTACCTATCCCCCCACTTTGATAGATATCATGAGTCCTCCCCTCCGTGATTTTGTTTTGCGGGATTGCTAGTTCCTAGGCAACCGTGAAACTCCGATCGGAGTTACTATTTCCCCGCAGGATCCACCGTACTTTGAGGGAGTGTAGACGAAAAAAAATAGTACTAGAAGTTGTGGAAGATCTCTTACAACCA
Source organism: Terfezia boudieri ATCC MYA-4762 (assembly GCA_003788615.2). Lineage (NCBI taxonomy): Eukaryota > Fungi > Ascomycota > Pezizomycetes > Pezizales > Pezizaceae > Terfezia > Terfezia boudieri. The sequence continues at coordinate 1,900,435 of ML121528.1, read as the reverse complement.
AACTAGATTCGTTGGTCTATTTGATGGCGTGTTTGCATCTCAGGCTTCCTTTGTTACTGGACATTGTATTGTAACGTAGTGAAGAAGTCAACACAGGTCTCCGAGTCCCGCCGGGGATAAGCTGCTGGTAGGTTTCTGTTTGTTAGTGTGGGACGTAAATTTTGAAGAGACTCTATATTATGGTCTTCACCAAAATATTGCCCCGGGCGAATCGAGATATAGCGGCCCCTATCGTAGGCCGGTTAGATACCTATCCGTTCATTTAGCCTTACGAATGAAATTTATACTAGCCATGCGCGTGGAATAATCATGGTTAAGCGCAATCATCCTTTATGGATACCTAGACGGGGCCTCCCTACGATTTCCCTCAGCCAATATAAATATGGAGAGTTATAACCGTCAAGCCGCGTAGATTCTAAAGGTCATATGCATTGAGTCGGGTTAAATTTAGCAACTAATCCACGATTGGCATCAACACAAGGGGGCTATGACTCGATAATACCAAGAACACAGTGCTTACGTACTCTAAACATATTTGCCTTGGGAACGGTTGGAGTACGAGCTCAGGCTGTGATGATATGTTGACAGATACATATGGGCCTGCATCCACTGTATCCTCCCTCCCAGGCGAGGATCAGGGATCTTTGACAAGAATATCACACTCAACTGACCTGGCGTCTGGTCGCACAAGGCGTGGAAGAAGAAGCTTGATCAAAGGTAGGTTATTAATGATGTGGCTATGTATTGTCGGAGCGAATCCCGCTGTTAATTGCATGGATCTGTCTAGCGTTTCTCTATACAGCAGTGACAAACACCATAGACAGTCGAAGTCTCCAAGGCTGAATGATACACGTTGTCGCTGACATGTTCCTTCATTAGATATACATATCCCTCTCATGAAAGGACCAGGGGACATTACTGACGAAACTTGAATTGCTTACCACTAAGATTTGTCAATGTCCCTTAGAAAACAATGCAACTTTGGAAGTAATACACGTTCCAAAGTATTTCTTCTAAGGTATACCAAGTATGGGAGTTGAGAGGCCTCACTAGAGTCACTACGAGCAGCCAACACAGTCATGGTTATGTCACAGCGGGCCCGAGCACAGGCCGCATATTCCCAAGCCTCCTACCCCTCAGGCTGAGTCGCCTTTGGCCTCTAGAAAGGCCTCTGTTGTAGGTAAAACTTGAAACCTTGATAACGCACCACTACGGCGATCTCAGATATTGATCTTGTTTAACTAGTGCTTGTTAGGAGTTTGAAAGTCGATCGAGGGAATTGGATTGGGCGTACCTCATATCCACCTAATCAAAGTGTCCAATGCAAATGACGTGAGTGTCGTTTGGAGTATGGACCGGAACTGACGCCATGCCTACCTTGAGTTCGTATCCTCAGTGTTGTGCGGCCAGGAAAGTCGTGCCTGCGCCGCATGAGAGTGAATGCCAATAGTTTTATTGCTGGTAAGACTGTCGCCAGCGCTGCAATCTAGCCATTAATATTGGGGTAGAGACAAAGAAGTAAAATCTCGATACCGTATAATCCCGCGTATAAGAAAGTACCACATGTTACCGAAGCATCCGTGTATAAGGAACGCCAGGGTACCAACCAGGGTCTGACACCTGCCCAGATTCCGCAAGTATGAAACATGGGCGGGGTTTCTAGTAAATAAGACTCTAGGAGCTATGAAAGGTAGGGACGTATGGAGTAGATAGTTCTAAACGTACCACAGTCACATATTATTGAGTATTCAGCACAAGTATGATCAGGCGTTGGTCTACTAACAAAGCCACTTGCTGTTCAACCACGACCTATTAGTTTTTATGGCCAAATGGATTGCTGATGCATAGACTCACATGTATCTTCGCTCATCTTCAATTAAGTTTAACTGACATTGTCTTGGTGAGTTGGAGCCGTTCTGCGAAGGAACTAGGGTAGAAGGAACGCGGCATCACGGTGAGCTCTGATAGTAATGAGGATACTGAAATCAATACCGTTGGCCATTCTAACTACCGTGGTCCATCCTTTTTCAGAGATATCATAAAATTATGGCAGAAGAGGCAGAAGCAGTTAAGATTCTCGGCCTAAAGGCGGCTTGAGTTTGCTCAGGATAGACATGAGGCTTGGTTACGAGATTGTTGATGTTGGTCTGGTATGTACATGTATATAGCCCGGGCAGCCCTAAGTAGAACCCCACGAGTATAAGAAACTAAATCCCGAATGTCCTCGACCTTTTAGTTGACGAAGGAACGTTTCTTAAAAACGGAATTCTACGGTACTGTAACACAATTCACCCCATGGATCCGCAGCGGTGATGACATTTCGAGTAACACCTTATCGCTTTATTATCCGTTGCTAACGAAACCAAATTCATAGTTAATACAACAGAAAGGCTCAAGAATTGGGCCTGGGATTGGGAAAGGGCTTGCTCGAGATGCTCTGACGAAATGCAACTTCCAGATTGGTTATCCCGGGGATTGATTACCTTTTGTGGTTCGGAAACATATTAATATTGTAAATTGACCATTGGTGAGGTAAATACCTTCCTTTATATATATTTTACTTCCACTTATAGAGGCAACTAGCTCTTGTTCATGTTCTACTTCCCATTCCCTGAATTGCAATAATTACCGACGTTGTAAAGTGATCGTAAGTCACTTTATGTCAATTTCTAGGCTGGTTGCACTAATTGATATTGGACTATTAATAGCAATCAATTTTGCCTTGTGATAATCAGGCAAATTACCCCAACCAAGTCCAGAGCGACCGTTATGTAAGAATACTCGCAGTACGTGAGAAGTATGTATTCGATCGCTTGTCCCCTTGAGATCGCGGAAGCCATACATAGTTCCCTTATATATGGAATAAAACATCAAATAACAGTCACGTCCGGTAGCCCTTATCCACACGCATGAAATAACCCCTAATCCCTGGGGATCCAACCCATGTAACCCATCGACCATTTTTACCTTAACCCTTTGGCTGCTAGATTACCATTCCAACACGTTAAACAAAGCTTCGGGATTTGGCTGGAATTTAACTCCTGTGGAGCGATGGAGAAACGGGAACCAAAATTGAAGGACACTGGATACACGTATATCGTCGGCATCTCAGGCATCTCTTCATCGGGAAAAACCACGCTCGCACGGAACCTCCGGAGGTTGTTCACCAACTTCACGATCTCTTTTAAGCAATCTGCAGTTGCTAGTGACGTTGTCAGTGAAATTGCGTTTAATGTTTCCCTTCTTCACGAAGATGACTTTTACTTTCCTGAATCCTCCCTCCCCGTTCGGAGGTTGACAATAAAGCGACAGGGGTCAAAAAATGCGGAAATGGGGGAAACGGTCGACATGGTAGACTGGGACTATCCGGGGGCCATAAATTTTGTGGCATTTAAGAAAGCTTTGGGGCTGCTCCGCCAGGGCGTTCCGTATGCTGAAGTCCTTCATAGTCTGGGTATCAAGGAGACAGAAGGGCCAGAGTCACTGGAACGTCAGCCAGATACAGCCCTAAAAAAAGGCACGACGATATCGGGGGAGGCACTGATCGAGATGAGGAGGGCTATCACTAGCAAGTTTTACACAGTTGGGGAGAATGTTCCGAAATTCGTTGGAAAAGATCTCCTGATAAACCTTATCCTGGTCGACGGCTTCATGCTTTACCACCGAGAGGGCGACAAAGCGGAACAAACAAGTCCCCCCCTCGTTTCCCTCCTAGACCTAAAGCTCCTCCTACGAGCACCATATGCTGTGGCTAAGGAGAGAAGAGAATCTCGAGACGGCTATAATACCGCTGACGGGTTCTGGACTGATCCTGAAGGATACTTTGACAATATAGTATGGCCAAACCACGTTCAGTACCATCGCCACATATTCGTGGAAGGAGATGTGGAGGCTGGTACTTTGACTGAGGAGTGGGGCCCTCAGGGTAAAGGGATAGAGCTGCAGTCAGGATACGAGTGTATGGAGGACTTGCTCCGATGGGCGAGCGGAAGAATTGCAGATATTATCGTGGGGGGCATGGGCTTTAATTGTAAGTAGCTCCGGCTACAGAGTCTCGTCCCATGAAACTACATACTTCTTAAACTGTGATGGGTCTACCTACTTACTTTTACCTACCAGACTAGCTTCTACTTTGAACAGGAAATTCCCGATAGATATATACAACATGACTACATATATACCTAGTCTGGCTTCGCTAATATATACCAGAATTTTCCATTGCTCACGGCTATCTAAATTATTGAGGGGCGCTATCGAGTGTTCAGAAAAAAAAAGATTTACCGCACATTTGCCACCTGCTTTGCAGTTGAATCATGAATATGACTTGTATTAAACCTAACTGCTTGAGATATCTGTTCAGCGTCCGACGGTGGAACTGATCAGCTAACTCATAAGCCACCCGCCTAAGTTAGCTGACTGATTCCACCGTCGGGTGCTGTATATGGAGGAATAATAAGTATTAATATTCAATGACCGTTGACGGACCTCCATAACCGAAAATATACTGGATACTTGACCTCCGTGTAAGTACATGTGATAAGGTAAAAGGAAGCATTCACGATCGAATCAGCGTACTCAATTATTTGGCCTAGCTTTTTGCCATTGCACTCTCGGCAGGCCTGAGAGGCCGTAATCAAAAACCCTAGAGCTTAACACGAATGCAGAGAAAAAACCCCATCGTTCGAGTAGGAGTAGGCACCTAGATGGTAGGTAGAAATTCCATTCAAGTATGTTCAAGAGCTCGTTTAAGGGACGCCAGTAAACTCAAAATCGACTGCATTTCACACGTATACTCCGATTAATAGCTAATATGGAGTTCGACGATATCGGTGGAAACATGGTGCAGAGGCCCCCGTGGAGTCTTCAGATTAACATACAGAGCTATATATGATTGTAAGTTCCCTTAATGTAATAGCAGCAGAGCAGGTGAACGGCGTAGAGGAGGAAAAAGAATAACTATATAGTTAGATATCCTTTCCTACGAGAGAGCTCGCCAGGTTATATAGCTTAGCCCATAGTCCTTACATAATTCGGTCACTCGAGAAATTATTCTAAGCTAGGAACAAGCAGTAGCAAGTACTAGTATTTGAAGAAGATGCTAGTTATTTGTAATACGACGGCTGGGCCTAAGGGAGGGGGTTGTTGTGCCAACGAGACTACGGCTGGATATCGTTAGTGCAGTTTAACCACGACACTACCATTCAAGCAGGAATAGAAATGGAACCCCAACACCCTTTATATTGATGAAAAAGAACTCTGCTAGGGTAGTTTTGAAAATTTCATTTTCTTTCCCGGTCCTGTCTTGAATGGAAAAGCATATGGCTTGAGTACAAGTAGGTTTCTAGAGCTAGGTAATGGCAGACAACACTATATTATGGGGCATCAAGAGAAATCTATGGTATTTCCTATGTTATTTTCAGTGTAGCATCGTGTAGCACGCCCACTACTTATGTCCTAGGTACAATACATACATACTGTATCTATATCCACAAATACCCCAAGCTCAAGCACTATTTGTATACCTCGGGCGTGGACAGAAGTACAAAACGGGATTGAACAGCACGCCACCTGACTAGGCTGATTCCACCTGACGTCGCCAAACTTTACCACTGGAAAATCATGCCGATTACCTACGCTTACAACTCCGAAACATGCCCAATAAAATTTACCCCACCTGCATTTCCGACCCCATCAAGTACCCCGCCATCATGTTTCACCAATTGAACAACATCTACAAGTTCACACAAACACGGTTTGTGGTTATATTCTAATAGTGGTAGTCAAATGAATTTTTATTTTATTGATATGCAAAACTCCCCTGTACGGACTAAGCCATATATTTGACCGCCGAATTTGAAAAAAGTGTTTTGACATGCCTCGTTATAGAAAAAAGCCCTAGTCCAACAAAACATCTTGAAGATGTCGAAAGCGCAGCCATTGAGGAAATCCTCGAAGATGAGCCTAGCTCCGATTCATCAGCTGATTACTATCACAACCTTCTGGAGGATATCTCAAGAGCTTCGGAGAGCATCAACATTAATCGCCAGATGAAAGGACATTTCTTCGCATTAATAGACTGCTCATTCTCTTCTGGACGCAACCCCCATCCTGATTGATCTATCATTGCCCGAGCCTTTTTCCATTGACCTTTCATATCCCTATTTTCTGTCTTTTTCGAACTGCCGTAAGACAATTTTTTTGATTTAAGATCAATCAACTCTGACCTTGGCAAGGCATGTTCGCCAAGAGCCAATCAGCGTGTAGCCAAGATCAAAAATTATGCATCAGATCGAAAATGTTTTCTCATTTGACTCCACTATTGCTAAGAAGATCTTCTGTTGCGAAGGAATCGGAAAAAATAATAAAAAGAATTTTGAGAGGAGAAAGATTGGGCCTTTTAATACCCGAGACACTCCATCCTTTTCCAAAGGGCCGCTTGTACAAAAACAATACCTCTGAAGACTGGCTTCGTTTGCCGCGTTTGCCGCTTTTACAAAACTTGCCGAAAACATATTTCCCACTTAGACAAAAGCAACCTCACTAGACAGAAGCAACCCCACTTAGACAAGAACGCGCAGTCCGGCTATAACCACTTGAGCAGTCAGTGCAACCAGACTAACCAGTCATCGTCAGCGATGATTACCCAAAGGAGGGTGTTGTGCCAACCAGACTATGATTACCCCTTTTCTAACAGAATGCATTGAGTTAGTTATCCCACCCTTATGCAATTCCGCTGCCGATGTAAAGTAAAACTGTGAACTAAAAAACCTTTGGATATTAGAAGCTAGCGAATTGTCCTCGAGTTGATATAAGTCTCGGACCCCTTTGTAGACCTCGTTATCCATTCCACTTGTATATACAAACACCAGCAAAATGACGTCCATAGAGATAGAAAAAGAGATTGATTCACAAGACTTACTGGTTCTCACTTTCACTATGCCACCCCTAACACCTGAAGAGCAGGTCCATCTGCTGCGGAAAGTTGACTGGCAACTTCTTCCAATTATCACTCTCATGTATTTGATGTCATTCTTAGATCGAACTTCAATCGGGAATGCCAAAATTGCGAACATGGACAAAGAGTTGGGCCTTTCTCCAGGGCAATATAATATTGCCCTAAGTATCTTGTTTGTGAGCTATTGCAGCTTTGAGGTATGTGGAATTCAACTCACCAGATGAAATTGGTGGTTGATGAGACATGACCCGGCTTGTCTGAGGGGGCAGAGTACCGGTACGCCATTGAGCTTGTTCAAGTAGCTAACAAATGATAATCAGATTCCCAGTAATATAATTCTCAAGAAGCTGAAGCCAAGTGTCTGGCTGCCATCAATCTGTTTGGCCTGGGGAATGTACGTCGTCATACATTGAACTGCAGAGGGAAAAGGCATGCCTGATACTGATTCAGAACAGTCTGACTGTGTGCAATGGGTTCGTGCAGAATTTTGGATCGCTTGTAGTCGTCAGATTACTTCTGGGATTCATGGAGGCTGGGTTATTTGTGAGTTGTAGCCAGTTTGTGCAGTCCGAGAAATCATAGAGCTTTGTTAACTTGAGCACTAGCCAGGTGTTAATTTCCTTTTGACCGTATGGTGCGTCACCTTCATCCCATATTTTATATAAATGAAACGTCGACATCTCAGTGGCTAATTTACTCTAAGGTACCCCCGCCATGCTGTCGTCTTCCGCTTCACCCTTTTCTTCAGTGCTGCCAGTCTCTCGGGTGCGTTTGGCGGTTTGATTGCTCGAGGCTTGGTGGCGGCCGATGGAGCGGGTGGACTCTCAGGTTGGCGCTGGATTTTCATCATAGAAGGTCTTATTACCATCATTGTTTCGTTTCTGGGCTACTTCCTCATCCAGGATTCCCCAGCGACGTCTCGTTTCCTATCTCCCGAGGATTCAGCTGCCTTACAAGCCCTTCTCAAACGCGATTCGCTCAATGAATCCGAGGAGTTCGATTGGGCCGAAGTCCGCGCTGCCTTCTGCGATTGGAAGGTTTACCTTTCCGGGATTATTTGTCTAGGAATTGCGCTTCCTGCCTTCTCATTCGCTCTATTCCTACCCAGTATCATCAACTCAGGGCTGGGTTTTGAAGCCGCCGATTCTCAGCTCATGACAGTCCCACCGTATGCTACAGCTTTTATCTTCACCATCGGCGCTGGCTGGTATAGTGACCGCAAAGAGTCTCGGGGGCTACCACTGTTACTCTTCATAGTGATTTGTATGGTAGGGTACATCCTGCAGCTCACCCTGTCACAACACCAACAAGGCGTAAAGTACTTTGCAACATTTTTATGTGCCATTGGGCTCTTTGCCGCAGGCATAAATATTCCATGGCTAGGCAACAACCTCCGTGGACACACAAGAAGGGCAGTTGGAGGCGCGGTACAAATTACAACTGGTCAGCTGGGTGGTGTTGCAGCAGCATATATTTATAGAGCACCTAATGCGCCAGGCTACTTCCTCGGGCATGGAATGGCCCTTGGATTCTTGACAATGGCGGCAGTGGGCACTGTTTTGCAGTTGTGGCTTCTGAGAAGAGAGAACAGCAAGTTGGACAAAGAAGAGAAAGAGGGTGTGGTGAAAGATTCATTTAGATATACGCTCTAACCACTTGGGACCTTATTTATATAATATTTAAGGCATGGAGATGTATTGGAGGGTTGCACTAAGGAAGTTCATGGTGCTTTAGTGCAGTTCTCCTTCAAGTAATCGTACTGAGAAACCGTTCCATTTTAGGGAGGGCTCGCGGCCAGCTGAATCACTCCAAATTTTCCTCGATTGCAGCCTCATTGATAACTAATTCAGTGGTAAATATTTGCTTGTAGCCCGAACCTCTTCTCACTGTTTATATTTCCAGCTACCATAATGTCGTTCCATAACAACCATATCTCCATCTTTGCAAGGCTCTATAACACGCAAAATTAAGTTTCTGGCTTTGAGGCAGCCCTATTCAAATACTGTTGCAATTTCACACCAGGTTGATTTCTGGCAATTTTCAAAAAATGAACGATTTTGATGTAAAATGAGTAGGGTATGGACGTTACGTATATATGTATAAAGTAAGAGGACATAAGTTTTGGGAATGAGGCACAAAAACACCAGTAAAAATTGTATCTTGGCGCCATGTACCCTCACCTTCTCCAACTTCGCAGATTCAAAGTTCCAGCTTGCAGACTGGTATGACCGACCACCCGGCTGCAGTTTGAGGAATATCTGGCCAAAGATTGCGCGTAGGTTAATGCGACTTCTCTGACCCCGAGTTTCAACCCACATGTTTCAGGGTAAGCCCTTGTGCATCCAGCCCCACATAAAAAATATTAAGAGCCGGATTTTTAAAATTAAAATTATATGCATATGGCCGAGGGCTCATCTTCACCACTCAATATACAAACTCGAGCAGTTTATAAATTTATTCATTGATTGACGTACGCCCTGGGCTGCTGCATTAATGTTCTTCCAGATGCGTACTCTTAGATTACTTCAAATACAATATGAGATATATATCTATCGTTGGGTACTTAGAGTTGTAAATGAGCATGGGCTACAGATGAGGACAAACATGTTGGTTGATCTTGTATATTCCACCATGTTGAGTATCTGAAGCTCGACAAATTGGGTCGCCTGACCTAAGGGTCATCCAAGCCCGACTGGTTGCTCAATTGCCGCTCCAAGCCAGGATATGTAAGGTAATAATAGACTTACTTAGCTGCTTATGAAGGTTCCACGTATAATCATGGGAACTTAAATAAGCGACGTCAACTTTTGTATTTGGGCCTGCAACACCCTGGTTATCTATACCATTTATACTTCTCTTACCTTCTGATCAGCATTTTTAGATCCCTCTGGCAATGCCGTGACCGTTCCGTTTTCGTTTCCATTTCTCTGACTGTAATGGAGACCACCTCTTCGAGATCACTAGCAGGATCCACATGAGCATGGAACAAGGAGTGTGAGAATTTGGAATATCACTAGTTCTGTAGTGACAGTAATGCTCTCATCGGCACCGTTTAGTAAGACGTTGAAATAATTGCCTCCTCAGCTGTTGTTGGTGTTTCAATGGGCGCACGTGGAGTGCAAAGCTTTCAGTAAAGTGCTCAGTGTGAGCGTACCTGTCCTCACCGATTTCAGGTAAATACTAGGTTCACCTGCCCTAGAAGACAACATCCTTGTGGTATACAGTAATACCCGAAATAATAGCTCAATATGCCGAGGAAATGGGAAACAGTTAGAATGACGCTGGCGTCCGCAACAGTAACCAGGTAGATTACAGGGCTTCTTCCAGGAGTCGATATAATGATCCTCCCCTTCTTGCCTTGGAAGTAACCAACATCGGGCTTCCCCTGGTTTTACTCTTCACTTGTGGCGAAAGAAAATGAAATTTTCGGTGCGAACAGAACAATATCGACTGCCGTTGCTATTTCGAGAAAAATAACCCAGACTGATAAATTGCTGAACAAGAACAACACGGCGAAACCCATCAGTTGGCAGCAGAGCTTCCGCTTCACATAGTTCGGGGGATTAGAGAGAAGCCTATATTGTATATATATATACAACCCCAATTTGAGGTGTGCCAAAATAGATGGAGTGTACACAAAGTTCCATCAACGGAGCATTCCCTTAGTATATAGAGATGATATTTTCCTAGAACAGTATGTATACACGTATATCAGGCAGTCAAAACGCATCCATAACATAATAATTGTTTGGTTTGGGTGACAGAAACATTGCTTCGATCATTTATGATTTTGTCAGCCAGTGGCGGCATCAGAGTTTTCACAAGAGGCATCAAATTTATAATTCCAGAATATCATCTCGAGTTATAACTTAGAATTAATGATATTTCATCTAAAGGCATATATAAACTGATATCAGAAAACGAATTTCCCGCATATGTATAAGCCTTACTGTATGTCTCAATTGAACGCTTATGTGTCCGCGGTTGGTTACATCTGGCAAGGAGCATCTCATGGTATGCATATACTAGGTAAGTCATGAGACTATCAATTTTTAGCATATTGGCATTAAGATTGGAACTCTAGAAATTCTCTGGAAACTCAGTGAACCCATATTAGGTCCTGTATCTATATATAACTCAAGTCGGGTGGACCAAAAGGCTTCCTATTATACTTCCAAGATTTCTCCTGGTTTCGTATTTTGCCATAGGTATGTAAAAGAAGATGGAAATAGCACATGATCATAAAAAAGCTATTTAGTGTACGGTTATATGACAAGTTGATGGTAATTCATGTGGCTCATATACCATTGTATGCCTTCTACTCCGGGTTACACAAAAGTTTGCGCATATTTAGCCGGGCCAATCAGCCCAGGGCGCCCTCTTACTTTTATAATTACAGACCTCCTGATATTGTTATAATAGTTTATATAAAATTTACTCTGGGTATAAGCATCGGTAAGGCATCAATGTAAATACCTATTTGCCCTTGATATTACAGATAGGGGCCAGCACACTTCTCACCCATTGACATGCATCCGTGGGGCTATTTTGAAATTAGGTTTGTACACACATACACACATATATATGTACATATGATATACATACTGATATATGAACAGCAATCCATAAACGGTAGTTATGGAACCAATTACAGCCCATACATATTCCCTTCCACTCTATGTACATGTCCCTACTTTCAGTAAATGGGGTAGATCATGGTCAGCTGCAGAATTTCGAATTCATTAGTTTACCAAATAGCTATGTGCACAGTATATGCTGTTGAAATAAGGTTTTTGCATATAATACTACTTCGTCTGGAGGCATGAGGACTATACACAAACGCTCACAGACATGTATATGTTCTGGTCCGTTCCGGGATGGCATATATCTACACTCTGAGCGATGAACGAAGGCAAATTGAGTGGAAACCGGGTCTATTATATTTATACATAACAAACGCTCAAACTTCACTACGAGTAATTTCATAATACCTCTCGTTCATAGTACTATAGGTCTTGTTCTTTTCTGCATGCAGCAAAGTATCATGAACATGTTACATCATGCTCCAAAGCCACTTGTTTCCCATCATTACTTTCCTTCCATCGCAGTTATTTGGGTCTCGCAGGTATGCTTTAATTCTGCGATACCTAGGTAGTTCTTGTTAGTCACCATGTACTTGAATTGGATATTAAGGAATTACTTCTCAAAGGTCACCTGGGATTTACTTCAATAATTGCGCTACGAGATCGAGTGAAACCTAGGGGGTGAAACTGATTCAAATCAATAGCACCATTATCTTCTGACCAACTGACATTATGGTAAGGGCTGGAATGTCGTGGTATGTTGGTAATTCCGTGGTGTGCTCTGGTAATGTCAGTGTGCACAATATGTTACGTTGAACAAGTGTGTTGCGCTGAAGTTTCAATTCCGTAACGGACTAGAACATTTCTCTACATAATAACTTTCATTTCTGGTATACCTCTACTGAGTATTTTTTTGGATAGGTCGCCTATGTTATCTCCGATGTTCTTTGACCAAATGTTGCTACAAAATAACCTTCATATCGGATATGTCCCTATTTAGTAATTATAACGTCGCTGTGGCCGCTGTGGTGTTGTGGTAAATCCCTGTTGCCATCTGTGGCATTGAACAATTTAATCCCGTAACGGCCTGGTCCGTTGCGATATCCATTCCATACCGGTATGGACTGAATCCCGGAACGGACCAGAACATATATATTTTATATACATTACAAGTAGGCATATACGGTTATACCGACACCGACTCGTTACAGAATTAGCTTCCCTGAGCTTACTCGCTGAAAACTTTCCATACCTATCGTTTCTAGTCAGTACTCACATACACCAGTAGCCTAAGGCATAGCGAGGTAATGGTCTCCATTAAAGGCTCTCTAAGCCATCAGCTTCACGGGTGTAAATGTGAAGCTTGGGGAGGGCAGTTGAAACGATGGAGACAATATCCAACTTTCCTCCACTCAGCTGATCCAACATAGAGATAGGACATTCTGTCCGGCTACCTCCCGTACCTGTCCTGTTCCCAGTTGCCGAACCGCTTATGTGCGAATGAGGAATCGGCTGTCCGCAAGCTCAAGGGCACTGGTTCCCACACGGCGTTGGTTTCTAAATTTCCAGCGCACACTAACAGGTTCCGTAACTAGGCTCAATCCCTTTATATATATACCAGTTAATCAATATCATTGTGTAGGTGAATATGCATACATCTAAATGTCCCATGAGCCCCTTAAATCTGCCGTGCCATTAAGTACTTAGGAATTCAGAGCGCAAATTACACCTTTAGGGACTCAGAACAGGTATAAAGCGTCTCAACATCTCACAATTTCTGTTATATTCTTTGAGTCTGTGTCAAGCTCAGATTATAATAGAATGTGAATAAGGAATTGGCAGCTCCAGAACACTCACCAAACATACATGAGTCGACGTCGACTTTCAAAATTTTACCAAGCCTTCGCCAGGGGCGTACAGGCTGGTCGTCATAAATAGAGTAACTGTGATTGCATGCACTGTTGCAAATTGCTTGCTGGAGTGGTTGTTTTTCGTATACGTACTTTGTATATATACAGTAAACGACTATAACTGTATGAGATCACGTGTCTACATAGTACCTTCAACTAATATTCTCTTGCTTCGGCTGAATCTCATTTACAAAACATGTATCCGCTGTCATGGTCCCTGTAGTTATGTACATATATTCACGAACCCAAAGACGTGGTTCATCAGGCCAGGTCTCTTCGATATTGAAAAGAGCCATGAGCATGTTTGAAGCTTTCCCCATTTCGGTAGACCTCACAGGAAGATCTCTGGTGCCCGCTAGACTAAGATGAGATTCCATCTCCTATCACACGACCATAGATCCCATGCTCCATCTGGACCCGCCCAAGTGTATCCAGTGTGGTGGCTCATTTGATTGTTTAATATAGGGCATAGGCACCTATACTACCTAATAGCTATCTGTACTATTCATAGCTAGGCATTATGTATAAGGTAGTAAGTGGCCCTGGAGATGGTGGAGCTTGAATTGCCTAGAATTTCATTCTCTAAACGAAGTTGATCATTATTTAAATGCCATTATGACACTCACAGCACAGGTCAGTTATGGTGCCTTGTGGAGACGTACAATTAGATTGTCTTCGCTTCGCATCCGTCTATATCATGTTGAGAGACAGATTCCCGATACTGTACTCCCCCGCACTCCAAATTCTGGAATTCTTACTCCACACCCCTAAGAGGCTGATTTCCCCAATAGGGCATGGGGTAAAGACCTATCTACAGGTACCATTCTAGTCGAGCCAACACATTTGAGTCTGAAATCTGGAGGTTATATCACGCGGCACTTCGAGCTGTCTGAATTCGTGAGGGCTTCGGCAGCAGTATTTCCGATTATCCATCATCCAATATGAGTAATATACCTCTTACCATTGGATTGTCACTGGCGGCTGAAACCATCACCAGGTATTGATCCACCGAGGAAATGTCTACACGTTGTGGAAATCCATATCGAGAGTTGATTTACAGAAACGAGGAGCTTAATATAAACTGTTGATCATCAATTGTGGTGGGAAGTGCCCCAGTGTTGTTACACGCTTCCTTCAACCATGGAGAAAAAGTGGATAATTTATTTTCCGAATTTCAGGATCTCCATAAACGCTGCTACATTAGTCTGACTTACATGTACGGAGATTGTGTATGTATGTGTATGTGTTGATATTTTCCGGTGCTCGCTACAATAAATTGCCATTGTAGTGCGGTGGCTTTTGGTCCGGCACCGAGGGTACTACCTACAAGTCACAACACTAACTACAAGGTCAAGTTAGATTAGCCGGAATTAGCGAAAGCGGGGAGGCTTGTAGGGATCTAATGAGCCTAAAGTAGCGAAGAGTTAGTACATTTTAAAAATCCTATGATAATATGTATTGAGTGGACCTGGCTTCGTAGAGAGCTTAGAATTATAGTAAACAGACAGTAAGAAAGGATTGACATGCGCCGTCCAATATAAGACAAGTATAAATGTGATGAAAAACCTCGGTTTTGGATGGCAAGCTGGGGTAATAGCTTAGAAAGTGAAATAGCCGGCTGGGATAGAAATGGGCACGCCCGGGTGCAATATATCGAGTTGGCTGGTCATGGGTTAAATCAAAGTCCTAACCTCCCCCTGGGTCCAATATCAATTTAGATGTATATTTTCTGCATTATATAGCTGCACTGTCCGTCCGTTTCTTATGGAACCGGTGGACATAGAGCGATTGAAGGCACTTGACAATTGCTCACCTACCAATCTTGGGCCCTAGCACGAAGAGAAACCCAGTATACGACCAATTCAACGAAGGCCTAAGGAAACACGAGAATCAAGATGGATGTCCTTAAACGTGTCGCCAAAAATGAAGCAATGAAAAATGATCCTAAAGAAATCTACAACTGGAGGGTCTATGTCCTAACATGCTCGGCTTGGTTTGCCGGTGCACTGTTCGGTATGGATACCGGTGCCACCGGAGGTGTCCTTAACCTAGATACTTTCCAAAGTAACCCAGTCTATCCACCCAAAGTCACAGGCGAAGGATAATTCTTGATAATTACTTACACTTCTCTTTAGCAAATTTGGATATGCTCAGTACTCACCAGTCGGCAAAGCTAACCTCCAAGCCAATATTGACTCGACCCTTCAAGCTGGTTGTTTCGTTGGAGCATTAGCAGCGTACTGGTTTGCAGACAAAATTGGGCGGAAGCCGAGTTTGATGTACTCCGCCCACCTTGCCTTGATCGGTGTAAATGGGTATGAACACTTGCGCGAACAAAGACCAACCGGCTCTTGAAAATATATTGCCCCCCAGAATCATTAGATACGGAATTTGAAAACTGCGACTTTTTGATAGACACCATACATATGTAAGATATATGCAATTTGCAATATGATTTCGGAATCGCGAAGCCGTCTCGCCCCGCAGAAAAGGACTAGTAACCAAAATCCAGCTTGTAGAAGCGAAGCATGTTAAATTAAAAAACATTATAACATACCTAGGTAACCGTTGCTCCGAAGGGCACACGTCAGGCCTTAAAAAAACAATCACCCCATGCCTACGGATCTCTTCCTCTTCATATTCCTCTTCACATCCAGAACTGAGCCTTCGGCAATTGCAATGGGATAAATCCGACGCCTATACACGTAGTGTTTTGAGTTCAGACTTAGGGTTGTGTAATCGGATATTCTAATTGTATATTTATTAATTTATTGGAGTATATAAATCGGTGTTTGGACGGACTTGAAACACGAAAATCTCGGGCAGACATCTGGGCTCCTGTTCAATCACACTGGGCTCCTTTTTGTATATGCGTGCAGAGCAGCAAGCAAAACCAAGCAAAACTTTAACCTCTCACAAACACCTTAAATTTAAGTTTAAATCAGCAACGGCTTCCATGTCTACTCATATTCAGACTACAAGTTCTTCATTATCGCATCTCACCACCTGATTAGTCTAAATACCTCTTAAACAGACGTGTCCTAGCAGAGACAACGCAAAGGGTAGGCCTAATACATTATCAAGCACTTATGTACAGAACCTAGACAAAGACTTCGTAAACCGAATCAAACGAAAAGTCCCCTCCGCACCTGTATAATTACTTCACTTATCTTGTGAATATGCGGAAATTTTAGATTGAGTTTGAGGAGTAAAAGTTTATAGAGAAGTCACGGAAGCTATTCCTCATGTGGTTTAGCGCCATTTTCCATTTTGGCTTCAACAACCCCCACTAAATGCCCCGATATGTGGGCTTCACATAATTTTATAAAGCATCACAGAGGCTGAGATTTGGTGCACAAATAGATACATTATATGTCATACGTTTTTCAGCGTGATAGTCGGAAGGATAATGCCATGGGATATTCAAGGTCGGTGTCAAAATCGGACGGATCTCAATAAACGCTTAAATTCAAAATACGCTCAGACTAAATACAACCCCAGTGAAGAAAAGGCTCCCATTCATTTCCCTCCAGGTCTAGCCACCTGCGGACCAGTAGCCAAGCCAACTTGGAATTGCTCTTTCACGCAACCCCTACATGAATGCTCATGCGTAAAATACAAGAAACATGCATCCGGGTCATTTTACATATCTCCCGTCTACCGCACCCAATGCAACTATACAAAACAGAAAGCACTAAAAAGAAAACTCAATAGACACATATCAGACCCTCAAGAAACTCCAGTCCAAACTAGACAGGGAATATCATGAAAATACTGTGGAACATGCATAAACAGATTTCTTTCTTTACAAGAGAGCAGCAGCAGCGAGGGCAACAGCGGCAGCCATACCCACGGAGGCACCAATAATATCAGCAGAGGAAGCGTCATCCTTGACTGGTGGGGTGGAGGTTGGGCCTGAGCTAGTCCTTGTGGTACTATTCTTGCTTCCGGTTGGGACAGTAGTGTTACTATGGCTCTCTCCGGTCCCGGTGGAAATAGGAGTCTCGGTGGCAGTCGCAGTAGCAGTCTCGGTGGCAGTCTCGGTGGAAGTTCCAGAAGATGGGCTCTCAGTGGTAGATGATTTGTAATCACCTTCCTGGGCATCGGAGGTGATTTCGAAATGTCCAGTGTAGTTGACATCCTCTGGGCGAGGATCCTTGCCCCACTTCATCTCGAAAGCGTAGTCCTGTATATCGGATGTTAGTACATTACGTCAGAGAGGATTTATGTATTACACACCTTGCCAGCAGGGGTGTTAGCTGGGACGTCCCAGGTGTAGTTACCCCAGTTGTACTCCAACATCACAATCTGGTAGAGGGTGTCCAAGTTATTGCGGGGACCCTTCCTCAAAGTGAGGGCGACTGGTCCCTCGGTATCAGCGGTCCATTTGATGAGATACGGCTTTCCAGCAGGAATAACTTCTCCCTCAGCAGGGTTAGCGAATCCGTTGTAAGCGGAGGCCAAAACGGCGAAGAAGGTAACAGCTGTGGTGGCGGAGACGAAGAACTTCATTTTTGATAATTGATTAATTCTGAGAGAACTGAACCAAACGTATTAAAGAGCGACGGAATTGGTATCTGCTACGATAAAAAGCTGAAAAGGAGTGTGATGGTCCGGTAGGCCAAAAAGACTGAAGAGAGCGTGGGGATGCTGTGAGCGATAGTGAGAAGAGAACAGAAATCCTGGGGGGCAGCCCCAAGGATTTAAGGTAGCTTAAGGTGGCCCTCCCCTAGGCGCTTTAAGTTTTCCCTAAGCCGGTTTTGCATCGTCAACATCGGTATCGGGCTGTTCTGTGGAGGGGCCACCAAGGCCCCCTATTCTGCTACTACACAATCAGTGCCTACCTATTTTGTGCTGCACCAAGCCGTTTTAAGCCTGAACCACGTGCCGATCGCCCCTTTCTCATCCCTGTGGCGGTCAGAATTGGGCCAATGTCCATCAACCCAAGCCGTAAGCATCTGGATCATTCACGCATCCGCAATCTTAAATTTCGCCCTTTGCATCGAACGTTTGCCTGCACCTTTGCCAAACAGGGTTAGTGAGACGCTGTTCACTTCAAGTTAAGCGTTACCTCTTTCTTGCATTGAGATATCTGGTTGGCACTGTAATATGACATTCCCTTGGCATGTTCAATTCAGCCAGTCTGTCTCTTGATTGATGTGAAACCGTTATTGTTTCCGCTTGCTTGTATATATGGAAACAATTCAAACCTTCGTAAAGTAGCGATAGTGGATTGCCGAGCTGTAACAGTACCCCGTAGAAGTCATTATGTCTTCGTCCGGGCTCGGCTGCCAGAGCTCGAGCTTAGCAGCGAAAAACTCAAACTGACGCCCAAGCACCTTGCTCTGGAGGGAACCGTTAATAAAGCAGTAGGTAACACCGAAAGAAAAGAGCTTGAGCAATGTCCGTGGAGCTGTCATAGCATAAATAAGCAGGCTTTCCCTGTGGTTTCATCTTGGAGGATCTGAGCTAATCTCAGTGTGATCACCCGCCAGGGGTTGTTCTCCTGAAGAGTGGCCAGCGGCGCTCCACCCCATCTCTCTGCCAATGGACCCCTACACTGCGGGAAATTGGTAGACACTGGACTAAGGTACATACTCTACAAACCACATATACCTACTCCGTACTTGAGTATGCTCCTAGCCAACCAGAGTAAGTACGCTATATAAACTTTTAACTTACAGACAGAAATAGTAACCCTACCCAGAATCTCAAGCTTAAGTTCAACACTAAAACAACATGAGAAGTCTTTATACTGTAGTTACTCCTAATATGACCCACGGAATCCCAAAGGAAAATGATAACTTTTGCACTAATTGTTTCTCGCTCAAGTGCCACTTCCATACCTACAGCCGTTGCGATAGAATCCTGCTTCCCAATTTCCAAGCTTTCTGGTTACATTACAGCCATTGTTCCAGAAATGCACCCCCAATCCTAGAAAGATTACCTTTTCCTCTTCCAAAATAGCATTGCGGCCTTCTATCTTTCATGTCTCGGAGCTTTCCCTGAACCATGACGGAGCCCAGGTATGTACTCAAGCCGCAATCCCGAGATCAGCAAAGGATCTGATCGCACTGCCACTCCTCAGGCACCGTGTTATGTGCGTAGCTTCGGCATCTAGTGGCCAAAGATCTCGAAATATCTACAGCTGCAATTGCAACAGAGTATCTAGCTAGGCTGGGCTTTGACATATTTCATCGAAGCCATATAATTTGCGGTATTGCGGTATGACGTAGTAGAGTAGAGTACGGAGTACTTCCCAGGCAAGATTCCAAGTAGCCGTAGGTATCGATATGGAGCGAACTTGAGCGCTCCTACCTCTAGCTAATCTCAACGAGGTCACGGTGCCTCCTACTAGAGAGCCTGCGCCACTAACTGTAGATCCAGAAGAACCGTAGATCTGGTTAATAAAAGACTATCCCTATCTATTGTGCATAGCTCATACAACTTAAATTGCTAGTCCCTTGCTATTATACTCTATGTACTTATACATTATTCCGCCACCACAAGGCATTGAGTCTTCAAAAACTAGAACATGGGAATCTGGATGCAATCATGTTATATCTCCGTATCAGATAGTAGCTCACCGTCACTTATTATATGGAACGTACCTAGCTATGTATTGGCTATGAATATTAATGGTTGCAAGTATAAAAATATATAACTGAATACGGTATGTTTTGGCTGTGAAAGGTAATTTCAAGTACAATCTAGGTTTGGTTTTTGTGTTTATAAATTTACACTATTTTGGGTCGTTTCTGCTGGCCCGAGAACAACTGGGACCAGTCCAAGCCAAGTTAACAGCCAGCCAAAACGCTCATAACGCCGCCATATACTCTATTCACCATAACTAGATGCACAACTTGACCATCCTGGATCAAGATCGATTATTTCGTTCTGGTCTTTCACGTCCATATTATCACCGTTAGAATATCTCTATTACGTGCCTATGTACATACATATAGTATGTAGATATGTCGCTTAGCTGCTACTGTGGTCCATGCAGTAAAAGCTACAGCATCGATTGATGAATTGGAAAAACTCGAGATGGCGTCAAAGTTGTTCAGAGATTTGTATTTCCGCTGTGCAGTTAACATTGGTGGGATAGAACATAGTCACGTGAAGTAGCAGTCACGTGTTTCTTGGCTGAATGGAAATGTATGTAGTCTGTGAACACACCATATTCATGTCACTACCAGGCACTAACTTTCAATACCGATCCCCAATTATGATGGAAAATGCACCTATTGTAAAAGCAACGACTAGAGCGTTTCACCCTTTGAATCAAGTACATTCACGGCCTGGCAAAATGTACCACAAAAAGTAATAACATCATATCCACAATGCTAACTCGACTACGTCACTTTAAATACAATCATTGCTTCTGGAAAATCGCCGCCAAACTAGTACCATAGAACTTCACCAAGTCCACCTCTAAGGGATGCACAATCTTATGATAAGCCTCCTTCTTGAACTCATCACATTCCAGCTGAGTCTCCCTCAGGTCTAAACCAGTGATACATCGCCTTACGGATTCTCCGTAATTGAAACCTGCCTCGTTGTACAGATGATCGATCATTCTAGCTGCAATGGAGTATTCTGCTGAAGCATCTGCGACCCTGTTCCCGGCATTTCCATTTTGCAGTGAATGCAAGTCTTTCCAGTAGCATAGTTCTATCAAAACAATTCCCAGGCAGACAAGACTTTTGTTGCATCGAACCAGAAGGAACTCTGCAGGATGTTGAGGTGCTGGTGGGGCAGGGGTGATGAATGCTTGATGTACGACCGGGTGGTTAAGGTTTACATTCTGCCTTGTGCCTGTACCCAAGGGCTCTCGGATGAAGAAAATGTCCTGTTTGGTCCACCTTTCTTTCAACCATTCTGTCTCATGTAGCTGCAAAACTGATGATGCAAGGATAACACTGAGTTTTAGTCTTTCTTTTTGTGAAGGCTTAGGCCAAGTAGATAACATCTCGCCAAGGGACACTTTTTGGGCTGGCTTAATCCCCGGAGTAGATTTAGGCGCTGCATGTCTGGGAATCCAGACGCGATGTTTCATTTTACCATCACCAACGAGCAAACCCAGGCATGTGTGGATTTCTGGAGCTTGGTGAATTGCCGAGCAAAGGCAGTGGATTGTGTCATCAGTGGATGTGAAAGTGGTCTCCTCACGCTGGGTGTCTTCGGTATCGAGTTGGATTTGCGAGCTAAACTTGACTTGTTTGGCAAATCTCACCGACATCCCAACTTCGTTAAAAATAGTGGGTGGCATCGGACTGGGACTTCGAGGCCGGTCACGAGCAAGGCCAGTATTTCCCCCAAACCACCCAGATATCTTCTTCAGAGCTGACCTCTTTTTCAGAATACTTTGATTATTGCTGCTTACAAGGCAGTGAACTGGTAGGGTGCTGTCATCGTCCGCTTTGCTGTATGTAAGTCAGCTAACTAGATATTCCATGGAAGAAGTAGGGAGTACTGTTTACCTGTTGTCGTTTAACAGGTGATTATCAAGGTTCGTGGTCTTACAGTCCGCTTTCAAAACAGCTTGAGGGTCTGCATACACACTGGCATCCCCACCTGGTAAACTCTCGAGGGCACCAGAAGGATCTTGGAGTGGTTCAACTTCAACTTCCCGCCAGCTGGGTGCCTTGAAAGACCCCTCGTCACCACAAACAACGGGAAAGAAGAGACTGAAGCGTAGCAAAGTGCCGGAGCATTCCTTTCTATGAACCGGTTGTACCCCGCCGAATCGCATCTCTAATTGCAAATTTGCCGCATGAGGAACCTTATGCAACAGTTAACAATGTCAATGGGGTTGTTCGTAACGTTTCATGTGTGCTGGGTATCTTGCCTACATACCTTACAAGGACAACTAATGGATGATTGTAGTTTCTCCTTAAGAATATGGAAAACCGTCATTGCATGTTTCCGAACCTGCTTGTACTGCTCGGGGATACCGGTTCCACATGTACGGTTAATCTCGGGAACGAGTGTGGCCGGAACCCCATGGACAAGCTTATCGAGATTAGAGTTGAGTCTATTGATGTGGTCGATCTGCTCCTGGCGATATTCTGGTGTGAAATCTCGGAGGATCCGAAGCATCTTCTTATAACCAGCCTAAGCCACGGAGATTAGTAAATTATTAGTACATATATATGTGATTAAGTTTCTACAGTATATACTGGTAGTCTCATATACTGGTTGGCACTAAGCACCGTCAAAATTGGATTACATACCCTATCCTCATTATATTTCTGAAACCGGTGAGCTAGTTTCTTCAGGATTTCATTCATGTCCTGGCAAGCGCCGACAAAGCTGGGGACCGAATGCGATGGCAGACACGCAAGTAGCTTATCTTCAACTGATGGATGCCAGGGCATCGGTTCCGCAACTATCTCTGGGTTAATTCCGGAAATGGAAACGAGGGAAAACCAGATATTGTCGAATTTACATTTCTCCATTTCGATCTCGCGAAGGAAACGGATGAGTGTAGCTTCATGCCTACGCATATGCTTAACTCGATCGGCAGCGACTAAGTAGAACTTGAGGCCTTCAAGGACGAGAGGAAAGAGACCTAGGAGGAGACCGGCACATTCGATTCCAGTGACCATGTTAGGCTTGCCAGCTAGATGTTTGTGTGTAAAATTTTATAGACACAAAATTGATAGAATATTATGAAGCAATGGATGAGAAGACATCACATCTCAGATTCGTGCATGCGGCTGATGGCTGCACGTGCCCGCGGGGAAAGGGTTATGCTTGCTGTGATACGACAGCTCATCGAAAGTCTCAAGAATTTCAAGTATTGCTACTACCTACAGCAAGTATATCTTGATCATCTCGCAGTTCCAATGGAGGTCCTCATTGATCCCGAATACAAAAGCTGCTCGATCGAATCACAATATACACAATGTATAGGTTCATTTAACCACCTCTTGCATCTTATCGAGTCTTCATCGCCCTCTCAAAACGGCTTCTCGCCCAATGTGACTGAAGAGTTGGGACGCTTCAGGGTCTGGGCCGGGAACACCGGTGCTCATCGAACTGGCAGAGTTTCCCTCGACTATCGTCTGCGAGAGGCGTCGCACATTCACGCGCAAGTAATTAAACTTCTGACGGACTTATTCACAGATTTAGAGAAAGGTAAGCCCTTGTTCAGGCTCTTTCCCCTTTAATTCTCTCATTTGGACGTGTGATTGCGGACGGGGAAGTGGATGGCAGCAGACATTTATACCGTTCCCATGGTCATTTCATGGGAACTGTCATTTCATTTGTATTTTTAGGCTCAGGAGGCCTGGCGATGGTGGGCCTATTGTTCAGAAGGCATAGGGACCATCGGGCCACGCATTGCCGTAAGCCGAATGGGGGGGTCTAGACTTTAAAGGAAGATTCCCTTTAGTTCGCTATTGTAGATGGCTAACTCACAACGTGCGGAGCCAAAGCTATTCGTATGCTTGATGATGATCAGCCACAGGATTCAAGGACGCAGTGGGAGATTTCCTTTGAAGATGACCCAGAGTTCATGGAGGAGCTAGGCCTTACGGAAGAAGATGAAACTTCACAGCCCGAGGTCGAAGAATTTGTGACCTGTTTGGCAGACATCACACATATCATTACGTGCTTGTACAGGTTCTCCATGGCTACTCGGAATGCCACTCCACGAGACAGATTACACAAAATTACGAGTATAGAGATCTCGCACTTCGAATACTGGGATATAGCACACATTGGAACCAAGTTTCCTACGGCAGAGAGTTATCTTATACAAAGACTCGGAAAAGCAAATACAAGACGTAGGCAGCTCATGAAATATTATCGGCAGCACCACGGAACTATAGCTCGGTATATTAATCGTGATCTTCCATTTGTCTCAGGCGACCGCATGATAGAGCGTCAAGGTGCTTTGAATAGTAACCTGGGGAAGCAAGCCTGGGTAGAAGAGGAACGTGAAAGCGGTTTTATAATCAAAGCCTCTACGACTATCGCAAACTCCACTGCTGTCAAATCCCAGACTACGGTGTCGACCATCAAGCAAGACGCCTTCCATGTCTATGACGTTCCACCCGGGCCTGATGATGATCAAGTGTCACAGACATCGTATGCAACTTCGGCCAACCATCAAAGGATTCGCATAGCGCAGCCCCCCAATCCAGATGCTGCCTACAACGGCACACCATTTGAATGCCCTTATTGTTTTCAGATTATCAGCATACGGGATCGATGCGCTTGGCGGTAGGTTATAAATCACGCTCTCTATTAGGTATATACAGTAGAACTTTGATACGGCATGGTCGACCTTCATTCTTACAACGAATATATTCTTTTACTGAAAGGGACTTTTGGTTCTGGTGCCCGACCCGCATACGTATATTGAATATATTCCTGTATTAGACATGCTTAAGTATCGAAGTTCTACTGTATGCATGATGCTTCGGATGCTAATTCTTACTGTCATCTAGAAAGCATGTATATAGGGACCTCCAGCCATATATCTGTACATACAAGGACTGCGCTAGACCCGAGAAACAGTATAGCAGTCTTCATGATTGGTACGGGCATGAGATTCAGGTTCACCGACGAGAATGGTATTGTAATGTCTGCTCAAAGACAATGTTGAACAGAGCCCTGTTTGAGGAACACGTTGAGCAAACGCACCCCGAGATATCTGTACACTCCAATATCAAGACATTGACAAGTCAATGTGAACGGGCAAAAACCTCTGACGAAGTATGTCCCTTATGCGGTTGCGCACTGGCCTACTCTGAAGTCAAGAAGCATCTTGGGGGGCATTTGCAAGAAATAGCCCTCTTTACACTCCCCAATTTCATGGATGATGGAGAGGTTGAGGGTAGGTCCGAAATGGAGCACAGTTCGGAGACTTCCAACCATAATCGAGGTCTAGGAAGTTCGGTATTGGAGTTTGGTTCTAACCAGGACCATGACCATGGGTCCTCAGGCGGGAATCTGGACCCGAGGGATACAGGACTCTTGGAGAAGAACGAGGGACCCTATTCTGTGGATGGACCCAACACAAGTCACATTGATGCCCGAGACGATGAACCTGGGATGATGCCGCTCCCTGTAGCAGCAGCTGAGGGCAATCCGACCTCGAAGATTGACATGGTTAAGCTGCTCCTCCTCAAGGGTGCAGATGTTGATGCCGTGGAGAAGGAGTGCGGAGTGATTGCCCTTCATTTGGCAGTGACTGAGAGTGACGCTGAGGTAGTAAAGCTATTACTTGAGAAGGGAGCAAATCTCGAGACCCGGAACACCAAACTTGGTTTGACACCACTTCATGTCGCAGCACAATCTGATGATAACGCCGCTATCGTCAAGCTTTTGCTTGAAAAGGGTGCCCAGATTGAAAGCCGGTGTACCTCTCAAGAAAGGACAGCACTCCAGTATGCGGCGATGAACGGTTGCATAGAAATTGTCAAGCTGCTGATTAAAGAGGGTGCAAACGACATGTCTTATGGTCCTAATGGGACGACGGCTCTGCAGGCAGTATCCGGGCAAGGGCATCTCGAAGTCGTCAAACTACTGTTGGAGCACAAGGCTGATATCAATGCAAGGCCTGGTGATTTCTATGGGATGACGGCTCTGCAGGCAGCCTGCGGACAAGGGTATCTCGAAGTCGTCAAATTACTGTTGGAGCACAAGGCGGATATCAATGCAGGGCCTTGTCGAAATAGCGGAAGGACGGCTCTGCAGGCAGCCTCCTCGGGAGGGCATCTAGAAGTCGTCAAACTACTGTTGGAGAATAAGGCTGATATCAATGCAAGGCCTGGTGATTCCTATGGGATGACGGCTCTGCAGGCAGCCTCCTCGGGAGGGCATCTCGAAGTCGTCAAACTACTGTTGGAGAATAAGGCTGATATCAATGCAAGGCCTGGTGATTCCTATGGGATGACGGCTCTGCAGGCAGCCTGCGGACAAGGGTATCTCGAAGTCGTCAAATTACTGTTGGAGCACAAGGCGGATATCAATGCAGGGCCTTGTCGAAATAGCGGAAGGACGGCTCTGCAGGCAGCCTCCTCGGGAGGGCATCTAGAAGTCGTCAAACTACTGTTGGAGAATAAGGCTGATATCAATGCAAGGCCTGGTGATTCCTATGGGATGACGGCTCTGCAGGCAGCCTGCGGACAAGGGTATCTCGAAGTCGTCAAATTACTGTTGGAGCACAAGGCGGATATCAATGCAGGGCCTTGTCGAAATAGCGGAAGGACGGCTCTGCAGGCAGCCTCCTCGGGAGGGCATCTCGAAGTCGTCAAACTACTGTTGGAGAATAAGGCTGATATCAATGCAAGGCCTGATGATTCCTATGGGATGACGGCTCTGGAGGCAGCCTCCTCGGGAGGGCATCTCGAAGTCGTCAAGCTGCTGTTGGAGCACAAGGCAGATGTCAATGCAGGGCCTTGTGCTTCCAATAGGAGGACGGCCCTGCAGGCAGCCTCCGAGAAAGGGTATCTCGAAGTCGTCAAACTACTGTTGGAGCACAAGGCAGATGTCAATGCAAGGCCTTGTGATTCCTATGGGATGACAGCTCTGCAGGCAGCCTCCTTGGGAGGGCATCTCGAAGTCGCCAAACTAGTGTTGGAGAATAAGGCTGATTTAGAAGTCCTCAACCGACTGTTCGATATCAATGCAGGACCTTATGATTTATATAGGATGACAGCTCTGCAGGCGGCCTCCTCGGGAGGGCATCTCGAAGTCGTCAAGCTACTGTTAGAGCACAAGGCGGATATCAATGCAAGGCCTGGTGATTCCCATGGGATGACGGCTCTGCAGGCAGCCTGCGGACAAGGGTATCTCGAAGTCGTCAAATTACTGTTGGAGCACAAGGCGGATATCAATGCAGGGCCTTGTCGAACTAGCGGAAGGACGGCTCTGCAGGCAGCCTCCAAGGGAGGGCATCTCGAAGTCGTCAAGCTACTGCTAGAGCACAAGGCGGATATCAATGCAAGGCCTGGTGATAGCTATGGGATGACGGCTCTGCAGGCAGCCTCCTCGGGAGGGCATCTCGAAGTCGTCAAGCTACTGTTAGAGCACAAGGCGGATATCAATGCAGGGCCTTGTCGAAAGAGCGGAAGGACGGCTCTGCAGGCAGCCTCCGAGCGAGCGCGTCTCGAAGTCGTCAAGCTACTGTTGGAGCACAAGGCGGATGTCAATGCAAGGCCTGGTGATTCCTATGGGATGACGGCTCTGCAGGCAGCCTCCGAGGGAGGGCATCTCGAAGTCGTCCAATTACTGTTGGAGTACAAGGCGGATGTCAATGCAGGGCCTTGTCGAGAGTGCGGAAGGACGGCTCTGCAGGCAGCCTCCGAGCGAGCGCGTCTCGAAGTCGTCAAACTACTGTTGGAGCACAAGGCGGATGTCAATGCAAGGCCTGGTGATTCCTATGGGATGACGGCTCTGCAGGCAGCCTCCGAGGGAGGGCATCTCGAAGTCGTCCAATTACTGTTGGAGTACAAGGCGGATGTCAATGCAGGGCCTTGTCGAGAGCGCGGAAGGACGGCCCTGCAGGCAGCTTCCGAGCGAGGGTATCTCGAAGTCGTCAAGCTACTGTTGGAGCACAAGGCGGATGTCAATGCAGAGCCTTGTGACAAACATGGGATAACAGCTCTGCAGGCAGCCTCCTCGAAAGGGCATACAGGAGTTGTTAATGTGCTACGCGCCCACCTGGATGCGGGAGCGTGTTGCCACAACTAGATCTCTTCCTAGATATACCTATGCACATCGGGGGCCCGTTCTCATGTACCTAATAGTGATCTTTGGTTATTCAATGCTGCAGACTATATATTAGGGCATTCATCCTTCACCTTTACTTGAAAAAAATAAAATAATAAAATTGCGAGATTCCATGGTCTTCTTTGTAACGTAGCGAGTAGTGGAGGATTTTTTTTTTTTTGTGACTATGAGAAAAGATTATGAAATTCCCTATCCACCCTGTTCACTCTAGGTCCAAAGATTGAGGTTGTGAAAGTGAACGAGAACTTATGTGCTAATTGCCTCATGGACATGCCCTTCCTTATGTGTTTATAGGCGGGAATTCAGAGAGAAGGTCTGTGAGTAACGAACTACACAAAATTATCAAACATATATTTACCTAAGTTCAATATCAATCTGAATATCTATTTTACTACTGGAAGAGGGGCCTACACCTATCTAGGAGAACCTCGAAAGTAGAGTAGCTAGAACATATAGACCCCAGCAGGGAAGGAGGGAAGTATAGATACAGGTAGGTCGAATTAGGATTACCTTTTCCTTTTTTTTTGGAGCAAGCGTATTTAATTACTTTTGCTGGGCAGCACGTAACAATCGATTACAATTTGCCTACATGAAAAAAATAAATATAATAAAAATAATTATATACAAAATTTGTGTACCTAGCCTGCATATTTGCCTCAGGGGCAAATCCAGGAAAAAAAAATAATGTGTGAGTGTATTGAGAGAACTTTCCTATGAAATGTTTTTACAAATCTCCTTACATAGTGCTATAGGCCTGGCCTATTGGAGGACAATAAATTTCTAAAGTAGGCTTCTAGCAGGAAGAAGCTTAAAGTAGGTAGTGCTAAGTTAGATCAGATTTGTTATTATGATGGCTACTGTGAATAGTTCCCCCCCCCCAAAAAAAAAAAAAACACTTCTTCATTTCTGACCAGAATGGATGGATATATGAGACTAGCAGGCCTCATCATGGTACCCCATTGATGAGAATTATACAGAGCTACTCTAGAGCTATGTAGTAGACTATATTACAAACAGCTTTGATATTTGGATAATATTAGCACCTAGTACTCCAATTACTATTCCACAAAATCCTTCCTTGATTTACAATAATTACTTAGATTTGGTACATAATGCACTTGAATTAATAACAATATACCTAACTAGACCTATATCAAATATATTCAACTAGGCAGGCTATCATTGATCCCAGCGCAGGTAGTATCGGCCAGAAGCTGGCATGGGAGCTGTGGGACATGTAACAGCCGTATCTAGCTCTGGGTCTATGGGGATCTCCTCCGGGTCATCTTCCGGGTCAATTGGGTTATTATCTAATAATCTAATTTGTATTTGTTCAGCTATAGCTGAAAGGCTGCCACAGTCATAATCTGCTAGTACTTTGGTATAACAGTATTTCAAGTCATTATTGTAGCATCACGATTGGCACAGCACGTTTTTTTTGCAAGTACATGACACTAAAACTCGAGTTGTTGTAGATGCCTGCTGAGCAGTTATTGACTAAGGTAATTATAATTTCGTCGAGTAGCTGCAGTATCTACTCTACAATTTCATCTTCCAAGTCCATAAGTTTACTTGCTGCTGAAGGGGTCTTTGCATTTAACCTTTTATTATTACTGACCATATCACCAACTGTAAACCCTACAATTGGATAGAGTAGGTAGTGGCCTTGTTCAATTTAGAAAGTTAAGTCCCCCATACACCTTATAAATTGCATAGTAGCAGAAAGTGAAGGCAAGTTTGTATCACCAGTATCATGGGGAGTATGCTAGTTGTTACGGGTGGTAGACTCGTGTTATGGGAACTATGTCACGGGAAGGGAGGCTTTGTCACGGGATGCAGTAGCATGCTAAGAAATCAGATAATCAGTTTATATTGGATAATTCATGGTTCGGTTCCGGTTCGGATATTGAGCCAGAGGCAAAGGTTCAGATCAGTTTCGGTTCAGATCAGGTGGGGTGAATGTCTGATCCGAACTGCTCTGTAGAGCACTCTAACTAAGGTTATGATTCCAATGCTACTATTGCTTTATTCTTGTATACTAACCTTTGTACTCAATAAATAAAGAACAGAGACTAGCGAAGTGAATAAGAAGATGATAAAGAAACAAACCACAAAGGCAATGTCAGCCTTCACGGACTCTAATGTATAGGTTGTGGTAAATACATATCATAGCTGAAAAGGGGTATTTCGATGCTTCGTTGCTATATCGAATATGAACGTTATCTTTTCCTGTAGTATGAACAAGTAAACACCCGAATCTGCTGATTTCAGAAGGTTTTTCTGCTGCTACAGTTTTTCAGTCGACGGGACCAATATAAGGAAGCCGCAAATAGTCAGGGTATAACTAAAGCAACTTTAGAATGTCTGGAGAATCTTTGGAACTGGTGGAACATTCTAGAGTCAAGCAGAGGTAGCTGCAGGTTATTTGAAACTCATGGACACTTGCGTAAGGTAGCTTACGCGAGTGTCAAGGTTTTTTTTATTAAGAAATTTTTAAGCTATGAATTAGTGACAGCGATGATTCACACTAGCTATCGAATGAGTAAAAGCTTTGCATTTCTATGCCCAAAGAAGAAGAGAAATCGTGCGTAAGTGTATTGATGATTCTAAAAACCACAAGACCACATATGACTAGGGAATCCCCTGGGGAGCAGATAAGCTAAGAATAGGGGATTCGAAACGATCCCCTCATTCTTAGCTTATGTGACCCGTGCATGCCACAGCAGGTGTTGAAAGAATATGCTTGTTGATGTCGATCAACTTGATTGCTCAATGCTTCGCTCTTTGTTATCCTTTGTTCAGCATACCTTACTTTGTTCCGCACGCTTTCTTTGTACACAGCTATTCTTTGTCTGCCGTCACTATTGTCTACTGTCGCTGCTCTCTGGTATTGTCTGCGCTCCTGTTCCGTGGTTTATTTAAGCCGCACAAAAGTACTGTCTATATCGATTAAGATAATTGAGATACAAGCAATCAATCTTCCGCTGCATATGAACTCATTCTCCCTGTAGTTTTACAATAGCAGGGTTACGTTTGCTGTATCATCGAAAGTCTCAAGAATTTCAAGTATTGCTACGACCTACTGCAAGTATATCTTGATCATCTCGCAGTTCCAATGGAGGCCCTCATTGATCCCGACTACAAAAGCTGCTCGATTGAATCACAATATACACAATGTATAGGTTCATTTACCAACCTCTTGCACCTTATCGAGTCTTCATCGCCCCCTCAAAACGGCATCTCGCCCAAAGTGACTGAAGAGTTGGGACGCTTCAGGGTCTGGGCCGGGAACACCGGTGCTCATCTAACTGGCCAAGATTCCCTCGACTATCGTCTGCGAGAGGCGTCGCACATTCACGCGCAAGTAATTAAACTCCTGACGGACTTATTCACAAATTTAGAGAAAGGTAAGCCCTTGTTCAGGCTCTTTCCCCTTTAATTCTCTCATTTGGACGTGTGGTTGCGGACGGGGAAGTGGATGGCAGCAGACATTTATACCGTTCCCATGGTCATTTCATGGGAACTGTCATTTCATTTGTATTTTTTTAGGCTCAGGAGGCCTGGCGATGGTGGGCATATCGTGCAGAAGGCATACGGTAGGGACCATCGGGCCACGCATTGCCGTAAGCCGAATGGGGGATTCTAGACTTTAAAGGAAGATTCCTTTAGTTCGCTATTGTTGATGGCTAACTCATAACGTGCGGAGCCCAAGCTATTCGTATGCTTAATGATGATCAGCCACAGGATTCAAAGAAGCAGTGGGAGATTTCCTTTGAAGACGACCCAGAGTTCATGGAGGAGCTAGGCCTTACGGAAGAAGGTAAAACTTCACAGCCCGAGGTCGAAGAATTTGTGACCTGTTTGGCAGACATCACACATATCATTACGTGCTTGTACAGGTTCTCCATGGCTACTTGGAATGCCACTTCACCAGACAGATTACGCAAAATTACGAGTACAATAGAGGACAGAGGGAGGCCTGAACCAGGAATGGAGGAGTAGGAGGGAGAGGGAGAGGAAGGTTGTGGGGTCGGGGATGGGCAGGGTGGTGAAGTGGGGGAGGAAGGCGAGGGTCAACTACGTCCAATGCAGGACAGGAAAGGGGAACCTTCAATCTTGCGGGCCAGGTTAGACGACTCAGTTGACCCCGTCTGCCGGAGTTGTGGGGAACACGCCGAGACGGGAAGGCATGTGGCCCTGGTCTGCCACCAGGGGGAAGAGTTAGGTAGAAGATGGAGCACCTGGGAGGAGAAGAGGTGGTTAATAAGGGTCAGGGACGGGGGGAAGGCGGCCGTTGTGGACCTGGCAGAGACCTTCTTTGCCAATCTGGACCTAGGGTGAGGGGTAGAGAGGGTAGCAGCATATGGGAATAAAGGGGAGGGCCCGGAGGAGCGTGGAGGTAGAGGAGGGAGGGTGGGGGGGAGATGGGTAGGGGAGGCCCGGGAGGGGCTTGGCGGGGGAGGTCTTATTCTTTTTCTTGTACAGGGGGCAGGGCGGAGTGGGCAGGGGTATTTCCTTCTTTTTGTTTCCTTGGTTCGGGAGGCTGGGCGTTTATGCGGCCCGTTGTTCCGTAGGTGTACCGAGTCTTTTAAGACAAGGGAACGGGGCCGTCTCATAGCCTTAGGCTTCATAGGCGTATAGACTTCAAAAGAAAATAAAAAAAAACGAGTATAGAGATCTCGCACTTCGAATACTGGGATATAGCACACATTGGAACCAAGTTTCCTACGGCAGCGAGTTATCTTATACAAAGACTCGGAAAAGCAAATACAAGACGTAGGCAGCTCATGAAATATTATCGGCAACACCACGGAACTATAGCTCGGTATATTAATCGTGATCTTCCATTTGCCTCAGGCGACCGCATGATAGAGCGTCAAGGTGCTTTGAATAGTAACCTGGGGAAGCAAGCCTGGGTAGAGGAGGAACGTGAAAGCTTTTTATAATCAAAGCCTCTACGACTATCGCGAACTCCACTGCTGTCTAACCCCAGACTACGGTGTCGACCATCAAGCAAGACGCCTTCCATGTCTATGACGGTCCACCCGGGCCTGATGATGATCAAGTGTCACAGACATCGTATGCAACTTCGGCCAACCATCAAAGAATTTGCATAGCGCAGCTCCCCAATTCAGATGCTGCCTACAACGGCATACAATTTGGATGCCCTTATTGTTTTCAGATTATCAGCATATGGGATCGATGCGCTTGGCGGTAGGTTATAAATCACGCTCTCTATTAGGTATATACAGTAGAACTTTGATACGGCATGGTCGACCTTCATTCTTACAACGAATATATTCTTTTACTGAAAGGGACTTTTGGTTCTGGTGCCCGACCCGCATACGTATATTGAATATATTCCTGTATTAGACATGCTTAAGTATCGAAGTTCTACTGTAAGCATGATGCTTCGGATGCTAATTCTTACTGTCATCTAGAAAGCATGTATATAGGGACCTCCAGCCATATATCTGTACATACAAGGACTGTGCTAGACCCGAGAAACAGTATAGCAGTCTTCATGATTGGTATGGGCATGAGATTCAGGTTCACTGACGAGAATGGTATTGTAATGTCTGCTCAAAGACAATGTTGAACAGATCCCTGTTTGAGGAACACGTTGAGCAAATGCACCCCGAGATATCTGTACACTCCAATATCAAGACATTGACAAGTCAATGTGAACGGGCAAAACCCTCTGACGAAGTGTAGCAGCAGCTGAGGGCAATCCGACCTCGAAGATTGACATGGTTAAGCTGCTCCTCCTCAAGGGTGCAGATGTTGATGCCGTGGAGAAGGAGTGCGGAGTGATTGTCCTTCATTTGGCAGTGACTGAGGGTGACACTGATACTTGAGAAGGGAGCAAATCTCGAGACCCGTAACACCCAAACTTGGTTTGACACCACTTCATGTTGCAGCACAATCTGAAAATAACGCCGCTATCGTCAATATTTTGCTTGAAAAGGGTGAAAGCCGATGTACTTCTCAAGATAGGACAGCACTCCAGTATGCGGTGATGAATGGTTGTATAGAAAATTAGAAATTGTCAAGCTGCTGTTGGAGCACAAGGCGGATATCAATGCAGGGCCTTGTCTAGAGCGCGGGAGGACGGCTCTGCAGGCAGCCTGCGAGCAAGGGCATCTCGAAGTCGTCAAGCTGCTGTTGGAGCATAAGGCGGATATCAATGCCAGGCCTTGTTACATATTCCTATGGGATGTCAGCTCTGCAGGCCGCCTCCTCGGGAGGGCATCTCGAAGTCACCAAGCTACTGTTGGAGCACAAGGCGGATGTCAATGCAGGGCCTGGTGTTTCCAATGAGAGGACGGCCCTGCAGGCAGCCTCCGAGAAAGGGTATCTCGAAGTCGTCAAGCTGCACAAGGCGGATGTCAATGCAGGGCCTGGTGTTTTCAATGGGAGGACGGCTTTGCAGGCAGCCTCCGAGGGAGGGTATCTCAAAGTCGTCAAGCTACTGTTGGAGTACAAGGCGGATGTCAATGCAGGGCCTTGTCGAGAGCTCGGAAGGACGGCCCTGCAGGCAGCCTCCGAGCGAGGGCATCTCGAAGTCGTCAAGCTACTGTTGGAGCACAAGGCGGATGTCAATGCAGAGCCTTGTGACAAACATGGGATAACAGCTCTGCAGGCAGCCTCCTCGAATGGGTATACAGAAGTTGTTAATGTGCTAACACCCACCTAGAGGTGGGAGTGTATTATTACAACTAGATTTTTTCCCAGATATACCTATGCACATTGGGGGGCCGTTCTCATGTATTTAATAGTGATCTTTGGTTTTTCGATACTATAGACTATATATTAGGGCATAGTTACATCCTTCACCTTTACTTGAAAAAAAAAAAGATTGCGAGGTTCATAATTGTTGTACACCTAGTGAGTAGTGTTAGCATTTTTTTCTTTTTTTTACTTTGGTATGACAATCTATGGAGTATTTCATGTTATTTTTATAGCATTACGATTGGCAAAGCACGTTTTTTTTATTGCAAGTACATGACACTGAAACTCGAGTTTGTTGTAGACGCCTGCTGAGCACATGCAGTTATTGGCTAAGGTAATTATAATTTCGTCGAGTAGCTGCAGTATCTACTCTACAATCTCATCTTCCAAGCCCATAAGTTTACTTGCTGCTGAAGGAGTCTTTGCATTTAACCTTTTTCTATTACTGACCATATCACTAACTGTAAACCCAACAATTGGAAAGAGTAGGTAGTAGCCTTGTTCAATTTGGAAGGTTAGGGTCCCTATACACCTTATATTTCTAAATATTTTTTCCATCTAGACTCAAAGTTAAGAAATTATTTTGCCATACCTTACAGGTATATACTTAAGTTAGCCAACGTTATGAAGTACTTCCAGCTGAAATTTTTATTCCATAATAACTATATTGCTTCTCAAAATAAATTTTTTTTTTTTTTTTTTTTTTTTTTCCCCTAACCTCTACTCTGAGGGGATTACACAATGCATATTAGAGATGATCACACTAAAAAGTAGTTTCCAGTTACATATATGAAGTCGAAAGCTCTCTTCTTCCAATATCATCTCATCTCTACAACCAAAACCATTTTCCGTCTTCATCTAAATAAAACTCCTTGCAAACCTCGCCAGCAGTAAGGTTAGAAAGGTTTAAAACAAACCAGTAAGAAAAAAACCCAAGGGCAGGCAGGTGTTGCAAATGTATTGATATTGAGGAGAATAAATAAACCGGAATCTCAGGTAGGCTTTTTTAAACTAAATGAATACGGTGCTCAGCATCGACAAACTGCACCCCCCCCCCCCCAAGATCAATATCTTATGTCGGACCTATCAGCTCACACTAGATTTATTTACCGAATTCACTAATTGAATTTATTGCCCGCGAGGGGAAAGAACATATATATAACTTGGTCCCTTCCTCCTCCCCCATTGCACACACACAGCTACCGCCCTTATGCCCATGAATCAATATTACAAAACCTTCCATCCCAAGCAAGGATTCTAGTCTACCATATTATATATATATATATATTCTATGACTTAATCCTACTGGCGGATCGTATCTCAACCATAGTAAAGTAAGTTCCTTATCACCACATACACAGCCTATCATTCTACACAATATTTCCAGTTCCCAGACTCCCATGAACTGGTGAAGTGTGATCACATCCACATCACTATCAGCACCACAACCAGCTAACACCATCCATCCCAATAACCCTCAAACACGAAACTGGCAGCTGTATTCATATATATATTGATATCTGTTCCATTAACCCCCTACACAAACACATAGCATAACCACAAAACACAAAACAAACCAGGGACATAACCAGAGCAAAGCCCACAGTGACATTTTCCCAACAGCCTCCATACCCAGACCTTTCTAAGCTAAGGTCACTCATTGATTAATCAATCCCCCATTAAGTTACCACGTGTGCGAGACTCTACCAAGGGAAAGGAGAAAAGAGATAATATATGATATCATGCAACCTGAATCTCACAAAACAAAATAACAGCAACCGGAACCGTAGCAAGCAAGCAAGCTTGACTCAACACAAGCCAGCAAATCAAACCAATAAAACCAATCAACAAATCAAATGAAAAACGCCAGCTACAAACAAACCAACAAACCAAACAACCATCACCTTCAACTTAGCAACTCAACATTACCTCCTCCCCATCTGTCCCATTCCCCCCCAATTCCCACCCCCATAACTACTCTTCCTCCTATCCCTCGTACTCGGCAACAACGTCTCCGGAATATCATCCACATTAACCAACGTAGTCGCAGTCCTCCTCCTTACCAGTTCACCACCACCTGATGAACCGGACCCCGACCCAGCACTCCCAGCACTCCCCACACTTCTACTTCCAAGACTACTTGTTCTTTGTTCTTCCTTTGGCGCTCCCGTCCCAACACCAGGGTAACTTTGATACTGTTGCTGCTGCGGTGGATATTGCAGTCCCTGATTATATCCCAAAAACATCTGCTGCTGCATCGGCATCTGCAAAGCCTGGGATGGACTCCCCCTCCCTGGGGTCCCCTGTGTCGGCGTCCTCCTCTCCCCCTCCCCCACCTCCTCCTTCACAATCGACATCACTACACTCCCCTCCCCACTTCCATAATCACTCGACCCCACTGCCAACCCCTCTCTCAGCTCTCCCCCCCACTTCCCCCTCTCCCTCTCCAACACCCTCCTCAATTCCTCCCCTCTTCTCCTTCTCTTCCCCTCCTCCCATTTGACACACCACCCCGCCGCCCTCACCCAGCAATAACTCCTATGATACGCCGCCCCGACTTGATCCTCCTCCTTTCCCGCCTCTGGAAGCACCCCTGCCGCCAGCGCCAACTCCGATAAATTCAGTTCT
This sequence comes from Terfezia boudieri ATCC MYA-4762, assembly GCA_003788615.2. Lineage (NCBI taxonomy): Eukaryota > Fungi > Ascomycota > Pezizomycetes > Pezizales > Pezizaceae > Terfezia > Terfezia boudieri. Next base: position 1,862,879 of record ML121528.1, on the reverse strand, counting down.
CCCCCAATCATACCCGGAGGAAGGAGGCTTGGCGATGGCGCTGCACCTCCGGGAGCAGATGCCCACATTACACTCGCTCTCTTATTCCCGTTTCCTGGCTGCGCCGCGCGGAGACCCTTGACGCGAGGGATTATCCCATCTCTATCCTCCCAGGGCAAGACGGGATGTTTCCACCCCACGGCCAAAAAGTACTCGCACCCCTCATTCCACCTCACAATCGGTGCGTCCACGACCAACATCGGCAGTGACTGGAGGACAGCATAAATAAACACCCAACACCCCTTCCTATACTCCTGCAGGTCCTCAATAGTGCGCCCCTGAGTCGAGCCAAGCACCTTGTTCTGCGCAAACTCAAGCTCCATTTCCTTGAATTTGCCGACGAGCTCCGTGGCGGTGTCAGTGGTGCTCGCGGAGAGTATGGTTGGAAGAAGGTTGTTCCAGCTGCATCCGAGGACTTTAGTGATGTCGCCTTTGACCTTTTTGGACTTGGGTGATTTATCTTTCTTGTCCTCGGATTTTCTCGGGGTAATGGGTTGCCCAGGGAGCTTGGGGAGGCGGGGCATGTCGAACATCGGTCTTGGCTGCACCGGGGGACTCGCGCGGTCCCACTCTTCCAATAAAGACCTCAAGTCATTCTCCCCCTCTTCCTCCTGGTCACCCACCACCACATCCCCCTCCCTTCCAAACCCCTCCACCTTCCACAACCCTTTCCCCAGCCCATCCTCCTCCGCATCGTCCTCCCCAAAGCCACCAGGCGGATACCTTGGCCTCCCCCAATCCACAATCACCTCCCACAACATGCCTACATCCCTCTCTACCCTCTTCAGCACCTCCCTATTCAGGCCCCCTCTCTCTCCCCCACTACCCCCCCCTTTTCCTTTCTTCCCCGCCCTCGGTGGCCAACTTCCATACACCCACTTCAAATGCTTGACCACCAACTCCCTCAAATCCGCAAACCCCTCTCTCCACCGCTTATACTTGGGATACTTTCCCACCCCGCTAAACATTGCCGGAAACACAAACTCCCCTGCGCCACCCATCCCAGTGAAGCGCTCAATCACCTCGCGCTCTCGATTCTCCAGATCGAGCGCCGCACGGTCGAGTTTGGAGAGGGTCATGGGGGTGAGGAATTCTACGAGGGGGTGGCGGGACTGTTTGATCTCCTCCCATCTTCCAACAGTGTGCAGATAGCCTTCGAGAAAGAGCCGGCTACTCCTCCACATCTCGCCGAGATACATCGCTTCCATTGAGTCCCTTAACCCACCCCAGGGCTTTCCAGGGTCGACCACGAAATCGGCAGATAACGCACGGACATCGTCGAGCTTCAGCTCATTAATGTAATACTCCAAATGAGGCTCCGCAAGCATCACCTTCGCAAGTAAATTGTCAATCAACTGACCCTGCCCCATCCCCGTCCCCGGTAACGAATTTGGGGTTCTAGGTGGAGTGACACCACCACTAGTTCCCTTCCCCAACCTCCCTGGCCCTAACCTTGGGCTTCCTGGCGGACTACTATTCCCGCTCGGGGAAGTCTTCCCACATCTCGACGAGGAAATCGACGGCTCGATGAATAGCTGGAAATAAAGTCTCTCTAGAATCCGGAATGCGTTGATCCGCTCAAGGCTGGCAACTAGGAATTGCTTGTCAAGAAAGGCAAAGAGGTTTCGAGCGTCGAGGAGGCGGATGATGTTTGATGATTTGTGGTCTCCATGGTCGCTGCGTGCTTCCTGGGCGACGCGGGAGTAGTAGATTTTATATCTGACTGCGTTGGTCTCGTTTGCCTGTGTTGCAGATAGGCGCAATGGTGGCGGAACCGAAAATCTCCGTCCTTCTGTACCTCCACTCGTCGGAGGGAATGATTCTGGGATTATACTCTTCCTGCCACTCCCACCAACTTCCGCTTCACTTTGCCTACCACCACCACCAACCATGTCATTCAGGTTCCCCCAATCCCCGAATCCCTGCCCCCCTTCCTCCGCCGGACTCGTCGGGATACTTAAAAACAAATCATCCGGCCCCAACCTTTCCACTATTGGTTCTTCCTCAATACTACTAATCCCTCCCGCTCTCGTCACCTCAACCACACAACCATTCAACACCGCAAACATCAATGGACTACTAGTAATCCTAAACCTCGCCTCTCCATCACTTTGTCCCGGGAGCGGCGGTGCGCTCAGGTAAACCAATGTATCACCCTCTGGATCCCATAGATCAGAGACTTCGCCCCCGTTGTTGAGGGACCTGAGATCATAGTCCTCTGAGTCGGCCTCGGATAAGAGAGAGAGTCTCCAGGCTTTGGTGATGGTGTCGGAGTCACCACTTTGGGGCTTTTTACTCCAGCCGCCGAACGCCATACTGAGGCGATTGCGGGGCATTTTTCTGGTGTCGCTGTTTGAGTTTGAGTTTGAAGTAGTGGTAGTTGGTGGGGTGGGCCGGGAAGTGGACGTATATGGAGGGTTTGGCGGGGGCAGAACGGGCTGCTGCATGTTCAAAACAGTTTCTAGTTAGCTACCACTGTAGAAAGAAAAAATCTATCTCAATTTTTGCAAAAATCAACTCACCTCCTGCCCCGCCGTTTTCGGTCTCATATTCCTTTGCCCATCAGAGGCTCCCGGGGCCAGTGTTGTGGGCGATGTCGTGATACCACTATTACCAGGATCATTCACCTGTATTACCGACTTTGACGCACCACTGCCGCCAGGTTCCACAGCATCGAGAGCAACGTCATTACAATCGACCTCTTCCAGCGTCGGCGGGATCGAGATGCCATCGTTCGTGACTGGCAGCTTCGAACTCGTAGCCCCTAGATCATCGCTCTTCGCCGCCCTTCGCAGTGGTGATGGTGGTAGTGGTACTGGTGACGGTTTGGAGGGATGGGCATGTGACAGCACCAATGGCAAGTGACTGGTCGATTTTGACATGCCCTTATGACCGAGCTGATGCGGCTGAAGGGGTTTAGTCCCCTTCCCAGGCGTCGTCGACTTGTTATTGTCCTTGTCTTGCGGGGTATGTGTCACGGATGGGCCCCGGAAGAATCTAGTTATCCGCCACATGCCTTTTTCTTTTTCGACAGCTGTAGCTTTATCTTTCTTCCCTGCCTCCGGGTGCGCCGGTGAGATGGGTTGACTCGAATTTGTATCCGTATCTCCGAAATGAGCGTGTGCTGCCAACGTTAACGACCTTGGCCGCTGGTAATCCTGTCCCGCGGAGGCTCCGCTGCTGGAGCTCTGTACCGGCTGTCGCTGCGCAGACGAAATCTGTAGCAACTGGCCCGTCGAAAACGAGCGAGAATGCGGACGGCGTAGTTGTGAAGGTGGTTGTGGGACCCAGTGTGGATTTGCTGCCGGTGACGGCGGGGGAGAAGAATTAGCAACTGGGTCTGCGTCGTTTGGAGCGGAGGATCGATCCGCCGGAGTGGAGGCCTCCGCATCAGCAGCAGGAAGAGTAGAGGTAGGTGCACCTGAAACGACCGAACCTGACGCCGCATGCCAATGAGCGTAAACCGGAGTAGACCCCTCTTTTCTGGATCTTATTGGCTGCTGCCGCCGCTGCTGCTGCGGGTGTAACTGTGAATGTGAGTCTGAATCTGATTGTACCGGTGAATCATCCTGCGGATCCGGCTGCGCTGTATTCCTGCTATTGCCCCCCATACCACATGCCATCGTTCCCACCGCAGCAGGCTCCCTCCTATTCGAAGCCCTCGCGCTCTCGACGTGCACCGGCACCCTAAGATACCTCTCCTGCTGTACCGGAACAGCCTGTGATGGTGCTGATGACGCTGATGGTGCTGCTGCTGCTGCTGCTCCTGCTGCTGCTGCTGCTGACGCCGCTGCTGCTGCTGATACTGATGACGACACTGTAGCTATATCCAAATTATTTTTATTCTTCTGCACCTGCGATACCGATGATAAAGCCCCACATCTATTTGCCTCGGGCCCGGCTGAAAGCACTCTATTCACATCCACCCGGGGCGAGCGACACCTATAACGTGCCGGCTGCGTCCGGTCCGACTGCAATGCCATCCTTGAGATCCTTGAGAGGGTGGGCAACTTCTCTCCTGATCTCCACCTTATTTTTTATTTTTATTTTCCCTTCCACTTCCCAGCAACGCAGTGCCTACGGTGCCGGTACGACCCGGCAACAGAAATTGCGTTCCTACGTGACCCCTTTACTCCCGAACGGACCGCACACGTTCAACGTTTCACCTTGACGTGATGTATATGAAGTATGTAGCTTTCGTACTTGCAGATTGGACAGACCGGTGTATGTACTACTCCAGCCGGAATGGATAGGATGGGTGGGAACCTTTCAGGGATGTAAATCGGCAGCGGGAATGGAATTTAGATTGGTTTCGAATTCAAAGACTTTGATTTGCGAATTTGGGAGGGATGGAATGTAGATATAGCTAGATGCTGTCGATTTTCGATTTTCTAACCCCAGAGTCTAATGTCTGCGTAAATACAAAGCAAACATGTAAACAAAACAAAGTGAACAAACCAACCTCTTCGTTTGTGCTGCTAAGTATAACCCTCGACTACCGGTAATCCTTCCCCTTCTCGTCTTGGGTCGTTTTATTTTTTGTTTCCACTGTTATATGGTCTCCCTCTCGCCTGGGTGCCGGGTCCACGTAGCACCAAACGTCAAAGTATCTGTGATGACGTCGAATCGGCTATTCTGTGTTCAACTGTTGTGGAAAGCTCAGTGAGATTCATGTCGAGGCGCATGCAGGTGCCTAAATATACAGGAGCCTGGTATATCCCCCCAAACTACTCTTCCTTCTTGCGCCGGCGACTCCGTCATATATGTAATATAATTATAATACCATGATCAGTAAACCAGTCTCAATTCACCGGCAGGCATGTTGGACGCCGGCCTCACAGCTAGGTGCAGATTAAGTAAGTACATAAGTACCTAGAGGTGTACCTAGAGGTGTACCTAGAGGTGTACTAGGTAGGTACCCAGGTACTTTTGTGGGATCCGGGATAGGTAGGTACTCGATGAGACTGATGGATGCTCTAAAAAGGAAAGGAGAAAAAAGAAAAAAAAAAATCGAGTATAAGAAAAGGTAATTCGGTAGGGATGATGAAAGGAGGCTCTGGAGATGATGCCATGTGATTATACGGTTGACTATTCAACATTGCCAGCGAGCAGGCAACGGTCTACAAGAAAGTACCTACAGTACAGGATATATACCTGGAGAGGTCAAGGGAACCGAAACCACGCACCTGCGCGTGAGTGAAGTGTAGAAAATTGTGCGTTGTACCGAATTTTCCAGAACTTCCGGGTCCTTCCTTCAGCAGTGGGTTACCGGTAGGTACCTCGATAATCGGTTCAAAGCTTGCTCAAGAAAAGCTGTTCCATACCGAGTTACCTTTCCAAAATACACCTAGCCGAAAAAACGACTCACGGGATCTGTATACTTCCAGGAAAACTCTTTAGCTGCATGATAGTAACATTGAAAAAGCTCATCCCACCTGCTGGGGCGCAGACCGGGTCCGCGGGTCAATAATACCATGACTACAACAGCCGCGTTAAGAATCGAAACAGCTAACAGCCACACCGTGGAGGGCGTGCCGATGTCAGCCCCACCCGCAAGCCCTGCCCGGGCCTGTCACCACAAAAATAAATACGAAAAAGAAAACATGAATCACACTAAAACCATTCAGAGTCATGATCAACAATATCATTCGGTCCGACTACATACGGGTATAGTTCAAGTTGAGGATGAGTACATGTACCAAAGGTATCTTAACGGTTTGACTCTGGCCAATCAGGAATGGAGGGATATGCACATGGTTGTGATATTGTTCTGATACGATGGTTTCATAGCAAACTATATACGGAGTACAGGTGTTGAAACGCATACCGTGAAATGTGAGATCTGAAGCTTCAACCATGTCGCATCGAGCGACCTACCTACTAAGTATCGGCTAGAACTTCCCCTCTACGATTCTAAATGGATGCCTACTAGACTAGCGACGTCGATCTGTAACTGTCAACAAGGAACATACATACTCATATATGCACTGTACGCTCATCCATCCGGATCCTAATCTCCTACTCACTCATGACCAGTCATTCTCAAATTTTAAATCCCGACAAAGCTCTGCCGCATGCAGTATTAGAGCAACCATACCTACCGGTACTCCCAATTTCTTTTTTAAACAAAAAAAAAATCTTCCACTACCCTAGGCTTGACTACATAAAAGCCAGAGTCAAAGACCTCATGATCAGGGTCCTCTGAAACCCGCTCAGAGTCATGAAATAAATTAAATTGAAAATGTACCTAGCGAGCGATGCGGGATGTTACTAAAATTAGGCGTGTGCAGAATTTTAAAAAAAATTGAATTCCGAGGCCAAGGATTGGAGCCGCTATCCATGCAGATGCTCCCAAGTCCGTGGAAAGCGTGCTCGTATTACTCGGTATATAGGTAGGTATTATGGGCACAGATAGTCTGGGGGCACAGAGTAGCTACGGAGATATATATTTGAGTGCTAAGATGAGTATTGAAGAGCTACAATACCGCGGCAAAAGTATTCGCGAGGCTCCCCATATATTTTTGCAGGGGGGGTCGCGAATACTTTCGCCGGGGTACTGTAAGTACGCAACAGAACTAGTGTGGTTGTGCAGGTAAACGAAGTTACCTAGCACGTGCTGACACATGATTATTTTACGTAACGGTACTGCTTCACATGCAATACTGATTTCTTGTTTTATGCACATTGCTATGACTGCATGCTATGTCTTAGTCGAGAGGCTTGTGTCAACCAGACTAGAGAGGTTTTGCACCCTTGTAAAATTTAGCTAATGCACCTAGGTTTGTGCTTAAGACCGACAGGGATAAAAAGATGACAACTTGACATCGATGTCAAACAGAAATCTCTGGACGACATCAGAAGATCTTGGCATTGTTGTCCACAACAAACATCCAAAGAAAGTTAGGCTTTGCACGTAGTATCAAAATGCCTTACGTGTAACGAATCAAAACACATCAAGCTCGTAAATATCCGATACAAAAATTTCAAACAATATTATTATGAGCACTCCTTCCTCTCAAATGTGATTGAGCTCGATATAGAGTTGTCCTGTGATCATTGTCATCATTGGAGGAAGATTCTGTAAGCACTCGCTGCTTAATCTTGAGCACCCCCAACATAGCATGTCATCTGCGATCGTAAGTTGTTGCACGTTCATGATTACTAAGAAGCGATGTCAATCGGAACTTGCAAAACCTCTGTTTCTACACCTTCGTGCTCACATGGGTCCAAGTGCACTAGCTGGGTTGAGAGATATCTCGCGTGCAAGGGTGCAAAACCTCTCTACTACCTAGCTATGTCTTATGTTCATCGCTTCTAGTTTTGGTTCTATGCGTTCGATGAAAATCATTCTAGTTTATTCGCAGGAGGTGTGGATGGCGCCCACTTATGTGTATATAGCAGCTGTCAGGAATATAGCGGCGAGCGCCTAGAGTCCCAAACTGCGTAACGATCGACACCCACGTGACGATCGGCATGTGTGTGTATGAGATTCTCAATATATCCACTAATTCTTTGCAGTATACCTAATGAGAATATTGAATATAGCCTAAAAACACTCGAAAAATCTAAATTTCATATCTACAACCCACCCTGGATTGCCCTGAAGCCTCTAGAGCCCTCACACCTTCACCGCCCCCTACAAACCCCCCCCAGTACTACAATCTCCTCTCCTATAATAACTACCTACTATCATAATCACTACTAGTAGTCATAAGCTCCTTATAAGTATACTCCATAAGCCCTATTAGTATAGATTTGAGCCGCCTACTATATGTAGAACTGTAGGTACTGTACAATGCCAAAAAATGATATTGCCGTTGTGGTGGGAACGGTGATTTTCCAGCTTGTTAGTTTCGGTTTTCGCTAGGTCAGGCAGGTTATGTGAGTCGCTTGGGATAACGTTTTTTTTGGCTGGTCGCTTGGGATGACGTCTTTGGCTGAGTATGCAGTCAGTATGATGGCTATCGTTATTACTAGCATGTGTTTTGGCGGGAATATGTTGTGGGATATAAGCGACTGCCCGCATGTTCATGTTCTTAATGTTCTGGGGGGATGTTCTTTATGATATTTGGATGTGGTGTTATCAGTCAATGGCATAGAGTGCATCGAGCACTCCCTTCCTCACCTTCTTCCCACCGTTCTTCTTCTATCCCAACGATGTGCTCATTTGTAGCTCTCGATATCCGGTTACACGGTGTATGTTCTTCCGCTAGGAACGAAGTACCCTTATACCGTTTCTAGCAAATACAAATCAGGCACTCGGTATTGAATTTCAAACATTGTATGAGCTTCAATTTAGCTATATTCGCAGGATAGCAAACTTAAAGCCTCAAGGTACCTACCTATGTGGCCTTTGAGTCTCAAGATACTACTTTACTTTTTTGGCCTTCAGTTCTTTTAGCCATCTCGATTTCCAGGCTTTTCGGCTTCAGGGGCCTTAGCAGGTGTAATATAAATTGAAATATCAGCACTAGTGGCAGCACTAGTAGTGTATATGGACTCTTGAAGGCTCTGAGTTCAAGTTCATACTTGGAATAGAGCTCAAATACAGCTCTTAAATTGGTTGAAACTCAATGCCGGAGATAGTAAATCCAGTCAAACTTCTAAACCTTCAAATTGTTTAGCCATCGTATAGAAGTAAAGTGTCGATCACAAAAGGAAATTAAGCATCTTTAAACTCTCTAATGAGCCTATATTGAGCATATAATAGTTTATATCACATATGCTGAGGCCCCTGAAGCCAAAAAGCTTGGAAACCGAGATGGCTACAAGTTAGCTAAAGAACTGAAGGCCAAAAAGTAAAGTAGTATCTTGAGACTCAAAGGCCACATAGGTAGGTACCTTGAGGCTTTAAGTTTACAATCCTGTGAATACAGCTTAATTGAAGCTCATATAATATTTGAAATTCAATACCGAGTGCCTGATTTGTATATGCTAGAAACAGCAATATCGTTTTTTGGCATTGTATAGTACCTACAGTTCTACATATAGTGAGCGGCTCAAATCTATACTAATAGAGCTTATAGAGTATACTTATGAGGAGCTTATGACTACTAGTAGTGATTATAATAGTAGGTAGTTATTGCAGAAGGGGAAATCGTAGTACTGGGGGGGGTTGTAGGGGGTGGTGAAGGTGTGAGGGCTCTAGCGGCTTCAGGATAAATCAGGGTGGGTTGTAGATATGAAATTTAGATTTTTTGAGTGCTTTTAGGCTATATTTAATATTCTCATGACAGGCATACTTGCAAAGAGTTGGTGGATATATTGAGAATCTCATACATGCGGGAGAACCACATGCCGATCGTCACGTGGGTGTCGATCGTTACGCAGTTTGGGACTCGGTTCAAGAGTCACCTGACTGCGACATATTATGTAAACTACTGGTAATCCGTCTTGGCGCTGTTCAAAAGGTCTCTTAAGAAACATATGTATAATCCTATTATCGAGATGTCCACAATCTATCAGGGTTCTCTAGAAACTCCAACTATACGGATTATAATACATCTAATTCCGAATATAGCATAGAGCGTAGACCCGACTGTTAGGCAAATTAAAGGATTCAAGACGTCCATACTGTAGATTTATCCGTGGAGGTTCGTCTCGCTCAGCAAAACATAGGTTGGGGAAGCCTGCACTTGAATGGTATATATTATTATATACATATAAACTTCCATTTTGAGTTCGATATATTGATACATACATACAGTCATAAACGGATGGTGCAGGGTATTGTCGACTTACAAAGTAAGTTACTTTAAGCAATCCGAAGGTGAACTTATATAGACTATTCGCAGCACAGGGCCTAAGTTATACATCTAGTCAAGTTTCCTGTCTTATTTATATACGCCCTCATGGCTTACGGAATGGTATAGGAAGACCCCATACCATAATAGTATGAGTATCAATAAATCCCCCCTCGAAAGTCGGCAACAAACCTCCTGAGACCTAGGCAACTTGCATATATGTTCTGCATGCAACTGCAACCGGGTTGGAATCAGGGCCTTCCTTACAATCATTGGGGCAATCTTATACATGAATAATATTTTCTCAGACCATGTGGTTAAAGGTCCATGTGTATTGCTGCTATCAGGAAAACCTATAGTTGGAAATAGGAGAAAAGGATTTGGATGGCTGTGAGTAGCCAGAACTATTATTTTCACTTTTGTATTTGAAGTTTATACCAATTGTATCAATAATGTTTGGGTATCAGGAATTTTAATTTTATTTTAATTTTTTTTGTTAAGTCTGTACGTCTGTGGAGCCTAAGGCTATGAGACGGCCCCGTTCCCTCATCTGAAAAAACTCGGAACAACGGGCTACATAAGCGTCCTGCCTCCCGATCCAAAAAAAATGCGAAACAGAAAAAAAACCCTTCCTCCTCTACCACGCCCCTGATCGAGTAGTCCTGGTCTTCTACACCCTTGCTGAGGTATTTGTTTCGGCTGCGATATATATATCCACTTCCCTCGTGGCTCTAGCTACTGGCTATGGATATTATTGAGCTTATCAATGGACATATATACCACATTCCAATTAATAGCCCCAGATGGCCTAGTAGGGTATATCGGAAAATCATTCCTCGTTATCATCAATGAACAACCCCTGCTACCACTCGCTACGTGAGTTACCATGTATGCCATTCCCACACACACCCCTTGTTCTGGCCAATTCATTACTCGCATGTAGGTGCTCTGTTCTATGGCGAGGCAACGCATCCCCATTATCCAATTTCTGGGCCGCGCCCTGCTCTGGACTATCTGTCCACTAGATTTTCCTCGATATGTAAATACAGGATCACAATAAGGTAAAAAGGGAAATTCCCCCGTTCTCAGGCTAACAGCTCCTCCCTTTTCCATCGCCCACTAACTTGCATTCCTGGCATCCAGCCGGTCAATGACAGCATGGAAGTCCCGCGCCTCTTGAGTCTTTTTGTTACTCACGCTTTTATCTTTTTCGGCCTATAGGCCCTAGAGTTTTTGGGTTGAGTAAAATAAGAACTAACTTGCATTCCAGGATATGGGCTATAATACCCTGTTAATTCGAAGCCCCCGGTCCGCATCGAGAATCAAAGATTGCTATTACCTATACGAGGATGGCTCAGTAGGTGTATCTGGACGGAGGTCTAGTTATTATGTATAAAGCATTCATACCTACAGCTGGTGCGTAGCAGATGAACAACTTCTAGATGCCCTTCCTCTCGAAGGCCGTCTACAAAGCCGTCCTCCCGCCGTTACGAGGCCTTGCATAATGCATTGTGCTCCAACAGTGGCTTGACCACTTCGAGATGCCCTCCCTCGGAGGCTGTCTGCAGGGCCGTCCTCCCGACGGAATAACCAGGCCCTGCAATTGACATCCACCTTGTGCTCCAACAGTAGTTTGACGACTTCGAGATCCCCTTGCTCGCAAGCTGCCTGCAGAGCCGTCCTCCCCTTTGAATTACAAGGCCTGCATTGATATCCGCCTTGTGCTCCAACAGTAGCTTGACGACTTCGAGATGCCCTCTCTCGGAGGCTGCCTGCAGAGCCGTCCTCCCGTGCCACTTACAAGGCCCTGCATTGACATCCGCCTTGTGCTCCAACAGTAGCTTGACGACTTCGAGATGCCCTCCCGAGGAGGCTGCCTGCAGAGCCGTCCTCCCGTGCCACTTACAAGGCCCTGCATTGACATCCGCCTTGTGCTCCAACAGTAGCTTGACGACTTCGAGATGCCCTCCCGAGGAGGCTGCCTGCAGAGCTGTCCTCCCGCCTTCCATACAAGGCCCCGTATTGACATTTGCCTTGTGCTCCAACAGTAGCTTGACGACTTCGAGATGCCCTCTACAGGAGGCTGCCTGCAGAGCCGTCATCCCAACTAAGTAACAAGGCTTTGCGTTGACATCCGCCTTGTGCTCCAACAGTAGCTTGACGACTTCGAGATGCCCTCTACAGGAGGCTGCCTGCAGAGCCGTCATCCCAACTAAGTAACAAGGCTTTGCGTTGACATCCGCCTTGTGCTCCAACAGTAGCTTGACGACTTCAAGATACCCTTGCTCGCAAACTGCCTGCAGAGCCGTCCTCCCATTCATGTCTGCTGGTCCTGCATTGACATCCGCCTTGTGCTCCAACAATAATTTGGCGATATCCTTGTGTCCAGCTTTGACAGCTGATTGGAGCATAGGTAGTCCACCCATTTTGTCTGCGTTTCAGGGGCGAATTCTCTGAAATGGAGCTCTACTGCAAGATCCGGCGCGCCACCTCCGTGTGCCCACCTTTGACTGCCACCACCATTGCTCTCCCAAGCAAACAATCAAAGTCACATCGCATGCCGGCCGTTGTATCTGGTGGACTGTTGTAACCTGCTTCATCCAGCGCCTTAACCACGCCCCAGAGGATTCGCCTTGTCGCCTCCACATCCCCTGTAGCTTCTATTTCTTCAACGACTTTTGGTAACACATCCATTAAAAGATTTTGCCGTGTGGGTGGATCAAAGTTTCTCATTCTTCAGCTCACCAATTCATACCAGCCATCGCGGAAGGCGGCTTCTGCTCGATTTATGTCCTCGGGAGTAGTAATAGTACTATAGTACTAATGCCATGAAGGTCTAGCTCTACATCTGGTAATCGGCCTCGCCTGAGCTTTTGTATTACCACCTGGACCCACGCATATATAGCCACAGGTCCACACTCTAACAGGTTGCATGGGACTTTCAATAGTCGATGTCCAGCCTTCAGCAAGAGGATGCTGAGGATCACGCATACTAATAGGAGCGCAGCAATGTAAAAGTATGTAGTCCATGTTGGGTTATCTTTGAGAAGATCAACATTCATTCCGTACAAACTCTACATTACACAAGTCGACTGTTAGCTCTTTGAGTATTGGATATCAAGCCGAAGGTGACTCACATCCCGCAACGAAGAGTAGAGAAAGAAAGATGAACTGAATTCCAAGTATGGTCAGTACATATGCTTAGATGTGGTCTCTTTTCTGAAAGCCAACTAGATAGATGCATCACATACAGTTGTCCAACTCAAGCGCTGGATATAGCATTTTGCGCTCTTGAGCAGAAGTCTTCATCAATAGACAGGATATTATGTGTCTGATTTGGTATAATTTGTTAGCATGTTTCACTGAACCCCTACGACCCACCGGTGCCTATGTATGCAGTGTGGGGTTGGTATTATATATACCCTCTGTATGAGATTGTTGCTCTCTTTGACTAAGCCCTGCGAGATGTCATCGCCTATTCGCTCAAAGTCAGAAAGTAACTGAGCTATGGTATCTTTGTGTTGTAAACTCTCCCAATTATTCTTCTCGTCAACAATCATTGCAAATATTTCCTTGATACTCTCAAACTGGCCATGGTGGAATGCTCTGAGGAACTCAAATATTTGTGCCATCTTGAATAGTTTCTGCAACAGGGTCTGGTCAAACTTAGCCTCAACATCCTCATTTAACACTTCTTGATTCTGTTACACCATTTGGTTAGCCTTTTAGCTGGCAGCCTACGTGGGAGTCGTACAGCGATGCTCAGATATCTTTTGCAGCCCTCAATCAATAAACGCCATTCAGTACAGATATCATGCACCTCAGCCAAAATATATTCTGGTGTAGCAGAGAATACTTTTGCCGGTTGTCCTGCATTTCTTGTCATGATATGCCAGCGCCCATCCTGAAAAATGCATAGGAGGTCGGTGACCATGACTGAGAAAGATAATTCATTCTCTCTTCTGAACCCTCCAAATATAAGTAAGTATAAGATTATGGCTTAGCTTTTGGGTCATACCTTGCATTGATATATGTAAATACAATATCCTTGTTTTCATGCTGTTCAATCTTTGGCCGCTGGGATATCCGGTCTGATCTTTGTGTCATTGATTCCGAAATTGGCTGAAAGAAGGTTTGTGAATGTGCAAGCCCTATAAACGATAATACTGGGTTCAACTTGACGCTGGTAACAAGTACAAGCAGCAACAGAAAGGTGGCAACCTTTTGGTTTATCCTTCATTCTAAAGGATGCGATTTTCAGTATTATGCAAACCCGCCCTGATAACGTATGGCACCTGGATTAGTAAGTTCCCATCTATTTAAGCATTAGATACCTACCACAAGGTGTTGTAGGGACTGATTCGCACTTGGTACAATGACAGGGATATCGTTGCCATTCCACGGCCTGACCCGTTGCTCAATAGCTTATCAGGAGTGTCCAGAGAATATCTACCCAAACACTTAGTTATGAACTTGAAATATAATTAATAAGTGGATGTTTACCTATATAGAACAGGACTAGTACATCCAGGCACCTAGCCAGAGTAATATAGATGAGCATTAGTTTAGGAAAAATTAAAGGGATGAAGGAGTCCACAAACCTCAGACATATCCTGGAATGCACGTTCTAGGGAAGTTTTATCCGTAACTCTAATAGGCATATTCAGAGAAGCATCTTTAGTGTAGATAAGGATGCTAGTCTCTTCCGATGCTTGATTAGCACCGGTGGTCGGGTAGTTCCTCATCAGAATGTAAGTATATATGATCAGTTGTGACAGTTCTATTTCGCGTAACTTTTTCTGCTAAGAACTAGTAGGTCATTCGAAATATACAGTCAACTCTTGCTATAACGGACGGCAGAAATCCAGAGCCTTCTGTCCGGTATAGCAAGGGTTCCGGTATAGAAAATGGCGCTAGCCATCAGCATGGGGCTGACCAGTCACGTGGGTTCTGAGAATTCACCTTTTCCCTCCCAATAAGGGTATTTCGAGTTACATTAAGCCTAACAAAGTAGATAATTCAGCAACCAGACATGCCTCGTCCGGTATAGCGAGGGAGAAATGTATGGGGACAGGGATAAGAAGACCCCTGCACTCCTCCAGTACTCTGTCCGGTCCGGTATTGTATGGCCGTCCGGTATAGGGAGAGGGAATCTGCTGGTAAGAAATCCTGAAGCCTCTGGTCCGTCCGGTATAACAAGGGATCCGCTAGCGAGGTCCGGTATAGCAAGAGTTGACTGTACTTTTCTTTATGTTATATGTGATGTGTATTTAGCGTCGGATTAACTTGCCTTGTTCCTGAATCCACCCGGATTTCCGGTTGGCTTTTCACTGGGATCGGATATGAGGATCTGCATCAGTGCCAGTAGCTGCACCGGGATGCACCGGCACCAGTAGTAACAGCACCAGCACCGCACTTGCGAACACCAGCACTAGTAGTAGCATCAGCAACAGTTATATGGGCCCTGAAAGGCCTTGAGTTCATGCTTGGAATAGAGCTCAAATACAGCTCTTAAATTAGTCGAAACTCAATGCCGGGGGTGGTAAATCATCTCAAACCTTCAAAGTATTTTAGAGGTAAAGCCTCAATAACAAAAGGAAATTAAGGGCCTTTAAATCTTCAAATGGGCCTATATTGAACATATAATAGTTCATATCACATGTGCTGAGGTCCTTGAAGCCGAAAAGCTTGGAAACCGAGAGGCTCACAAGTTAGCTAAAGAACTGAAGGCCAAAAAAGTAAAGTAGCATCTTGAGGCTCAAAGACCACTTAGGTAGGTACTTGAGAATTTAAGTTTGCGATCTTGCGATTGAAGCTCACACTGCCTTTGAAAATTCGATGCCGAGTGCCTGATTTGCGCAGGCTAGGAACCACGATATCATTTTTTGGGCATTCTACCGTACCTATAGTTCTACATACAGTGAGCAGCTCAAATCTATACTAATTGGGCTTATAGAGTACACTCATGAGGAGCTTATGACTACTAGTAGTGGTCATGGTAGTGGGGTAGTCATCGTGGAAGGAGTGATCATAGTATGGGGTGGGGGTTGTAGGTGTGAGGGCTCTAGAGGCTTCAGGATATGAACATGCATGCGGGAGGACACTCATGCCGATCGTCACGTGGGTGGCGATCGTTACGAAGTTTGTCATACTACCATATGGCAAGCTTCTCAAGGATGATGTTTTTCAGGCATGTAGTCTGTTAACAGAACGTGGATGGTTCTTTCAAAAGTTACAAATTATCGACAGAATGCCTATCCTACAAGACTTATGACTCCTCATGGTCCCCTTACTGGGACCGAATAGGAGTAAGGAGTACTTAAAAAAATATACAAGACTTATGATAGGTCTGTGAAAAGACGCCTTGGAATCCGGTTCAGGAATACCAAGTTCAGAGTACTGAATACCCACGGCAGAATATCAGAACGAACTTACCAAGGTAACGGAGCCTAACCCCAGTCAATCGGACCCGGTCAAGCAGAACCGGAGTGGGCAAAGACATGGTTTTCTGGTGAGAGAACGACTCTGGAAGGATTTCTTTGCCAACTGAAAGAGTACTTTACTCTTCGAACCATTGTTAGCGACCTGGTTGGAATGTCCCTCAAAGTTCCCGCGCTCTCCTGGTGGAAGCCGAATGCGGCAATATCAATGGACCACATGGGAATAAGCAAAAAAGCCCTCCAATCCTATTATGGGGATCATTACAGAGCTGATCATCCGTATAGAGAATTCAGGATCTCAAACAAACCGGTACTATCCATGCCATAGATATTCTAAACGCCTGCAGTCAAACCTTGCTATTCCGGACGACCAAAATTCGGCCTACGGTATAGCAAGGTTCCGGTATAAATATTACAAGGGTACGTGGCACAAGGCAAAAGTTATTAAAGTAGGAAATTGTTCAACTTCCGTGTGTTTGAACATTAAGCTCAAGATTCATCAGCCAACATGTTTAGTGCAGGAAGACAAAAAAAAGACAAAAACATCGAGCTCTCACCATATTAGAGAAGCGCCAGATCTGTAAAAAGCGACAAGATCCCAAGGATGCGAAGGAGAAGTTGAGTGAATTTGGAAAACATTTCTTAGACTTCGAGGTATGAAGACTGGTAAATCTATGTTGGTAGAAATAATAATATGAAGCAGGGTCCAGCTGTAACAATATCAAACGTTGTCGCACATCTTATGTGATACAGTCCGTGGGCAAAAGTCTTGGTGAAACATCACTCGGCGCGGGAAAAAATGTAAATTTGGGGACCCAGCAACCAACGTTAAGTACCGGTAGCATCAACAACGATGCCTCCCCCCGTGCGACGTGAGATGACCATAGTACAACAAGGTATTATCCTCGTTCTTTTTCATCTTCAATATACAATAGCAGCAATTTCGAAGATCTCTGGACATCCTTGGTCAACCATCAAGAATTTCCTAAATCGGACGGCTGTGCGGGGGTATATTGAAAATACTCCTAGGTCCGGCAGACCCGGGACTGGAGGGCTATACTTCGATGTGTAAAGAAGAATAAAACATGGACTAGGGAGCAAATTCGGCAGGATTGTTCCTCATGTTTCGATACACTAGACCGGGACTAGACCGTTACCTTTGAGAGAATGGCCTACGAAAGTGGCTAGCTAAGAAACGACCTAAAGTACCTGCATGTAATCTAGTCTGGTAGGCACAATACCCCTCCACAGGAGGCATGTAGTCCTTGTCAACATCGACACTCCTATTCATTGCATGATGAAAACTCTCTTGTATTGTGCGTCCATCAATCTATATGAGATTTTGTCCACCTGTAATAAATATAAAAAGAGGTAAAAAGAAACAAGAAAACTCATATTGTACAGGTACGAGGTCATGTGGCTCAATCGGTAGAGCATCATGCTAAAAACGTGAAGGTTGTGAGTTCGAGTCTCACCATGACCACACTTTCTTTTGTTTTGCTGATTCAAAGAGACACAACATTTTGTCTACCTGTAATAAATATAAAAAGAGATGAAAATAAACAAGAAAACTTATGTGTACAGGTACGAGGTCATGTGGCTCAATCGGTAGAGCATCATGCTAAAAACGTGAAGGTTGTGAGTTCGAGTCTCACCATGAACACACTTTCTTTTGTTTTGCTGATTCAAAGAGACGCAAGTTTTTACCTGCATGTAGTAGTCCTTCTTACATCGATACTCCATGATGAAAACTCCATTTTGTCCACCTGTAATAAATATAATAAAAGATGAAAAGAAACAAGAAACCTCATACGTACAGGTAGGAGGTCGTGTGGCTCAATCGGTAGAGCATCATGCTAAAAACGTGAAGGTTGTGAGTTCGAGTCTCACCATGACCACACTTTCTTTTGTTTTGCTGATTCAAAGAGACACAACATTTTGTCTACCTGTAATAAATATAAAAAGAGATAAAAAGAAACAAGAAAACTCATATGTACAGGTACGAGGTCGTGTGGCTCAATCGGTAGAGCATCATGCTAAAAACGTGAAGGTTGTGAGTTCGAGTCTCACCATGACCACAATTTCTTTTGTTTTGCTGATTCAAGAGACGGCAAGTTTTAACAGATGCCAAGAAGCTATGGCAAGGCTTGCCTGGGCACTAGAGAGAAAGGATTGGACTGCAGAAGATTTTCAGAGTACAATTTGGAGTGATGAATGCTCAATTGAGAAGTCGGCTCAAGCACGGCAAATTTGGGTATTTCGAACACCAGAAGAAAAGTGGGATAAAGACTGTATTCATGCAGTTAAGAGGGGACAAGGAACATCTCTGATGGTCTGGGGCTATTTCTGGGGGAAGACTCGTGGGACATTTGTTCCTCTGGTTGTTCGTTCAATTAACTCACTTGTCTATCGCCGCCTCCGCAAGATGCTCCTCCTCCCAGTCATTGACCATATAAACCGCACCATTAGCAATGCCAAATTCCAGCAAGACAATGCTCCAGTATATACTGCAAAGATTATCACTCTTTTCCTCAAGCGACATAGCATTATTGATGAGAAACACCCTCCCTAAAGTCCAGACCTCAACCCTATAGAGCATGTTTGGGTTCACCTGAAAAGGTACCTGCATAAAAAGTACTCTGACATCTCCAATACCCTGGAGGGCCAGATGCAGTACGTGCTAGGCTTGCTGAGTCTGTATTTGAGTCGTTGTGGAGGAGCATGCCTGGCGGTGACTGCGGCTAAGGGTTGGTACTAGCCACACCTCTAACTTTCACCTCATTTGCAATTTTCATTTAATTGTCCTGGCATCTTGGATTTTACTTCTTTATTACCTGTATTTATCTCATATTCCATTTCAGAACTTAGCGACATCTGGTTGTTGTGTTATTCATGAAAATTGAAGGTATCGAGGTATTGTGGCAAGGCTTGCCAAGCGGCTCAAAATTGTGTTTCACCAAGACTTTTGCCCATGGATTGTAGTAAGAAATGACTTGAAGTTAATCTTATAGCAGGTGATTTATGGAAGAAAAAGCAGTGAACATCTCAATACCCTGGTTCTATAACAGTAATCTGTTATAGCAAGGGCAAAATATATGTAGATAGTACTAACTTCTCTGTATTCCGATGTCCGGTCCGGTATAAGCAAAAATCCGTTATAGGAAGGGTGATTTAGGCGAAAAGTACTTAGTTTGGTGGCGGGGCTCAAGAGTATTCCGGAAAGCAAGGATTCCGGTACAACGAGGTTCGGTACCGGTATAGCAAGATTTGACTGTATGCGCAAATCCCACTTACGCAGCTTGTCCGAACAATTCTCACCGGTATCAAACCTCGGATGCACTGAAGCATTTCGCGTTACGAGAACCTACAAAATCAGCCACTACAATGGCGTAGGAAGCTGGTAGAGATAGATGTTGTGCAGGCCAAACTGTAGCCTGCAAAACAACCTCCGAAACGACTTATTCGGATCGATCAGAGATCCCTAAAGAAGTATTCGACAAACGGCTGAAGGAGGGTCGATGCCTCAAGTGTGGAAAAAAAGGACATTAAAAGGCTGATTGCAGGAGCACGAGCTACCGCGCACCCCGCCACCATTCGACCTACCGATCTATCCAAACCCCCAAGAAACCCAGAACTGATGCAGGCGTCATGCGCATCACCGAACTAGATTCCGAACCAGAAGGAAGCCAAGAACCAAAAGACTCCGATTCGGGGGGAAACGGAAAGGGGGTCCGCACAGTTCCGTGGCCGTAACCCCAGACATGAGCCTCTTCTGACAGTACCAATTGTGATTGCGGGGATAGAGGTAGAGGCGATTTTAGATTGTGAGGCCTCTGCGCTAGTGGTTAACAAAAGATATGTGGGGATATCTTGTTAGGCAGCGGAGTGGTCCTAGCGAATAGCGGCAGCAGCAGATCTCTAGTAATATGCCTACTGGAGCGGATGGTAATACGCGACGTGGGTAATAGAACTAAGAGAATAATAATGTGGGTGAGAACGAGGCGAATTGAAGACTTGCTTAATTAATTAGAAAATACAGTTCTGGAGCGACACGGAAGTTCAGGGTAAGACAGCGCGCAGGGATTGCAGGAAAATACAAGAAATGCGCGAGCGACGATCCAGTAGCAACGATCAGCCCAAACATATGTATGTGCGATAATAGTGACGGCAATATTAGTACGATAATAATGACGGCAATATTAGTACGATAATAATGGCGGCAATATTAGTGCGATAATAATAACGATGGATGATGTCGTGAGTAGATGGCCTTGCCGGTGGATAATTCAGGGTAATCCTGGTAGCGGGTCCTAGGATAGCGAAAAGACTGGGTGTACGGAAGCGAGGAATCGTGTGGCAGTCTCACAAGGGGATGTTCAAGACTTAAAGGTGGCAAGTTTGTGGCAAATACCTCATTCTCAATACCCAGCATATGCCCTGACTCACAACCACCACTTCCACACAAATTCTCATTGGATGCGGAAATCCTAGATATCGGGAAAAGGGATATTGTTTTAGGGTTGTCGTAGTTGAAGGATACAACCTGGTTGTCAACACGCCGAAGCCAGGTTGGAGGATATAGAAGCAGGGTTATGTTATTCCATGCAAAGCGCATAGAATCCCCAGGGTTATGACCCTTGACCTTGACGCTGAACCTCTAGAGCCGGAAGTGGTTCTACTGATTATTGATACCACTAAGCACTATACCCGATATGCCCAGATCATCTCAGCTGAACAAGCCTCTAGATTGCCAGAACACAAGCCCTAGGATCACTCAGTGACCCAAAGGCCAAAGTCCAGACGGGCCTATCTACAAGACGAGGAAATTTCTCTAAAGCGGTATTTGGAAGAGAATGTGCCGGTTGGAAATAGTGAGCAGGAGGTAGCGCATATTCTCTGCTCCGTCCACTCTAATAGAACCCTCCTCCGGCGACTTGGCTCTACTGCTCACAAGCCTATATATTAACTTCTAAAGCATGCTATGTACTGCTTCACTGAGATCCAAAATCGTACACTATGTGAGGTGAGCAGGCAATTTCAGCTGCTAATGAGGAAACTGCAAAATATATCTGCACTTATTGGCTTCAAACTGCATCTCAGTGGGTGATGTATGCTCGGCAGCATAGCCATTTCCTCCTTCAAGTAACCATTACCAATTCTTGTGAGGCATGGCATCTCAAGCTAAAGTCTGGTGATAGGGCTATCAAAAGGGCAAGTCGCGTCACATGGAATATCTGGGATGATATTGAATATTATGGATGAACCAAAGGATGTTGATAATTACGCAGCAGTAGCAAAAAGTCATTTCCGAAATCGAATGCTTACTATCACCACTAAATAGTATCCCTAAATTAGTCAGCTACCAGCTCCTATACAAAAAATGCTTGCTGTGGAAATTGACGCTGTTGCAGAGCGCATTGAAAAAGAAAGGGAACTGCCTAATTTTGATGAAATATTCGGTGCTATTGCAAGTTCCATAGGCAATACCTATAAGGTTCTAAATGTAGAGCCTGATATTTTCAAAAAAGCTATGCATGTAGGAGAGTCTTAATAGCCTGTCATATTGGATATCTAGTGAAAACTGGGTGAGGTCATCCAGGGTCCAGCTCCAAAAGAGGGTCAATCCCCACAGCTGGCCCACCTACACAGAGTGCGGTAAAGCGTTGATGACAGGACCTCTTTTAAGCCAATTGGATGTTAATCTGATAAATATTGCCTTGGATTACCCTGAGATGATTTATTGGGAGAAATACTAATAAGAGAGGTCTAGACCTAGCACTGTGGAGCAAAAAAGACCACCCTTAATTAAGAGGAAGGTTATTGAGTTCTACAATGGGCCCTTCTTTGATAGAGATATCCAAGAAATACGTTCCCCCTCAAAAAAAAAAAAAAAAAGTGGCACTAGTACCTACAAGTGAAAATATTATAGTTACAGTGAGTAAACTTCAGATAAAAAATGAAAACAACAATTTTGGCTACTCATAGCCATCCAAACCCTGTTATAAGAATATCTTTACTTCTAGAACCTCCTATATCCAACCATAACCACAAATGAGTACTGAGTTTTTAAAAAAATATATATGTTATGGAATTAAAATTTTGGTCAAACACGTAGTAAATACCAAATAGAAGTATCCAATATTAGAGTTACTTTATTGCAAGTTCTTCAATTAAACAAAGAACAAAGGAATAGAGCGCAAGTACAGTAACTAAATAATATGAAGAGGATAACAAGTGATCAAAAATCAAATAGGAAGACAAATAGAACTTAAGTACTTATGAGGAGTCCGACATGTGCGTTGTTACGGCTGAGATTATGCAGACCGGGCCGGCACCACCCGATGGTGGTGGCCTGAAGTCAACCCCGCTTTCCTATACTTACTCATAAAGTACACCTGCCATAACGGGCAACCAAATATTGTTATATGAGCTATTGAAGAGAATTAGTGTAGAGGCTTCACAAGCTCATGCTCTATAGCTAAGTGTAATTGTTGCCTGGCTTTAACGTCAAGTTCAAGCCCTAGAAAGTAAGGAATACGCTTTAGGTTTCCATCTGCAATTCTTCCCGATAGATCCTTGAACTGGGGAGGTGCATAAGCGGCGATGTCACCATTTGTTGTAAGGAAAATTACCCAAATGGGCCATCCTCTTAAGGTATGCATAATACGACACAGTACTGTGTTTGTTTCAGTGTCCAGATTCGCAGCTTCATTGAACGCAAGAACAAGAAGTGGAAGTTTTCTTTGTATACTGTAGTACTTAGGCTCTCCGTTTCCAGTAGCTTCAATAATTGCTTGAGAGGATCGTGTAGTTGGCTCGTAAAGGTTATGCATTTCTCATATTTCTATAATGCAGATCTTAGTATACACCGCAGTGGAAGGGAAAGTTTGCCTACAAAGTTTTTCTCCCAATCCCACTGTGCCTGCTTGATCTCTTTCATAAATTTTCTCAGCCAGGGTAGCAATATCCCTACATAGGCTTTTCCTGAACTCCAAGTGATAATCATTCTCTATAATGGCTACATCATCATCACCGTCTCCTGAATCTTTATTGGGAGGAGGTGCAAGTATTCTGCTCCATTCTTGTATCAAATCTGAGTGAGAATCACTCTGAATATACCATGCAAGCACTAAAATGTACAGAGTTAGCAGAAAATCACTAGTGACGTGGATACGAGGAGTATACTTGTCTGTGCGATGGCTCCCAGTAATGATAATGCCCGCCCGTGGACTTCAAAATTGCTGCCACCATAGCTGCGGAGGAATTCATAAATCTCACTGTCTCCTGGGGGAAATCCGGTTTCACCCCTCTTCCGGAGGGCAAATGACAGTGTCATTATCTCTTTACCAAGCTTGGCTACGAGTCGAGATTTCCCCGTTCCGGAGCTTTGTACAATATTAAACGCTTTTGCATAAAGTTTTTGCCCCTCCCAGTTTGCTCTGTATCCGACAATTTGTCCATTAATGCTGCTAAAGACTGACCATGATATTTATCTGTCCAGTGCTGGCGGAGCTGGGACACTACAGCGTGTATGGTATCGTCCTCGGCAGGAAGCAAGCTTGAGGGAAGGGGACTTTTCAACTAGTTAAACTAGTTGAAAAGGTAGGAAAGTGGCAGGAAGCCACTTTCCTTTCGGGTGAATGCAATTACATTCGCCCTCCCCTTCACTTTTTTTCATCCAGTAATATTCCCCTCTCCTCCTTACTCTCACATATATTATGAAGCTAAAGCGAACCGAACCCTAACCTTGTGTAAGCTTCCTGCTGTGCTGACCTTCGTAACCAAAGGAGCGAATCCATCATCAATAACATGGAATGTTTAATCAGTTTGAGAGGGGGTTTAACTTGAGGGTAAGTTGTGTATTAAATATAAGCAGCCCGACCTCCCTGACTTCAACTTGAAGTTGGAAGGCCCTTATCCATTTGCTTTTTCTTTTTCCAGCGCTACACATCTTACCCCTGCGAGCCTCGCGGCACGTTTTTAACATAAAATTCCCATATATATATAAATCTCGAGGGGAAGAGAGGGGCGAGTACTCATTTACACACTAGTGTGTGCTTCGCAGGGGCCGGAGGGAGGGCGGTTCCCACCCCACCCCCATAAACTAAGCCGGCTTAGTTGAAAGGACGCACTCTTACACAAGTGTAGGAGGGTGCTTACATTCAAGCTGGGGGAGTATCTCAAAAAAGGAATTCTTCCTTTTTCTAGCTACTTGAAAGTCCATCCTAACTTCTGTAACCCGAAGCGAATAATTATTTAAAATGGTAGTAAAAATGCATTCCCCTACTCCGTTGGGGATATGATAAATCTCATGTAACTATCGAATAATTAGAAAAAATTGTTGCAATTAAAGCGTCAATTAAGAATGGTCTTGCGGGGGGGGAGGGCTTTTCAACTAGTTAGTTTAAAAGGTGGAAAATGACAGTAAGTCATTTTTCCATCCAGAGGGAGGGGTTTACAACTAGTTGAAAAGGTGGTAAAGTGAGAGTAAGTCACTTTCCTGCAAGCTTGAGATTCCTTTTTCTTCTTTCATCCACTTAGTAAAGTGGATGAAAGAAGAGGAAGACTTATATGCTAAACGCATATAAGCGGGGGAAAAGAGAGATAAAGAAAGTGACTTCCTGTCACTTTCTACCTTTGAAACTAGTTGTCAACTAGTTGAAAAGTCCCTCTCCCCCCACTCCTCCCCCCTCGCCTGCGCGGTTTATTATATATTTTTACAATAATAAACCGCGCAGGCGAGGGGGAGGAGAGGGGAGGGGAAAATGCGGAAAGTGACAGGAAGTCACTTACCACCTTTGCAACTAGTTGAAAAGTTGCTCCCCGCGAACTCTTCCTCTCACTTTACACCTTTGCAACTAACTAGTTGAAAAGCTCCCCCCCCGCATTACATAGGGTCCCCCCATTTAATCCACGATATAGTCATGCCTATTAGTCATGAGCTGCCCCCTCTCCTCCCTACTCGCATATATTTATAAAGATAATACATACAAGCTCTGCGCTTGTTAATGTATTACTTTAGAATAAGGGGGGTTGCAGTTGAGGGTAAGTTGTGTATGGCTAGGCAATTAAACTTAAGAGGATTAAGCTTAAATAAATATAACCTTTAATGCTCTATTATAAATATATAACCTTAATATTCATTATTTATATTAATCCACTCTTAATAAATAAATAGAATATTATTCTAGAAATTTTAAATTTTCTGATTACAAGGGGCGGATGCTATCGCTCAGCCGAAGGATTAAAGTTAATTAAATAAAGTTATAACAAATATTCGGGGCAGCAGAGATTTCAAAGCTGTGTACCAGTCTCGGTTTTTGAGAAGTGTTTGATAAAGAGTTATTTTCTCTACTATATGGATCTTGCGTACCTGGGTGTTTGTTACGGATCCTGCCTTGCACTACCCCATGAACCCCGACCCCTCGATCCTTGAACTCGAACCTAAGGCCCCGGAGCTATCTGGCGACCCACGCACTCGCCAGCCTATGCTCACGTGCGGCTACACACGACCCCTCGATCCTCGAACTCGAACCTGAGGCCCCGGAGCTATCTGGCGACCCACGCACTCGCCAGTGCTCACGTGCGGCTGCATACAACCCCGACCTCGCACTCTTCCAAAGTGAATACGTGCTTGATTCATGCCTTGGATTCGCAGGAGCTCATCCTCAAGAGAGGGGGCTACTGTCACGGATCATCCCTTGCCGTCACGGATATCGTCACGGATATCGTCACGGATATCATCGCGACCACCACGATACTTGACCCTGCCTCGAACCACCTTCCGCGAGCCCCGACACTGTACTTGACCTTGGCCTAAACTAGCGCAATGACCGACCGCATCCCGGACGTCCTAGTTCAGTATTCGCTTAAGTTAGGGAATCCACTAGAAGATTCTAGCTGGATATACCTTATCTACTTTGAACCCTGCATCCCTGAGCCTTATTTCCTACGACAACTCGAACCGGTCCTGCTTGACACTTAACACTCGTGCTAATCACTAAGGACCTCTTGAACCATGAATCGCGCGATCATGATTGCGCGTCCGTTATGCTAATGTGCCTTAGTTATATGTCTCGATTAGGATGTTTGCCGACTTGTTCTTCCGCCATTATGCGCCCCAGTTAGATAGTCTGACATGTGCTTGCTTCCGTCGTCCTATGTTTGCTTGCTTATCTTCCGTTTCCCGTTATGCTTGCTAATCTTCCGTTTCCCGTTATGCTAATAACTCGACATGTGCTTGCGTGCTCCTCTCGCGATATCCCTAGAACGGGTTGTTCGAGATTCTCTATAAAAGAGGTCAGGTTTCGCTCTCTGTATCGCCTTCTCTCCTCACACAACAACTTGTTAACTTGTTAACTTGTTTCCCTTGTCTACTTGTCTTCCCGCCTTCCCTTCCTCATGTATGTATTTGCCCTAAGCAATATATACATCTCTCCCGCTCGAGTGTAGCTCAGACTGCCTCGCACCCGTACTTGGACATGTCGCACCCGTACATACTTGGATACCTCGCCCCTCTAGACTCTGGTTTCGCCCAAGTCTCTCGCCCTGCCTGCCTTGCTCTGCTTGCCTGCCTCGTTGTGCTTGCCTGCCTTGCTCTGCTTGCCTGCCTCGTTGTGCTTGCCTGCTTTGCTCTGCTTGCCTTGCTAGCCCTGTTTGCCTCATTTGCCCTTCTTGCCTTGCCCGCCCTCCTTGTGCCTTCACGGCCTTGTTTGTACGTGCTTGGCCTCTCCTCGCTCCCGCCTCCCCTCCCGCCACCGATTCTTAACAGTGTTCAAAACAGACACAATGTTGGGGCTGAAGGGTATATCTTCCGTATTTATGGCGACTTTGAGACGATTGAAGATCCTGTATGCTACATCCACTTCCTCCATGTCCCCTGACAAATCAAGGTCGGCAGTTGAGGGGTATTTCCGGTTAAGCTCTGTAATCCACTTCCGCGCAAGAAAGCTTTCCTGCAATCCAGAACTATGACGCTTTAGTTTCTTCTTGTCCATGATGTTTTTTGGCAGACTGTACTATAGGTAAGACTGCGCGAGATTGTGCAACGTAGGTATGTGTGCTACAGTCACTAGTGACGAAATCTGAGAAAAGGAGGATGGAAGACCCTGGAAGGTCACTAGTCTGGTTGGCACCAGACTTCTTACACTCACGTACACTCACGTGCGCACCCAGCGTCAATGCTAGTCTCGTCAATGTCGCGTATACTCCCACCTTCAGTCCAAGTGCGCTAAAATGCCGCTAATCCCATCAGATTGTTAATTTACCGTATTATCTCTGCTCATTTCAGATAGTTAGTTTACTCGTGCACAGCCCGTCTACCGACAGGGGTCTGAGAACCATATAAGGACGCCCTTCCTCCCTCTAGAGAAGAGTAGATTCCAAGACATATGCGGCTTTCTGGATCTCACGAGACATGCCCGTGCTCATTGTTTCATGAACGTCGGAGATTGAAATGTACTGTAATTATCCATAATGCCATCAAGGAAGCCTGCCCCTGGATTTGGCTGCAAGTGTCCAGGCGGTGTCTTCCTCCACCATGGCCTAGACAGAGGCCATTAGCTCAGAGAATCTTTCAGCAGTCCCAGGCCAGTAAAGCGAGTTTATAATTCACCACCTGATCTTCTGTGACATCAGTAAACAATATCTTACATGACTTCTAGATTCAATAGGTTTTATTGAATAGATCTTGGCACTCAAGTTGATATATTTCACGTCAGCCATGGCTTATGATCTACCTACGTGTCCCATCGCATATGTACATAAGAATGTGACAGCGCTACGGAATAACTCGTACATGAAGACACGGAGGATTTAGACAACTGCGTATGGGGTGAGGGAAGGCGCGTTCAATGAGTTGCGTAAGGTGCGCGATGAATTGAGTGAGGAGCGGGGAAGATTGATTCGGCATCGTGGATTTCCTAAAGCTAAGGGATAGATTTAATGAGGGGAGGGATAAGATCGAAGGGCTAGAGGAGGAGAACCGCGTTTCAGACTCCTGCACCCAGACCACACCCAAATCACCCCGACAAAGAACAGCGATTCCACCAACACCGATCCCCCCAACCGACACTCCCCCAGCACGCACGTATGCGGGAGCAGCGACCTCAACCAGCCAGACCCCTGCCTTCCACTAGCGATGGGTTTTCCACTTGAGCGGTTATTCTTAATTTTTCCACCTGCGAGACGTTTTTACTTTCCACATTTTTGCAGGCCTCAGTCAGGCCTCTCGGGGTCATCTGGCATCTAGCCGGTCAATGACAGCATGGGGGTCTGCGCCTCACGAATTTTGTTTTTGTTTTGCTTTCCGCGCGCGGTGGACCTAGCAGATTAACTTGCCTTGTCCTGAATCCACCGGGTTTCCGGGTGGCTCCTCATGGTCCCATCACTGGGACCGCATAGGAGTACTGAGTATATTTATAAAAAAAAAAAAAAAAAAAACACGAGGGCTTCGCATGGGCAAGAGACTCTTCCGTACATACCACACCTTACGACTGGAAAAGATGCGGGAGGAGTGTTTTTCCACTTGCGAGTATTTTGGGCGACAATTGTGTAGCGGTTTTTATTTGTGATTTTTGTTGTGTTTTTCTACTTGAGCTGTTTGATTTCCTACTGGCGCTTATATGAGTTTCTCCACCGGCAGGATTATGTGGCTGGGTTTTTCCACCTCGGAGAATTTTTTGGGGGGGGTTTCCTTCAGTTCCTACCAGCGCTTCCGGAGGATTTTGTTTTGGGACTTTAGATAGGGTTCTTGGGTTTATTTGGCGCTGTTGGCTTTAGTGACAGCATGGGAGCCCATTCATTATCGTTTTGTGTATTTATCCGTGTCGACTTGGCAGATTAACTTGCCTCGTCCTGAATCCACCCGGGTTGGGCCGCATACGAGTGAGTACACGAGTACTGAATATATTTATTAAAAATAAATTTAAAAAAAAGAAAAAGAAAGTCAATTGAAAGAATTAGAAAGCAAAATTAAAGAATTAAAAATTATGGAAATTATGGAAATTGTTGAGCTTATCAATGGACATATATGTTCTGGGCCGCTCGCGGGCGGCATACCCACTGTGCCGCTCACGGGCAATTTAAATAATTACTCAATTTGCTGTATAATGCACTTGTATTGATAAAGGTTTACGAGGACTGATTTACCCCCCCAAAAAAAGAATTGATAACGGTATACCTAGCTGGAGCGACTGCAATAGATTCATGTATTTCCCAGTCGATTAGACCTCAATCTAATATTCCAACTTGCTTCAGCTAGAGCTGAGAGGTTAATACAGTCATGATTGTTAACACTTTCGTATGTCAATAAATTGAGAATTTTGGATTATTCTTAGTTAAAGTATCGGCAATAACAATTAGAGTAGAAGTTTTTGCAAACACCTGAAACGAAACACCAGTAGTTATACTTAGCAATCTGCGTATAAATAAGTACCTGTGATTACCTTACCTGGATCGTATAAGTAAGAAATAGCTGGGATTTTTCTTACTTATAGGATAAATCGTGCGAACAAGAATACAAGATGTAGACCAAAAATATTATACTGATGATTATTCCGAACTTCACTGAATTCCATATAGCGCATCGATATTCAGTACAAGATGGTCTATAAAGCCTGAACCATAAGGCCCCATATATTAAAACTCCCATGGATAAGAACCCGTAGATAAGAAACTATTTTTCAAATACCTATTGCATAGGAAACGTTGCAGATTTCTACGGTAGCAATAAACTCAGTATCCTCCTCTCCATTCCATTCATCATCAGAGAAGAAGGTGATGAGTTGTTAACTACACAAGCATGTACTTTATCGTTTATAAATTTAAAAGGCATGAGGTAATTTTTCCGGAATTCCCCTTGTTCAATGTCTGCCAAATCAACAGGAAGGGTACATAAGTATGTAATGTGGAAGGGGTGGTCAAAAATGACTTCATAGGGTGTTTTTTGAGTGTAGCAGAATGTTTTGTTCGATTCACATTTACCAAATTGAGCAATTATATTAATTGCCCGCGACCGGCACAGAGGGTATGCTGCCCCCGGGCGGCCCAGAACATATATACCATTGGAAATAAAGAAGTCAGATCAGTGCCATCGGATAGTAAACAGACTCTGCAGAACCAACGTTCTCTACCAATTAATCGCCCCAGATACATCTACATTGGCCTGGCAGGGTATATTGGAAACCATTCCTCATTATCATCGATGAACAACCTGTGCTAGTACCACTCGCTACGTACATGTATGCCATTCACCCATACACTCCTTTTTCTGGCTAATTCATTATTCGCATCGAAGCAACAAAGGAACGCATCCCCATTATCCAACCCCTGGACCACTCCCCTGCCCTAGACTTCCGTATTGACTAGATCTTCCCCGAGATGTAAATACACGATCGAAATAAGGTAAAAAGGAAAATTCCCCTGTTCTCAGGCTAATATCTCCACGAATTCCCGGTAACATTCCCGGTCTTCTAACGCCTCCGCTCAGCACCTCCTTTTTCCATCGCCCACTAACTTGCATTCCTGGATATGGGCTATAATACCCCAATGATTCGCAGCCCCGGTTCGCATCGAGTATCATGGATCGCTATTACAAATACGAAGATGGGCTCAGTAGGTGTATCTGGACAGAGGTCTAGTTATTATAGAGCATTCATACCTACATATTGGTGTGTAGCAGATTTACAACTTCTAGATGCCCTTTCTCGGAGGCTGCCTGCAGAGCCGTTTTTCCGCCTTCCCTACAAGGCTGCGCGTTGACATCCGCCTTGTGCTCCAACAGTAGCTTGACGACTTCGAGATGCCCTCCCTCGGAGGCTGCCTGCAGAGCCCTCCTCCCGTACCTCTCACAAGGCCCCGCATTGACATCCGCCTTGTGCTCCAACAGTAGCTTGACGACTTCGAGATGCCCTCCCTCGGAGGCTGCCTGCAGAGCCGTCCTCCCGTACCTCTCAGAAGGCCTCGCATTGACATCCGCCTTGAGCTCCAACAGTAGCTTGACGACTTCGAGATGCCCTCCCTCGGAGGCTGCCTGCAGAGCCGTCCTCCCGTTCCACTCACAAGGCCCCGCATTGACATCCGCCTTGTGCTCCAACAGTAGCTTGACGACTTCGAGATGCCCTCCCGAGGAGGCTGCCTGCAGAGCCGTCCTCCCGTCCCTCTCACAAGGCCCCGCATTGACATCCGCCTTGTGCTCCAACAGTAGCTTGACGACTTCGAGATGCCCTCCCGAGGAGGCTGCCTGCAGAGCCGTCCTCCCCTTGAAAAAAACAGGCCCTGCATTGACATCCGCCTTGTGCTCCAACAGTAGCTTGACGACTTCGAGATGCCCTCCCTCGGAGGCTGCCTGCAGAGCCGTCCTCCCATACCTCTCACAACGCCCCGCATTGACATCCGCCTTGTGCTCCAACAGTAGCTTGACGACTTCGAGATGCCCTCCCGAGGAGGCTGCCTGCAGAGCCGTCCTCCCGTACCACTCACAAGGCCCCGCATTGACATCCGCCTTGAGCTCCAACAGTAGCTTGACGACTTCGAGATGCCCTCCCGAGGAGGCTGCCTGCAGAGCCGTCCTCCCGTGCCAATTACAAGGCCCTGCATTGACATCCGCCTTGTGCTCTAACAGTAGCTTGACGACTTCGAGATGCCCTCCCTCGGAGGCTGCCTGCAGAGCCGTCCTCCCGTACCTCTCACAAGGCCCCGCATTGACATCCGCCTTGTGCTCCAACAGTAGCTTGACGACTTCGAGATGCCCTCCCTCGGAGGCTGCCTGCAGAGCCGTCCTCCCGTACCTCTCACAAGGCCTCGCATTGACATCCGCCTTGTGCTCCAACAGTAGCTTGACGACTTCGAGATGCCCTCCCTCGGAGGCTGCCTGCAGAGCCGTCCTCCCATTCATGTCTGCTGGTCCTGCATTAACATCCGCCTTGTGCGCCAACAACAATTTGGCGATTTCCATGTGTCCAGCTTTGGTAGCTAATTGGAGCATAGTCCACCCATTTTGTCTGCGTTTCAGGGGCGAATTCTCTGAAACGGAGCTATACTCCAGCATCTTGCGCACCACCTCCGTGTGCCCACCTTTGACTGCTACCACCATTGCTCTCCCAAGCAAATAATCAAGGTCACGTCGCATGTCGGCCGTTCTATCTGGTGACTATTGTAACCTGCTTGATTGAGCGTCTCAAGTACGCCCCAGAGGATTCGCCTAGTCGCTTCCATATCCCCAGTAGCTTCTATTTCTTCAACGACTTTTGGTAACACATTTCTTAAAAGAGTTTCCCGTGCAGGTGGATCAAAGACTCTCATTCTGGAGACCAGCAATTCACACCAGGCATTGCGGAAGAGGGCTTCCGCTTCATTTATGTCCTCGGGAGTAGTCCTAATGTCAGGAAGGCCTAGCTCCTGAACTGGTGGTCGGCCTGGACTGAGCTTTTGTATTACCACCTGGACCCATGCATAGATAGCCTCGGGTCCACACTGTAACAGGTTGCATGGGGTTTTCAATAGTCGACGTCCGTATTTCTGTCCAGCCTTCAGCAAGAAGTCGCTGAGGATCACGCAGACGAATAGGGGGGCAGCAATGTAAAAGTACGTAGTCCATGTTGGGTTATCTTTGAGAAGATCAACATTCATTCCGTACAAACTCTACATTACACCAGTTGACTGTTAGCTCTTAAGTATTGGATATCAAGCCGAAGGTGACCCACATACCGCAACGAAGAGCAGAGGAAGAAAGATAAACTGAATTGCAAGTATGGTCAGTACATACGCTTAGCTGTGGTCCCTTTCCTGAAAGCCAATTAGATAAATGCATCACATACAGTTATCCAACTCAAGCGCTGGATGCTAGCATTTTGCGCTCTTGAGCGGAAGGCTTCATCAATAGACAGGATATTATGTGTCTGATTTGGTATGTTGTTAGCATATTTCACTGAACCCCTATGACCCACTGGCGCCTATGAATGTAGAGATATATACCATCTCTATGAGACTGCTGCTCTCTTTGACTAGGCCCTTCTCAATGTCATCGCCTATCCGCTCAAAGTCAGAACGTAACTGGTCTATGGTGTCTTTTTGTTGTACACTCTCCCAATTATTCTTCCCGTCAACAATCATTGCAAATATCTCCTTGATACTCTCAAACTGGTCACGGTGGAATGTTTTGAGGAACTTAAATATTTGCGCTGTCTTGAATAGTTTCTTCAACAGAGTCTGGTCGAATTCAGCCTCAACATCCTCATTTAATACTTCTTGATTCTGTTAACCCATTTGGTTAGCATTTTAGGTAGCAGCCTATGTGGGAGACGTACAGTGATGCTCAGAAATCTTTTGCAGTCCTTAATCAATAAACGCCATTGAGCACAGATATCATTTACCTCAGCCAAAATATATTCTGGTGTAGTAGAGAATACTTTCGCCGATTGTCCTGCATTTCTTGTCATGATATGCCAGTGCCCATCCTGAAAAATGCATAAGAGGTCGGTGACCATGACTGGGAAAGATAATTCGGAATTCCGTCCCCTGAACCATCCAAATATAAGTAAGATATAAGATTGTGGCTTAGCTTTTGGGTCATACCCTGCATTGATATATGTAAATAGAATATCCTTGTTTTTACGCTGTTCAATCTTTGGCCGCTGGGATGTCCAGTCTGAACTTTGTGTCATTGATTCCGACATTGGCTGAAAGCAGGTTTGTGAATGTGCAAGCCCTATAAACGATAATACTGGGTTCAACTTGACGCTCGTAACAAGTACAAGTAGCAACAGGAAGGTGGCAACCTTCTGGTTTATCCTTCATTCTAAAGGATGCGATCCTCAGTATTATGCAAACCCGGCCTGGTAACGTATAGATTCTGGATTAGTAAGTTCCCATCTATTTAAGCACTAGATACCTACCACAAGGTGTTGTAGGGGCTGTTTCGCACTTGGTACAATTGCAGGAATATCGTTGCCATTCCACGGCCTGACCCGTTGCCATTTGTGTTGTTGTCTTTACATTCGGCTCGAGTCCTGGTATTTGGTCATGACACCCACAGTCAATGATTGTATCCATGAATTTGGTATAGAAGAGCATCAATAGCATCTTAGGAGTGTCCGGAGAATATCTACCCAAACACTTAGTTATAACTTGTAATATAATTAATAAGTGGATAATTACCTATATAGAATAGGACTAGTATATCCAGGAACCTAGCCAGAGTAATATATATGAGCATTAGTTACGAAAAATTTGAAGGGATGAAGGAGTTTACAAACCTCGTGAGAAATGCGTGAAATATCCTGGAATGCACGTTCTAGGGAAGTTTCATCCGTAACTCTAATAGGCATATTTGGAGAAGCATCTTTAGTGTAGATAAGAATGCTAGTCTCTTTTGATGCTTGATTAACGATAGGCAGATTGGTGGTCAGGTAGTTCCTCATCAGAATGTATGTAAGTATGTGTGATTCCTCAGTTGTGGCAGTTGTATTTCACGGAACTCAGTAGCTTTTTCTTCAATCTGCTAAGAACTAGAAATATATGTGAAATGTAAGTATGTGTGATTAATCAGTTGTGATAGTTCTACTTCGCGTAACTTTTTCTGCTAAGAACTAGTAGGTCATTCGAAATATATATGAAATTTAGTACTGCCATCACACATATCACAAGCGAATGCCACTGGCAGGTCAATTCCAATTACACATGTAATGATAATCATATTATTATGCAAGGTGGGGGTTCGTCACAACTTACAAAATACGCAAAATTACACGTACCCCTACCCAGAGCTTCAAGACATAAGCAGTTCATTGGTTCTTTTTTTTAAAACAAAAAAAAATTTTTTTTGCGCAGCATGACGAGCCACCCGGAAGCCCTGCTGGATTCAAGTTCAGGCAGCAAATCTGCCCGTGCATGCTATGTACATGAATAGCTGTCTAAAGTGCGGAGAGGCTAAATCGTTGATAGGATATGACGGTAACTCTCTGCAGTGCCCCGCAATTCTCGCCGTCTTGTACCTCGTGAAGTAAAGATTTATCTGAATTGGTAGGCAGCGGAACACGGCGTTCGTGCCGTGGGTGGTCTCAGGGTGGGCATGTTGAGGCTGTTTTACCGATATGGTATAGCCATGTCTTGAAAGGTCTCCTCAAGCCGTAATCATGGGCCTGCAGCCTAACATGCATTCTTATGTAGATCACAGCTACCGTAAGTACCTATTATCTCGAGTTATTCACTAGCGTCGGTGGCGCCTGCAATGCAAGTGATCAGAAAGCGATACCTAGAAAACTTATTGTAACGGTTGTATTGGTATTCATGATATAGAACATACAGAGTAGAGTGACATCGTTTTAACATGAGTGCAGCAAGTACGCGTTCTACAGCCAGTATCGGTATCAAATGTTAATATCCCACGACATCTACCTGCAACACCACGGGCAAAAGCAAAACTACGACCAGGACCGAAGCAAAAGCCCTTAGAAGAGTTTATCGATCTAGAGGTCCTATCAAGCGAATAGAACAGAATTATTCCCGTGAAAAAAAGGTATAGGTCCTGATGTTTCTTACACATGTGTACCTAAGGATTCACAATGTGAATGGTTAAAGACCCGAGTATTATACTGTAGAACTTGATAGGTTTTATAGATCTATTCCTATTAGCGGTGATGATAAAGAGGCATTAGAGTATAATGGGCGCTGGAGGACTATGTACAGAGTACATATGGCATATATCAACACGCAATAATTTACCGTGATATTGCTGTACCGCATGGCGTGCGCATGATACATTGGACCATCGGCGCCACCGACGCTAGTGAATAACTCGAGATAATACGGTATTCGGTGACGCTTTGGTTTGTGGTTTCGAAAAAAGCAGTAAGTACAGTACTTTACTGTAGGTAGGGGTTGTAGAATAACGTCTCTCTCAGCCAGCGTACTTTCAATTTCTACCGACCAGTAATATATGAGATAATATGCAGTATATACCCCTGAAATAGCAATCAATGAACGTCGTAACCTCGCATTAGGACAACACATCCCTCGTCATAACTTACTGATGACGTTTCAGTTCTCTTGCAATGCAATGAGGACAGCTCCGCCTGTCCTTCTGCACACTTTGCAATGGTAATCTTGTACTACGTTCACTTGCCGATACTTTCAATCATCACACATCAAATTAGATATAAATCCGCACGATCTGGGAGGCCACGGGAGAGTAGATAGGGCAATTGTACGAGCTGCTTTGGCGGAGGCGTCAGACATTGGGAGAATTGTCTATCTATATTTGGGGGTTGGGATGTCTCGGAAAACGACTGAGAGGCAGACACCAAAAAATGGCGAGCAGCTCAGAGACCGCTCCTGGAGCCCGGGGTTGCAGTTAAGATACTTGCTTGGGCTGTTGTTACACATAGGGATTGGACGGCTTTAGGTCAATTGGAGTGATGAATGTATTGAAATTCTGCTTATTTGGGCGTTTCGCAAACTAGGAGAAAAATGGAAGAAGGATTGTATTGCTCCCCAAAAGAAGTCTAGAGCAGTTTCCCAGATGGTATAGGCTTACTTCGCCGGCGCAGAGAAAAGTCTATGGTGGAAAGTAGGATCCGGAGGCTAAAAGCATGGGGTTCACTGGACAGGTGTACCTTAGGGTTTTGCAGGATTATTTACCAGAGTTCTATCAAGCTGTGACTGGATATTCATGCAAGACAATGATCCAATACATACCTGTGGCCCGTGAAGCAATGTTTATTAGTGCAAACCGTTCAAGTCATGGAAAGGCTATCCTAGGTACTCCCCTGACTTTGCACGGCTGCCAGAATTCATCAACGTGTCGAGTAACCCAAAACTATTAAGCCGAAACTACCTGATGCTATCATCCATTGCTGGGAGCTGTTGGACCCTGCTATCCTTGAGAATCTGCCTATCTATGCCCCGTCGGGTGAGGCAAAGGGGTGATATACCGATATTAATTTTATTATTTTTTTGTATCTAGTCTAGAGTATGTATCTTATCTAGTCTGCAGAGCATGCTCGTGAATTCTTATTATAATCATTGATACGGAGTAGTTGTTGAGAATTTCAAAAACTGGGGTGTCTCACGGTTCGGGATGATGATATGGCGTAGAACATAGAGTACCTATGCAGAAGCAGCTAAGGCGGTAGGTACCTACTGGTACATCACCAGTACCGAATCAAGTTGGCCCAGAACAACTGTAACAAGTTAGTGACGGGAAAATTCCACCATTACCACTGCTGCTATTGTGGGCACACACAGTGATGATGCACGCCGCCCTCCTCCGCTGCAAGCCAGGGTGATGAGACGGTGGACTGGAGAGGAAAATAATGGCATAGAAATCATGGGATTCAGGAGGATTGTGGAAGGGAAATCGACCGTCCTCCGTGGTCATCTACCGTAGAGACTCGAGTTATTCGGCAGCGCTATCACATACATACGACATATGCGGCTTTCTGGATTTCATCAGACATGCCCGTGCTCATTGTTACATGAACGTCGGAGATTGAAATGTATTGTAATTATCCATAATGCCATCAAGGAAGCCTCTACAAGTGCTGTCCCTGAATTTAGCTGCAAATGTCCAGGCGGTGTCTGGAGGCAGACTTCCTCCACCGTGGCCTAAACAAAAGCCATTAGCTCAGAGAATCTTCAGCACCGTCCCGGCCCAGTAAAGTGAGTTTATAATCCACCACATGATCTTCTGTGACATCACTAAACAAATATCTTACTAGATTCAATAGTTTTTACTGTACCCATAGAATGATCTCGGCGCTCAATTTGATATCAAAACACGCCTGCAAAGGGAAAAGTGCATGCACTGCCATTACCTAGCGAATTTCCCACATATGAGCCTTGGTCTGCGGGCCCAGCCAAGTGTAACCTTGGGTCTGGATCGCGCTCAGGCAGAACATGCTAAAGGTTTCACTATCCTGCAAGGGAAAAAGTAGTGTCTAGGTTCGTCATAACGAGTTATCTACTGTGAACCTAGGCCCCCATAACCACATCCTTTCCAAAACATCCAATGTTTTCACCAACCACTCCATATGAGGAGTTTAGTTCACGCCCACCCGATCTATCTACAACATATACTTTTATGCTGTAATCGCTCCATACTTCTGACAACCGAAGTGCACAATTCGCTCAATCTCATATCGCTCAATCTCAACCTAAACCATACCGATGGCTCTATACCACACTCTGCTAACATCATTACCGGATATGGGGCTT
The DNA here is from genome assembly GCA_003788615.2 of Terfezia boudieri ATCC MYA-4762. Lineage (NCBI taxonomy): Eukaryota > Fungi > Ascomycota > Pezizomycetes > Pezizales > Pezizaceae > Terfezia > Terfezia boudieri. The sequence goes on along the minus strand of ML121528.1, from coordinate 1,824,445 downwards.
GGACGCTTGTTTGTTTGTTAACGATGTGGCAGCGTTGGAATTAAGAAGGTAATCCTACTAGTCAAGGTAAACGCGAGTGCCTTTGTTCACTATAAAAATTATCGTTATTGGCAGGAAGGAACTAATCCTAACTGCAAAAAAATTGAGATTAACAAGTAGTGACCACCCTTGTGCAATTCTAATTACATACAAATCTAATTGCCACCTAAAATCGCTACCGACAAATCTCTACCAACAAATCTCTACCGACAAGTTCTCCAAATGCCTTACCTTTACTGTTGCTCGCTTCCTACCCTGAATAGCTTCTTTGGTGCAGAACGTCTTAATTGTCCCTACTCTACCATTTTGTAAACTCACTTGCGAATTACAATTGCAAAATTTGTAATTGGCAAGCGCCTTGGGTACTTGGCACCCACTCTGATTGGTACAATCATTGAAGTTATCAAAAAATTCAAGACACAAGACCCCCCCGATCCCAACGTTTATATATCCTCCAACACAACAAATCTCTTCCAACCTGCAATTCGATGACTACAATAGCTAGAGACATGATGAAATATCTGTTGATATAGTTCAAATAGAATATAGATCATCTATAGAATCTGGAGGTGGTTCATTTTTAATACCATGTATAAGCTGCTCAATGAAAACAAATCACTACAAGGCTGGTATAAAATCAAATACAAAATTGAAAGCAACAATTTTGGCTACTCATAGTTATCTAAACTTTGTTACAAGAATATCTTTACTCCTAGAACCTCCTATATTTAATCATAACCGAACATGAGTACTGAGTTTCTAGAATATATATATACCAAGATAGTTCCAACAACAATGCCCTTGGCGACTTAGCCATCGATAATGCCAAATATATAAAAGATTTCCCTAATGTTTGAACCAATTCGGCACAAAAATGTTTGTGCTATGCTTGTATGCCTGGCGGTGAGCGCAAACCTCTAAGTAGAGCATCTTCTGGGTCAGCGCACCACACAACAAGTCGACGTCCACAACACATAGCGGGTCCCCCGACTCACAACCAGCATCATTCGAAGGAGCTCGTCGACGGCTTCAAGAATATCCAATTTTAATCCTCAGCGACCTGCTTCCCCAAATTTCCCCCGGCTTCAAAGCCCATAATCTTGAGCAATTCCTCCCAGACACACCGTATTCAGAGCGTTGCCAAGGTACAGTACACCTTCGGATACGCAACATCCACTCACGCAAGAGATAACTCCCACACCTTCGTGGCTACGCTAACACCAACACGACGACCAATTGAACCACTTGACGGCCAATCGAGCACAGAGAACGACATGCCAAGCAAGGGGAAGAGAAAGGACAGTCCTGGAAGGATGGATTAAACCCCACCACACAAGACCAGGCTGCCTGTTACCAGGCACCCATAGTCTCCGTCCCTCAACGGTTACGAAAATGACTACCCGGATAAGCTCAATGGCATTACTATAAGGGAGCTGTACGCGGATCTGGGGAAGGAGTACGGGGATCTCTAGGAGGAAGTATGATGAGACGCCAAGGAGTACCTATATGGAGACGTTCAATGAATTGCGTAAGGTGCGCGATGAATTGAGTAAGGAGCGGGGAAGATTGATTCGGCGTCGTGGATTTCCTAAAGCTAAGGGATAGGTTTAATGAGGGGAGGGATAAGATCGAAGGGCTAGAGGAGGAGAACCGCGACTGAGGGAGGACGTGGAGTCCCTCAGAATCACTCCACCACCGCCACAGACTCTGGTTTCAAACTCCTGCACCCAGACCACACTCCAAATCACCTCGACAAAGAACAGCGATTCCACCAACACCGATCCCCCCAACCGACACTCCCCCAGCACGCACGTATGCGGAAGCAGCGACCTCAACCAGCCAGACCCACCACAAAGTCAAAACGTCGGCGGGAGCACAAACACCACCCCCGAACCAACCCCCCGACCGACCTGGAAAGGACAAGGGCAAAGGGCTGGTGAAGGCGACACCACTCCCGACCCCTTTCCCAAAAATCCACCACCATCAATACGAGCACGAGCCGTGGTATCTCACGCGGCCCCATCAAAGTACAAACCCGGCTTGATGCTCCGATAGATCGAGGAAGATAACAAGGGGGTTCGAATATTCTGGGCATCCGCTGGCTGCTGCAGGAAGACAGTAGGGTCGGAAAGTTGGCATCCTCACTCGTTATCTACATGGCGAATGAAGCCGACACCACACGAGGGCTTCGCATGGGCAAGAAACTCTTCCGTACATACCACAACATACGACTGGAAAAGATGAGGGAGTAGTGTATTTCCACCTGCGAGTATTTTGGGCGACAATTGTGTAGCAGTTTTTATTTGTGATTTTTGTTGTGTTTTCTACTTGAAATGTTTGGTTTCCTACTAGCGCTTATATGAGTTTCTCCACCGGCATCCGGATTTTTTGGCTGGGTTTTTCCACCTCGGAGAATTTTTTGGGGGGGTGGTTTCCTTCAGTTTCCTACCAGCGCTTCCGGAGGATTTTGTTTTGGGACTTCTTGGGTTTATTTGGCACTGTTGGCTTTAATGACAGCATGGAAACCCATTCACGAGTCTCTTATCGCTTTCCGTGTCGACTTGGCAGATTAACTTGCCTGTCCTGAATCCACCCGGGTTGGGCCGCATACGAGTATTGTGTATATTTTTTAAAATATGGATATTGTTGAGCTTATCAATGGACATATATACCATTGGAAATAATGAAGTCAGATCAGTGCCACCGGATAGTTAACAGATTCAACAGAACCAACGTTCTCTACCAATTAAACGCCCCAGATACATCTACATTGGTACCGTAGAATCTCGCGGACAAGACTGCAGTCTTATTTACGGAGGGGCGGTTTTGCCAAAAGCTCTCTCCGCGTCTTATCCTTGAGTACTTTCTTAATTATCGTTACGTTCTTAATCATAGGTACTTTCTCATACATGGTGTACCCAAATGTTTTGATTGCAGAGTAATAAATACAATCACCTCCGATACATAGCCCACACACATCCCAGATACAATGGTACTATCCATGCCTTCATCGATGGCCTTCATATATTGAACTTTGACCACCAACTACGGTTTTGATGGCTAGGCGTGCTAGAACATTCTACCTTCCACAACTCCTTTCTTATTCGCGTTCCCTACCCATGACATATCCCACCTGACCTTCCACGGCGTCTTATTGGAGGGTACTTTCTTAAACATTATTACTTTCTTGTCCGCGAGATTCTACGGTATATTGGAAAATCATTCCTCATTATCATCAATGAACAACCCACTCGCTACGTACATGTATGCCATTCACCCATACACTCCTTTTTCTGGCTAATTCATTATTCGCATCGAAGCAACGAAGCAACGCATCCCCATTATCCAACCCCTGGACCACTCCCCTGACCTGGACTTATATATTGACTAGATCTTCCCCGAGATGTAAATACAACGATCGAAATAAGGTAAAAAGAAAATTCCCCCGTCCTCAGTCTAATGTCTCCACGAATTTCCTGCACCATTCCGGGTCTTCTAACGCCTCTGCTCAGCTCCTCCCTTTCCCATCACCCACTAACTTTCATTCCAGGATATGGGCTATAATACCCCAATGATTCGCAGCCCCGGTCCGCATCGAGTATCAAAGATCGCTGTGACCTATACGAAGATGGGCTTAGTAGGTGTATCTGGACAGAGGTCTAGTTATTATAGAGCATTCATACCTACATCTTGGTGTGTAGCAGATTAACAACTTCTAGATGCCCTCTCTCGGAGGCTGCCTGCAGAGCCGTCTTCCCGTATTTCCAAGAAGGCCGTGCATTGACATCCGCCTTGTGCTCCAACAGTAGCTTGACGACTTCGAGATGCCCTTGCTTGCAGGCTGCCTGCAGAGCCGTGCTCCCGTACTCCTCACAAGGCCTCGCATTGACATCCGCCTTGTGCTCCAAAAGCAGCTTGACGACTTCGAGATGCCCTCCCGAGGAGGCAGCCTGCAGAGCCGTCCTCCCCTTGGAATAACTAGGCCCTGTATTGACATCTGCCTTGTTCTCCAACAGTAGCTTGACGACTTCGAGATGCCCTCCCTCGGAGGCTGCCTGCAGAGCCGTCCTCCCGTACCAATCACAAGGCCCCGCATTGACATCCGCCTTGTGCTCCAACAGTAGCTTGACGACTTCGAGATGCCCTCCCTCGGAGGCTGCCTGCAGAGCCGTCCTCCCCTACCACTCACAAGGCCCCGCATTGACATCCGCCTTGTGCTCCAACAGTAGCTTGACGACTTCGAGATGCCCTCCCTCGGAGGCTGCCTGCAGAGCCGTCCTCCCGTACCACTCACAAGGCCCCGCATTGACATCCGCCTTGTGCTCCAACAGTAGCTTGACGACTTCGAGATGCCCTCCCTCGGAGGCTGCCTGCAGAGCCGTCCTCCCGTACCTCTCACAAGGCCCCGCATTGACATCCGCCTTGTGCTCCAACAGTAGCTTGACGACTTCGAGATGCCCTCCCTCGGAGGCTGCCTGCAGAGCCGTCCTCCCGTACCTCTCACAAGGCCTCGCATTGACATCCGCCTTGTGCTCCAACAGTAGCTTGACGACTTCGAGATGCCCTCCCTCGGAGGCTGCCTGCAGAGCCGTCCTCCCGTACCTCTCACAAGGCCCCGCATTGACATCCGCCTTGTGCTCCAACAGTAGCTTGACGACTTCGAGATGCCCTCCCTCGGAGGCTGCCTGCAGAGCCGTCCTCCCCTTGAATACACCAGGCCCCGCATTGACATCCGCCTTGTGCTCCAACAGTAGCTTGACGACTTCGAGATGCCCTCCCTCGGAGGCTGCCTGCAGAGCCGTCCTCCCCTACCATTCACAAGGCCCCGCATTGACATCCGCCTTGTGCTCCAACAGTAGCTTGACGACTTCGAGATGCCCTCGCGCGCAGGCTGCCTGCAGAGCCGTCCTCCCATAGCAATCACAAGGCCCCGCATTGACATCCGCCTTGTGCTCCAACAGTAGCTTGACGACTTCGAGATGCCCTCCCGAGGAGGCTGCCTGCAGAGCCGTCCTCCCGTACTCCTCACAAGGCCCCGCATTGGCATCCGCCTTGTGCTCCAAAAGCAGCTTGATGACTTCGAGATGCCCTCCCTCAGAGGCTGCCTGCAGAGCTGTCCTTCCCTTGGAATAACCAGGCCCTGCATTGACATCCGCCTTGTGCTCAAACAGTAGCTTGACGACTTCGAGATACCCTCCCTCGGAGGCTGTCTGCAGAGCCGTCCTCCCGCCTTCTATACCACGATTGACTACTTTGACGCCTTCGAGACCCCCTTGCTCTAAAAATGCCTGCATAGCCGTCCTCCCATTCATGCCTGCTGGTGCTGCATTAACATCCGCCTTGTGCGCCAATAACAATTTGGCGATTTCCATGTGTCCAGCTTTGGTAGCTAATTGGAGCATAGTCCACCCATTTTGTCTGCGTTTCAGGGGCGAATTCTCTGAAACGGAGCTATACTCCAGCATCTTGCGCACTACCTCCGTGTGCCCACCTTTGACTGCTACCACCATTGCTCTCCCAAGCAAATAATCAAGGTCACGTCGCATGTCGACCTTTGTATCTGGACTATTGTAACATGCTTGATTGAGCGTCTCAAGTACGCCCCAGAGGATTCGCCTAGTCTCTTCCATATCCCCAGTAGCTTCTATTTCTTCAACGACTTTTGGTAACACATTTCTTAAAAGAGTTCCCCGTACGAGTGGATCAGAACCTCTACCGGTAATTGTTGAGACCAGCAATTCATACCAGGCATTGCGGAAAGCGACTTCCGCTACATTTCTGTCCTCGGAAGTAGTCCTAATGTCATGAAGGCCTAGCTCCTCATCTGGTGGTCGGCCTCGACTGAGCTTTTGTATTACCGGCTGGACCCATGCCCATACTCTCCATAGTTGACGTCTGTATTTCTGTCCAGCCTTCAGCAAGAGGACGCTGAGGATCACGCAGACGAATAGTGGTACAGCAATGTAAAAGTACGTAGTCCATGTTGGGTTATCTTTGAGAAGATCAACATTCATTCCGTACAAACTCTAAATTACACCAATTGACTGTTAGCTCTTAAGAATTGGATATCAAGCCGAAGGTGACCCACATACCGCAACGAAGAGCAGAGGAAGAAAGATAAACTGAATTGCAAGTATGGTCAGTACATACGCTTAGCTGTGGTCCCTTTCCTGAAAGCCAACTAGATAAATGCATCACATACAGTTATCCAACTCAAGCGCTGGATGCTAGCATTTTGCGCTCTTGAGCGGAAGGCTTCATCAATAGATAGGATATTATGTGTCTGATTTGGTATGTTGTTAGCATATTTCACTGAACCCTACTACCCGCCTATGAATGTAGAGTTATATATACCCTCTCTATGAGACTGCTGCTCTCTTTGACTAGGCCCTTCTCAATGTCATCGCCTATCCGCTCAAAGTCAGAAAGTAACTGATCTATGGTGTCTTTCTGTTGTACACTCTCCCAATTATTCTTCCCGTCAACAATCATTGCAAATATCTCCTTGATACCCTCAAACTGGCCACGGTGGAATGTTTTGAGGAACTCAAATATTTGCGCCGTCTTGAATAGTTTCTTCAACAGAGTCTGGTCGAATTCAGCCTCAACATCCTCATTTAATACTTCTTGATTCTGTTACCCTATTTGGTTAGCATTTTAGCTAGCAGCCTACGTGGGAGTCGTACAGTGATGCTCAGAAATCTTTTGCAGTCCTTAATCAATAAACGCCATTGAGCACAGATATCATTCACCTCAGCCAAAATATATTCTGGTGTAGTAGAGAATACTTTCGCCGCTTGTCCTCCATTTCTTGTCATGATATGCCAGCGCCCATCCTGAAAAATGCATAAGAGGTCGCTGACCATGACTGGGAAAGATAATTCGGAATTCCGTCCCCTGAACCCTCCAAATATAAGTAAGATATAAGATTGTGGCTTAGCTTTTGGGTAATACCTTGCATTGTTATATGTAAATAGAATATCCTTGTTTTTACGCTGTTTAACCTTTGGCCGCTGGAATGTCCAGTCTGAAGTTTGGGTCATTGATTCCGACATTGGCTGAAAGAAGGTTTGTGAATGTGCAAGCCCTATAAACGATAATACTGGGGTTCAACTTGACGCTCATAACAAGTACAAGTAGCAACAGGAAGGTGGCAACCTTCTGGTTTATCCTTCATTCTAAAGGATGCGATCCTCAGTATTATGCAAACTCGGCCTGGTAACGTATAGATTCTGGATAAGTAAGTTCTCATCTATTTAAGCATTAGATACTTACCACAAGGTGTTGTAGGGACTGTTTTGCACTTGGAACAATTGCAAGGATATCGTTGCCATTCCACGGCCTGACCCATTGCCATTTGTGTTGTTGTCTTTACAGTAGGCTCGAGTCCTGGTATTTGGCCACGACACCCACAGTCACTGATTGTATCCATGAATCTGGTATAGAGGGGCATCAATAGCATCTTAGGAGCATCCGAAGAATATCTACCGAAACACTTAGTTATAAACTTGAAATATAATTAATAAGTGGATGTTTACCTATATAGAACAGGACTAGTATATCCAGGCACCTAGCCAGAGTAATATAGATGAGCATTGGTTTAGGAAAAATTTAAAGGGATGAAGGAGTTTACAAACCTCGTGAGAAATGCGTGAAATATTTTGGAATGCACGTTCTAGGGAAGTTTCATCCGTAACTTTAATAGGCATATTTGGAGAAGCATCTTTAGTGTAGATAAGAATGCTTGTCTCTTTTGATGCTTGATTAACGATAGGCAGATTGGTGATCGGGTAGTTCCTCATCGGAATGTATGTAAGTATGTGTGGTTCCTCAGTTGTGGCAGTTGTATTTCACGGAACTCGGTAGCTTTTTCTTCAATCTGCTAAGAACTAGAAATATATGTGAAATGTAGTACTGCCATCACTTGCGAATGCCAACTGGCAGGTCAATTTCTGTGTCACATGCATGATAAATAATATTATGCAAGAGGGTTCGTCATAATTTACGCACGGTTACCCTACCCAGCTTAGACATAAGCAACACTAGGTACGGAGTAGTGCTAGTCAATTAAAACCTGAGTAATAGTAACAGCAGTTATGCAATGCCTTAGCATAACAAAACTAGCCCCAAAATAGCACAACTGTTTACCTCTAAAATTTAGTCTGGTTTCTAAAATTAGTCTCAGAGAAGTCTAAAAATGAAGTTGTGGTAGAAATCTCAGTAACGAATCTTTAGTCAGCTCTATATCACAACTACATAAGATGCCTCTATCTACTCAATGGAGTGTATTACTAGCCAATATTGTTAAGATGATGGAACAGCTTATACAATTGATTAAACATGACAGCGGAAAGGATCTTATTGAACTACTTGAGGAGCTGTGGATGGTCTATAAGGTCATAGTAGCACGTCGCTATTTCGCTGTTCGGTAGGTATTTGGCTGGGCGTGGTTGTATCACCCTGCGGTATCCGTAACGAGTTCTGGGTTACGTTAAAGTTGGGTCTCTTGAAATGAGAGGTCATGCAGTTCTTGCATATAACAATGTGACAGCGGATGAACAGATGAATGGCCAATAAAGGGACACTTCACCTGATATATGTGTGTCTGGTAAGACAGGGCGATGAATATATGAATATACGAGTATGAGAGCGTATGAGTATATGTGAACGTATGCGAGCACGTATGTGTGTGTGAGTGCTTATTCATTCTTCCTCCTCCTCTCTCGAGAAGCAATAGGAGAGCTCTATATACATGAAGGGACAATGCGAATAGCATTGCTGATACAGGTAAGTATTGCGAGGAAGCAAGTATGTGCTGGAGTTACGTGAGGTTGCGTGAGTGGCATATCGCCACAAGCATCATATGCGTGAGTGGCATATCGCCACAAGCATCATATGCGTGAGTGGCATATCGCCACAACGTCATATGCTGTATTAGCTCACGTACTTTTCAACAGGGTCAATCAGCGTGAAGGCCAAGGTGCCAAGGCAGCGCCAAGATGTTGCATAACCTGGTGAAAAGTATGTGAGTCATACCGATGATCACCGCTCATCATACAGGTTATGATGTTATGACGGTGCAACTCACGTAACTCCAGCATATACCTGCTTCACAGCAATGCTTACCTGCTATAGTAATATAAGTTCCCCCTTAAAAAAAAAAAAACCACCCAGAAGCACTAACTACTTAGCCTACACGCGAAAATATTATAGATACAAGGTAAACTTCAAATACAAAATTGAAAGCAACAATTTTGGCTACTCACAGCCATCCAAACCCTGTTACAAGAATATCTTCACTCCTAGAACCTCCTATATCCAACCATAACCGAACATGAGTACTGAGCTTCTAGAATATATATATAGCAAGATAGTTCCAGCAGCAATACCCTTGGCCATTTAGCCAGCGATAATACCAAATATATAAAAGATTTCCCTAATGTTGAACCAATTCGGCTCAAAAATGTTTGTGCTATGCTTGTATGCCCGGGGTGAGCCCAAACCTCTATGTAGAGCATGTTTCGGAGTCAGCGCACCACACAACAAGTCGACGTCCACAACACATAGCGGGTCCCCCGACTCACAACCAGCATAATTCGAAGGAGCTCGTCGACGGCTTCAAGAATATCTAATATTAATCCTCAGCGAACTGCTCCCCAAATTTCCCCCGGCTTCAAAGCCCATAATCTTGAGCAATTCCTCCCAGACAATCGAGCACAGAGAACGACATGCCAAGCAAGGGGAAGAAAGGACAGTCCTGGAAAGATGGATCGGCTAAACCCCACCACACAAGACCAGGACAGTCTCCGTCCCTCAGCGGTTACGAAAATGACTACCCGGATAAGCTCAATGGCATTACTATAGGGGAGTCGTACGCGGATCTGCGGAAGGAGTACGGGGATCTCCAGGAGGAGTATGATGATACGCCAAGGAATATGTGGAGACGTTCAATGAGTTGCGAAAGGTGCGCGATGTATTGAGTGAGGAGCGGGGAAGATTGATTCGGCGTCGTGGATTTCCTAAAGCTAAGGGATAGGTTTAATGAGGGGAGGGATAAGATCGAAGGGCTAGGGGAGGAGAACCGCGACTGAGGGAGGACGTGGAGTCCCTCAGAATCACTCCACCACCGCCACAGACTCTGGTTTCAGACTCCTGCACCCAGACCACACTCCAAATCACCTCGACAAAAGAACAGCGCCTCCACCAACACCGATCCCCCCAACCGACACTCCCCCAGCACGCACGTATGCGGAAGCAGCGACCTCAAACAGCCAGACCCACCATAAAGTCAAAACGTCGGCCCGAACCACCCCCCCCCGACGGACCTGGAAAGGACAAGGGCAAAGGGCTGGTGAAGGCGATACCACTCCCGACCCCTTCCCCAAAAACCCACCACCATCAATACGAGCACGAGCCGTGGTATCTCATGCGGCCCCATCAAAGTACAAACCCGGCTTGATGCTCCGTTGGATCGAGGAAGATAACAAGGGGGTTCGAATTCTGGGCATCCGTTGGCTGCTGCAGGAAGATAGAAGGCTCGGAAAGCTGGTCCTCACTCGTCATCTACATGGCGAATGAAGCCGACACCGCACGAGGGCTTAGCTGCTCTCCCGAACAAACCCCCCATCCCCAAGAAACAGCTGACTACACGAGCTGTTGTTTTCCACGCGGCCCCAGTGAAGTACAAACCCGGTCTCATGCACCGCTGGATTGAAGAGTGTTAAAATTATAGGCATCCGCTGGCTGCTGCAAGAAGTTAGAAGGGTCGGTAAACTGGCGTCGTCACTCGTCATCTACTTGGCAGAGGGGATTGACTCTACACATGGGCTTCGCATGGGCAAGCGAGTCTTCCGCACTACGGAATACGAGTGGAACAGATGAGATGGGTTTTTTCTACTGGCGAGAGGTTTTCTTCTGAGGGTTTTATTTTGTCTCCACCAGCGATTTTCCTTCCTGCCTGACACTAGCGATGGGTTTTCCACTTGAGCGGCTTTTCTTAATTTTTCCACCTGCGAGGTGTTTTTACTTTCCACATGCCAGTCGTTATAAGTATTTTGGAGAGGATTTTCGTTTTCTACCTGCGAGTTTCGAGTTGGGTTTAGGCAGACTTTTTGCAGGCCTCAGTCAGGCCTCTCGGGGATCATCTGGCATCTAGCCGGTCAATGGCAGCATGGGGGTCTGCGCCTCACGAATTTTGTTTTTGTTTTGCTTTACGTGCGCGGTGGACCTGGCAGATTAACTTGCCTTGTCCTGAATCCACCCGGGTTTCCGGGTGGCTCCTCATGGTACCCTCATAGGAGTACTGAGTATTTTTTTAAAAAAAAAAAAAAAAAAAACACACAAGGGCTTCGCATGGGCAAGAGACTCTTCCGTACATACCACAACATACGACTGGAAAAGATGCGGGAGGAGATTTTTTCCACTTGCGAGTATTTTGGGCGACAATTGTGTAGCAGTTTTTATTTGTGATTTTTGTTGTGTTTTTCTACTTGAGCTGTTTGATTTCCTACTAGCGCTTATATGAGTTTCTCCACCGGCGTCCGGATCTTTTTGCCTGGGGTTTTCCACCTCGGTGCATTTTGGGGGGGGGTTTCCTACCAGCGCTTCCGGAGGATTTTGTTTTGGGACTTTAGATAGGGTTCTTGGGTTTATTTGGCACTGTTGGCTTTAATGACAGCATGGGAGATTAACTTGCCTCGTCTTGAATCCACCCGGGTTGGGCCGCATACGAGTATTGAGTATATTTTTAAAAAATAATAATAATAATAATAATAAAATATGGATATTGTTGAGCTTATCAATGGACATATATACCATTGGAAATAATGAAGTCAGATCAGTGCCATCGGATAGTAAACAGATTCTACAGAACCAACGTTCTCTACCAATTAATCGCCCCAGATACATCTACATTGGCCTGGCAGGGCATATTGGAAAATCATTCCTCATTATCATCAATGAACAACCTGTGCTACCACTCGCTACGTACATGTATGCCATTCACCCATAGACTCCTTTTTCTGGCTAATTCATTATTCGCATCGAAGCAACGAAGGAACGCATCCCCATTATCCAAACCCTGGACCACTCCCCTGCCCTGGACTTCCGTATTGACTAGATCTTCCCCGAGATGTAAATACACGATCGAAATAAGGTAAAAAGGAAAATTCCCCCGTTCTCAGGCTAATATGTTCACGAATTCCCTTTAACATTCCCGGTCTTCTAACGCCTCCGCTCAGCTCCTCCCTTTTCCATCGCCCACTAACTTGCATTCCTGGATGGGCTATAATACCCCAATGATTCGCAGCCCTGGTCCGCACCGAGTATCAAAGATCGCTATTACCTATACGAGGATGGCTCAGTAGGTGTATCTGGACAGAGGTCTGGTTATTATAGAGCATTCATACCTACATCTTGGCGCGTAGCAGATTAACAACTTCTAGATGCCCTCTCTTGGAGGCTGCCTGCAGAGCTGTCATACCCCACATAGAAGGCATCGCATTGACATCCGCCTTGTGCTCCAACAGTAGCTTGACGATTTCGAGATGCCCTCCTTCGGAGGCTGCCTGCAGAGCTGTCCTCCCATTCCACTTACAAGGCCCCGCATTGACATCCGCCTTGTGCTCCAACAGTAGCTTGACGACTTCGAGATGCCCTCCCGAGGAGGCTGCCTGCAGAGCCGTCCTCCCGTACTCCTCACAAGGCCCCGCATTGACATCCGCCTTGTGCTCCAACAGTAGCTTGACGACTTCGAGATGCCCTCCCGAGGAGGCTGCCTGCAGAGCCGCCCTCCCGTGCCACTTACAAGGCCCCGCATTGACATCCGCCTTGTGCTCCAACAGTAGCTTGACGACTTCGAGATGCCCTCCCTCGGAGGCTGCCTGCAGAGCCGTCCTCCCCTCGGAATAACTAGGCCCTGCATTGACATCCGCCTTGTGCTCCAACAGTAGCTTGACGACTTCGAGATGCCCTCCCTCGGAGGCTGCCTGCAGAGCCGTCCTCCCCTCGGAATAACAAGGCCCTGCATTGACATCCGCCTTGTGCTCCAACAGTAGCTTGACGACTTCGAGATGCCCTCCCGCGGAGGCTGCCTGCAGAGCCGTCCTCCCCTCGCAATAACAAGGCCCCGCATTGACATCCGCCTTGTGCTCCAACAGTAGCTTGACGACTTCGAGATGCCCTCCCTCGGAGGCTGCCTGCAGAGCCGTCCTCCCGTACCACTCACAAGGCCCCGCATTGACATCCGCCTTGTGCTCCAACAGTAGCTTGACGACTTCGAGATGCCCTCCCTCGGAGGCTGCCTGCAGAGCCGTCCTCCCGTACCACTCACAAGGCCCCGCATTGACATCCGCCTTGTGCTCCAACAGTAGCTTGACGACTTCGAGATGCCCTCCCTCGGAGGCTGCCTGCAGAGCCGTCCTCCCGTGACTAACAAGGCCCCGCATTGACATCCGCCTTGTGCTCCAACAGTAGCTTGACGACTTCGAGATGCCCTCCCTCGGAGGCTGCCTGCAGAGCCGTCCTCCCCTCCCAATAACAAGGCCCCGCATTGACATCCGCCTTGTGCTCCAACAGTAGCTTGACGACTTCGAGATGCCCTCCCTCGGAGGCTGCCTGCAGAGCCGTCCTCCCGTGCCACTCACAAGGCCCCGCATTGACATCCGCCTTGTGCTCCAACAGTAGCTTGACGACTTCGAGATGCCCTCCCTCGGAGGCTGCCTGCAGAGCCGTCCTCCCCTACCAATAACAAGGCCCCGCATTGACATCCGCCTTGTGCTCCAACAGTAGCTTGACGACTTCGAGATGCCCTCCCTCGGAGGCTGCCTGCAGAGCCGTCCTCCCGTACCACTCACAAGGCCCCGCATTGACATCCGCCTTGTGCTCCAACAGTAGCTTGACGACTTCGAGATGCCCTCCCTCGGAGGCTGCCTGCAGAGCCGTCCTCCCGTACCACTCACAAGGCCCCGCATTGACATCCGCCTTGTGCTCCAACAGTAGCTTGACGACTTCGAGATGCCCTCCCTCGGAGGCTGCCTGCAGAGCCGTCCTCCCGTACCTCTCACAAGGCCCCGCATTGACATCCGCCTTGTGCTCCAACAGTAGCTTGACGACTTCGAGATGCCCTCCCTCGGAGGCTGCCTGCAGAGCCGTCCTCCCGTACCTCTCACAAGGCCTCGCATTGACATCCGCCTTGTGCTCCAACAGTAGCTTGACGACTTCGAGATGCCCTCCCTCGGAGGCTGCCTGCAGAGCCGTCCTCCCATTCATGTCTGCTGGTCCTGCATTAACATCCGCCTTGTGCTCCAACAACAATTTGGCGATTTCCATGTGTCCAGCTTTGGTAGCTAATTGGAGCATAGTCCACCCATTTTGTCTGCAGTTTCAGGGGCGAATTCTCTGAAACGGAGCTATACTCCAGCATCTTGCGCACCACCTCCGTGTGCCCACCTTTGACTGCTACCACCATTGCTCTCCCAAGCAAATAATCAAGGTCACGTCGCATGTCGGCCGTTCTATCTGGTACTATTGTAACCTGCTTGATTGAGCGTCTCAAGTACGCCCCAGAGGATTCGCCTAGTCGCTTCCATATCCCCAGTAGCTTCTATTTCTTCAACGACTTTTGGTAACACATTTCTTAAAAGAGTTTCCCGTGCGGGTGGATCAAAGTTCCTCATTGTTGAGACCAGCAATTCATACCAGGCATTGCGGAAGAGGACTTCCGCTTCATTTATGTCCTCGGGAGTAGTCCTAATGTCAGGAAGGCCTAGCTCCTCATCTGGTGGTCGGCCTCGACTGAGCTTTTGTATTACCGACTGGACCCATGCCCATACTCCCTTTAGTTGACGTCTGTATTTCTGTCCAGCCTTCAGCAAGAGGACGCTGAGGATCACGCAGACGAATAGAGGCACAGCAATGTAAAAGTACGTAGTCCATGTTGGGTTATCTTTGAGAAGATCAACATTCATTCCGTACAAACTCTAAATTACACCAGTCGACCAGTCGACTGTTAGCTCTTTGAGTATTGGATATCAAGCCGAAGGTGGCCCACATACCGCAACGAAGAGCAGAGGAAGAAAGATAAACTGAATTGCAAGTATGGTCAGTACATATGCTTAGCTGTGGTCCTGAAAGCCAATTAGATAAATGCATCACATACAGTTATCCAACTCAAGCGCTGGATGCTAGCATTTTGCGCTCTTGAGCGGAAGGCTTCATCAATAGACAGGATATTATGTGTCTGATTTGGTATGTTGTTAGCATATTTCACTGAACCCTACTACCCACCGCCTATGAATGTAGAGTTATATATACCCTCTCTATGAGACTGCTGCTCTCTTTGACTAGGCCCTTCTCAATGTCATCGCCTATCCGCTCAAAGTCAGAAAGTAACTGATCTATGGTGTCTTTCTGTTGTACACTCTCCCAATTATTCTTCCCGTCAACAATCATTGCAAATATCTCCTTGATACTCTCAAACTGGCCACGGTGGAATGTTTTGAGGAACTCAAATATTTGCGCCGTCTTGAATAGTTTCTTCAACAGAGTCTGGTCGAATTCAGCCTCAACATCCTCATTTAACACTTCTTGATTCTGTTACCCCATTTGGTTAGCATTTTAGCTAGCAGCCTATGTGGGAGTCGTACAGTGATGCTCAGAAATCTTTTGCAGTCCTTAATCAATAAACGCCATTGAGCACAGATATCATTCACCTCAGCCAAAATATATTCTGGTGTAGTAGAGAATACTTTCGCCGATTGTCCTGCATTTCTTGTCATGATATGCCAGCGCCCATCCTGAAAAATGCATAAGAGGTCGCTGACCATGACTGGGAAAGATAATTCGGAATTCCGTCCCCTGAACCCTCCAAATATAAGTAAGATATAAAATTGTGGCTTAGCATTTGGGTTATACCCTGCATTGATATATGTAAATATAATATCCTTGTTTTTACGCTGTTTAATCTTTGGCCGCTGGGATATCCAGTCTGATGTTTGGGTCATTGATTCCGACATTGGCTGAAAGAAGGTTTGTGAATGTGCAAGCCCTATAAACGATAATACTGGGGTTTAACTTGACGCTCGTAACAAGTACAAGTAGCAACAGGAAGGTGGCAACCTTCTGGTTTATCCTTCATTCTAAAGGATGCGATCCTCAGTATTATGCAAACCCGGCCTGGTAATGTATAGATTCTGGATTAGTAAGTTCCCATCTATTTAAGCACTAGATACCTACCACAAGGTGTTGTAGGGACTGTTTTGCACTTGGAACAATTGCAAGGATATCGTTGCCATTCCACGGCCTGACCCATTGCCATTTGTGTTGTTGTCTTTACAGTAGGCTCGAGTCCTGGTATTTGGTCACGACACCCACAGTCACTGATTGTATCCATGAATCTGGTATAGAGGGGCATCAATAGCATCTTAGGAGCGTCCGAAGAATATCTACCCAAACACTTAGTTATAAACTTGAAATATAATTAATAAGTGGATGTTTACCTATATAGAACAGGACTAGTATATCCAGGCACCTAGCCAGAGTAATATAGATGAGCATTGGTTTAGGAAAAATTTAAAGGGACGAAGTAGTCCACAAACCTCGTGAGAAATGCGTGAAATATCCTGGAATGCACGTTGTAGAGAAGTTTCATCCGTAACTCTAATAGGCATATTTGGAGAAGCATCTTTAGTGTAGATAAGAATGCTAGTCTCTTTTGATGCTTGATTAATAACGCGCGGATCAGTGGTTGGGTAGTTCCTCATCGGAATGTAAGGGTGTGTGATTCCTGAGTTGTGACAGTTGTATTTCACGGAACTCAGTAGCTTTTTCTTCAAACTAGAAATATATGTGAAATGTACTGCCATCACATGCGAATGCCAACTGGCAGGTCAATTTCGATGTCACATGTATGAAAATTATAATATTATGCAAGGGGGGGAGAACGGTTCGTCATAACTTACAAAGTACGCACGTATCCTACCCAGCTTAGACATAAGCAGTGCATTAGTTGGGGTTTTCAAAACAAAGTAATTGGGCAGCATGACGAGCCCGGGTGGATTCAAGATCAGGCGGTTAATCTGCCGCCAGCGCATGCTGCTTTGTAGCAGCTGTCTAAAGGAGGTCGTTGGAAGGATATGAAGGTAACTCTCTACAGTGCCCCGCAATTCTCGCCGCCTTGTACTCCGTAGATCGTGAAGTAAGGAAAGATTTATCCGAGTATGGTAGGAGAACAAAGCCTCTACTACGTCCCAAGCCTCCTCGTCGTCGTCTAAATCGGTCGGGCAGGTCTGAGGCGGTGGAACACCGTACCCCAGTAGATGGTCGCAAGGTGGACATATGTTGCGGCTGTTTTGCCGATCTTGTGTAGCCATGACTTGAAAAGTTTCTTCAGCGTAGCCTAACATGCATTCTTATTTAGATTACAGCTATTCGTTGACCTATTGGGATGTGGTTATGAGAAAAGTAATAAGTACTGTACTGTACTGTAGGTAGGGGTTTTAGATTGAAAAAGCTTCCAATAGAAGTTTGGGCAAGCGTCGTATTTTCAATTTCAACTGACCAGTAGAATATGGTATATACCGCTGGGATAGTCAGTGATAAAAGAATATCAATTTAACAATCAATGATTAGGACAACACATCCCTCGTCATAAATTACTGATAACGTTGCAGTTTTGACTTGCAATGCAATCAAAGGACTTGAGGACGCTCCGCCTGTCCTCCTGCGCACTATGCAATAGTAATCTTGTACTACGGTCACTTGCCGATACTTACAATTATCACACATCAAATTAGATACAAGTCCGCACGTTCTGGGAGGCCACGGGAGAGTAGATAGGGCAATTGTACGAGCTGTTTTGGCGGAGGCGTCAGACATTGGGAGAATTGTCTATCATATTTGGGGGGTTGACCTGTCCACGTGACCCCGCTCCTTTTAGCCTCCGGATCTCCTACTTTCCACCATAGACTTTTGTCTGCACCTGCGAAGTAAGCCTATACCATCTGGGTCAGACTTTTATTGGGGAGCAATACAATGTTTCTCCTAGTGTGGAGAACGACTGAGAGAGGCAGACATCAAAAAATGGCGAGCAGCTCAGAAACCGCTCCTGGAGCCCGAGATTGCATTTAAGATATTTTCTGCGGCTGTTACATATGTATAAGGATTCGACGGCTTAAGGTCATTTGGAGTGATGAATGTTCTATTGAAAAATCTTCTTATTTTGGTTAAGGTTTTGCAAAATTATTTACCAAAGTCCATCAGGCTGTTACTGATATTCATTCAAGAAAATGCCCCAATACATATGTATCTATGGCCCTGTGAAGCAATGGTTTATTAGTGCAGACCGGCAAGTCATGACATGGAATGGCCACCCTACTCCCCTGACCTTAACTCGAGTGAGCACTGCCCAGAATTCATTAACATGTCGGATAACCCAAAAACTATTAAGCCGAAACTAGCTGATGCTATCATCCATTTTGCTGGGAGCTGTTGGACCCGCTATCCTTGAGAATCTGCCTATATCTATGCCCCGTCAGGTGAAGACAGTTATTGAGGCAAAGGGTTGATATACCGATATTAGTTTTATTATTTTTTTGTATCTCGACTACCTAGAGCATGTTGATAGTCTGAGAGCATGCTCGTGAATTCTTATTATAATCGTCGGTAGTTGTTGGGATATCTCAAAAACTGGGGTGTCTCGAGGTCGGGAGGTTGCATCGGACGTAGCAGTTAAGGCGGTAGGTAACTACCGTACCTATTGGCATATCACCGAATTGCCCCAGAACAACTGTAAGAAGTTAGTGAAGGGAAAATTCCACTATTAACACTGCTGCTATTGTGAGCACACGCAGTGATGATGCACGCCGGCCCACTCCGCTGCAAGCCAGTGATGAGACAGTGGACTGAAGAGGAAAAAAGGACATAGAAATGGGAATCATGGGATTGTGGAAGGAGAATCGACCAGGGAAGGAGGTGTCCTCCGTGGTCATCTACATGAAGACAGCGGAAGGATTTATGTGGACAACTGCGCATTGGGTGCAGGTCGCGATCAGATAGTATGGCTGGAACCATCCAAATACGAAGACACAACAAAGAGCGCATCCCACCCTGTCAACCACCAGTACAAATATCGAGAGACCTGTGGTTGTGCATAAACGCGAAGGTGGGATGCTTCATTTATGGCTGGGCAAATTTCCAAGGTAGTTTCCTATAGCCAGGGTACTTTAGCTGCGTGGAGTTGCGAGAAAATTGAAAGAGTAGAGTGTAGAATAATAACGAGTACTTGAAATAGCCACGTAACGTGCCTTTCCAACACTGTGTTCATTTTAGTGCTTCGCCAGACACACCAAGTACACTTTACAGAGTTAGATAGAGAGCTCCCCAGCCAGACACACAACTATATGGTTTCACTTGTCATATAGATAGATCGGCGCAGAGGACTCGCGCATAAACAGGACATCGGGGCCTCCCATAGCCTAAGGCTGAATATTGGCAGCCCTCGCCTGATTTCAATGCATGGTGTTTATTGGGCAGGAAACATTGGAAGTTGAGAAATAGCACAAATCAGAAGAGTCATAATTGAAGCATGCGCCACTCCCCGCAATTGCTCCCCGCGTTGCACCCATTTTGCCCCCCTCCGCGGCTCCCCGCCATAGAAATAACTATACCGCGGTGAGATAATATACGGGAAATGTGTATATAGACCGTCTGAGGGAAGTGCTGGTAAACAATTGTTATTGACGCTTGGAGTGAGGGGGGAATCCTGATTTGCCGTTGTTTTCCTCAAGGGTTTTATTTGTATGATGTTAAGTGAACAAATTCGGATTTCGTAGTGACCCCTCTCATGATGTCAAGCCTATTTACCTCTGGTGGTTAAGCAATTACTTATGTATGCATTAGTAAGGAATACGCCTGTACGGTTTAAATGACCTACTAAGACACCAATCATCTCTGCACTCGCTTTAGGCAGTAATTGCTCTCGTGAGTAGATCATCTCCAAAAGCAGACTAAAACGGAAACATAAAACTGGGAAAAGCAATAAAATAAAGAAGAAATATTATCCTATTGTACAGGAATTAAGCCTATGGATAAGCACTATGTACAGTACCCCGGCGAAAGTACATATCCGCGCACCTATTTTATTTTATGCAGCTTATATGCAGCAATGTGAAAGCAAAAACCTTTGAAATAGACATCATGCAGACTCTCATCACATCCGACAGCACTAAAACAACACTAAACCCAACCAGACTTCACTAAACCTCTCTTACCAATAGGCTGGTTTCTTACCAACACAACCAAATTCCAGACAGAGCTGGATACGGGCATAGCACACCGGCACAACCAGGCGCAGCAGCATACCAAGCATAGCCATACCTAGCACACTACGCTAGTAGCACACACTTAGGTAATCCACCTCTACTGGATGCGCATCATCACTGGCAAGGCACAGCACACCCGGCACACCCAGCACAGCCCTTCACCTCACAGCCGGCACCCTACACTAACTCTCGCGGCACCTTCACTACAGACGGCACTCACCCAGGCTCTGCCGGTTCGGCACCAGTTCACTGCTTTGCACAGGTATCTATTCCATGCTCCCCAATCCTACTCTGCTAATGCACGCGCTCCCGGCTCTGGCTTTACTACCTACACGCTTCCAGCTCTGGCTGCTACACGCTCCCGAGTGCCAACCAGGCTAGGCTCTCCCAGCTCATATTAGAGGTACCGCTAGCTATTCCACGCTCTTCCAATTCCACTGCTAATTCATGAGCTTCTTGCTCTAGCATCACGACCTACGGTAGGCTCTGCCAGCTCTGGCTACACTACCTACACACTCCCGGCGCTGCTATGGGCTCTTCCAGCTCATATTAGAGGTACCGCTAGCTACTCCACGCTCCTCCAATTTCACCGCTAATACACGTGCTTCCAGCCTGGCTACACTACCTACGCGGTCCCCGGCTCTAGCATTACGACCAGCTCTGGCTGTACTACCCTACAAGCTCTAGCTCCGCTTTCAGCTCTGGCTTCTCTACCTACCTGCTCCTAGCATATATTACAGGTATCTATAGATATTCTACGTACCTACCATTCCACGTAGCTAATTTTACTCTAGCTTTATGACTTCAAGTGCTTACAACCCGTGTCACTTTAGAACTATAAGCAACCCCGGCCGCTCTTTTACAGATCTACTTTACTAATCCATATGCCTTCTAGTATGCTTTGTGCTTTGGCCTTATAACTGGTTCTACCTTCCTCTATGTAACTAGATTGTCTATTCTAGCTCTGATTCACTACACGGACTATGAGTATGAGGTCTAATCTAGCCTTTAGATCGGATTTTTTGCACAATGAGATTCACTGCGCTCAGGCTTGATTTATCTCTGGTCGGCTTTCTTAATTTACGGTTGGGTTTTCTACTTCATTCTATATCCCATGGACAAGTAAGACAGGTTCGCATTGCATTGTAGCAAGCAACTAGCAATCAACTAGCCAGAGGTAGTAACAACACCAACAGTTGGTAGGCACTGGCCTCTAGATGGTAGTGTATGTATTTACGTGTCAACTACAACATCCTCTACCACAACATCCTCGATTGACAATACTGCCTGTTACAGAATCTCTAGCACATATTCTTATACATACATTAATATGTATTCCTATATCATTACCATTCTTCTTGCTTTATTAACTTACGTGGTTAGTCTCGTAACTCCGAGTCACTCTATCCCAGTCGATCCGATACAGATATCAGTAGACTGTCAACTTCTGGCAGAACAAAATCAGAGTCCTGAGGCTCTAAGTGCCAAAATCCAGGAACGGGTCTCGTAATATTGTGATGACCAACTGGTACATTTCCCAGCTGCAAGGGGAGCACCACAACTAGTCTATCTGCCTCAGCCAATACAGAAAAGGGTTAAGTGGGCTGATGGTTGGGTAGACTCTGATTTGAGGTCTATGAGACACTTTGATTTGTCTGATATGGAGACTACCACAATAGCTGATTCGGATATTTCGGAGTACCAGTTTTCATGGGAGGAGTGGAACTGGCAGTGGTAGAGCGTCATGCTCTCAAGCCTGTTTCGTAAAGCATTTGAGTGAGTTAGTACTAGTACATGTGGCCACATAGCTCAAATAACTAACTCGCATCTTTAGTTTTTGCTCTTCTTCTTACTTCGAGGTAGGGCTGTAGAGCGTCATGGGAGCTCTCAAGCCTGTTCTCAAAGCCTTTGAGTGAGTTCTAGTACATGTGGCTACATAGCTCAAATAACTAACTCGCATCTTTAGTTTTTGCTCTTCTTCTTGCTTCGCAAGAGCTGGCTGTCGGAGGGAGGGCGGGAGGTAGGGCTGGCTTGCAGAAGGCTTGCAGGGAGGGGTCATCAGGGGTCACAGGGGAAGAAACGCAGGCTTGCGGGGCTCGTGGTTTGCATGTAGGGTCAACTGGTGTCACAGGGGCTGCGACCAGGATTGTGGGGTTCGGTTCGCAGGCTTGCAGGGGGTCATAGTTGAGGCTTGCAGGGCTTGTCGGTCTTCAGGAGGGGTTACAGGGGCACTGGGTAACGCCTTGCTTTCGGGTTCTCGTGGTCGTCTTGCATTGTTGGGTCTCAGTGGTCGTTCCGTAGGTTTGCAGGGCTCGTCTGGTTTGCAGTGTGGGGTTACATTTGTCCCTGGGGACGTTACCTTTGCTTGTGTGTCTTGCGGGGTCATTTCTGGGGCTTGCGGGACTTGTGGGGCTTGGGGGGCTGTAGTCTTACTGCTCCCTCCCCCAATTCTTCCTGCCTCTTTCTCACTTCCGATACCAGGCTTCCCAAGTCTGCTGTACGGTGATTGCCTCTTTTTCTGGCCTTGACTGCTGCTGCAATTGCTGCTTGTGAGTCTGTCAGGAGCAGGATTTCCAGTGGGATGGGGCCCTCTCAAGGGCTTTCTTTAATCCTGCTACTTCCCCATCCCAAACTGTTGTCATTCTTCCTAACCCAACACTTCCTTTGCAGGAACCTCCTTCTGAGCAGCACCATCCTCCTCCTACGCTTCCTTCTTCGCTCATGCTCCCATCTGTGTATATCACTGTATCAACTTCCTCAATTCTCTTTACCCACTGAGCCGCCTTTGATGTACCTGATAGCTCAGATATTGTATGTCCTAGTGCTGAAGTGTGACTTAGCTGTAATTGTTCATAACAATAGTTGGTAAAGATAGTCTGTTGAGCTACCAACTTGGTTGCTTCGGTATAACGATCGCTGCGTTGTGCCATCACATAATGCCAAATCTTATTTAAAAGATCAAGAATTGGCAACTCACGATCTTTACGAAAAACATTATTTGTTGACTCAACAATGTTAGACGTTTTATGACCATAGTATGGACCAACATAATATGCAGTTACCCACAATTTGGAGTCAATTGCTCTCAAATAGTTAACTG
>ML121528.1:1732764-1800963 GCA_003788615.2 Terfezia boudieri ATCC MYA-4762 | reverse complement strand
TATTGGATTTCTTTTTATTTTTGGGGTTAATATTTTGTTTTATTTGCTAGGTATGGTGATAATTTCAACTGTGTTTTGTTTTGGGTTTGTTTATTTGTAGGCGCGGTTATTTTTTTTGTATGCAATATGGATGGTGATAATGCAACGTACATTGAACTTGTTAGCGTGATTGGTGAATGGAGCGCAGTTTAGTGCGCTTGGTGTATGGGATGATCCAACTGCCAATGCGCCAGATTGGCCAATGGATCGATATATTGGCCAATCTGCATCTTGGCGTAAAGGTCAGAACATGCAAGGTCATAGGTTCACCTGTACGTTATGTGGCAAGCATACGTTTTGTGGCAAGCATACGTTATGTCGCAAGCATGGCTCGAGTAGCAAGTATGCATTGAGTGGTGAGCTGTGTAATGTGAGCTTACCATATGTCACACGTGTCTTGTGTAGTAAGTAAGCTATTGATAAGCTAAGCATGAGAGTCAGGTGTCTAATTCAGGGTAATGAGCTCACCCAATAGCCATATTTGTATTTAAGTACCGTATCTAGATATATTTATATACCTACGAGAGGCTTGTGCCAACCAGACTATCTATATAAACCAGACTATCTATATACATGATAAACAATAAGGAAATCTACAATAAGTACATATGTAATGGGTTCGAGAAGTACAACCTGTTGCTTTACATGACCGAAAAGCCTTGTTCCTAACAAGCCCATGCAAGTGGTCCGAACTTGAAGCAGCAGCTACTGACATAGTACTCCATAATGCTTCGGCTACATCAAGTCTAAAATCCTTATGCGATACAGAAGGATGATACATACAATACAATATATAGCTGTTTACAAGTGTCGTATCCAATAGCCAGTAAAAGAGTGGCAGCTATGAATGACAACTTGCTAGCTGTGTATAGTAGTATGATCGCAACTGATCCGCAATATCCACCCCCCCCATGTGATTGTTGAAATCATTAACCATGAGCGGAATTGTAAGGTACTTACGTATACTAGAACCAAACACTTGTCGAACAGCAGGATTGCTCTTTCTAGGTCTTTTTCGATTAGTAACTACACCATCATTAAGATCATAAATAGTAGTCATAATGAAAATACTAGCATTATCCTGCCACCGTACACACAAGACATTATCTTTGGAAAGTACAACTAAATCACCCCATTCAACCTTCTTACTATTCTTATCCTCATATACTTGCAGCTCCATTGGAAGCTGAGCTTTGCGTGTTGTACCACAAGCACTAATACCCAACTCTCGAAGGGTTGCAAATAAGGCAGTATTGCTAAAGAAACTGTCAAAAAAAATACTATATTGGCACTTATGGTATGGCAATAGCTTTGCTAGCCTTAAACATATTGTAGAAGTTGGAGTAAGGTCCCGAGTAATTGGAGGAGGTACTGGCAGAGGTAGTCTCATTGGCGGAAGCATTGGCAAGCCTAGTGGAATCATTGGCAGGCCTAGCGGAAGCATTGGGGGATGTACTGGTGGAAGTAGTCTCATTGGCGGAAGTATTGGCAAGCCTAGTCTGGTTGGCACAATATCCTCGTAGGGTAAGCCTAGCAGAAGTATTGGCAAGTCTAGTGGAAGCATTGGGGGAGGTAGCTGAAGTGATGGCGGAAGGAGCTGAAGTACTGGCGGAGGCAGCAGGGGTATTGGCGGAAGCATTGGCAGACTTGAAGATGTTTGTGGGGATATTAGTGGGGACATTGGCATAGCATAGGTATTGACAAATCCAACAGTGCCTGAAGCTCCATCAACTCTAGAGTAGAATTCGAAACCATATGTATAGCCATGATTACATATAGCATATATCTTATAACCCTCATTAATCGGCTTATTTGGCATCTTCAATGAGTGCTTTGAGCGCCCAGTAAACCGTACCATCATCTCATCAATAGAACAACTGCTTGATGGCATGTATGCTGACCGGAATGAATTTGCTAGCATAGATGCTAGTGGTTCAACCTTCTCATACCATGCTGGTAATGCTGGGAGTATTGGTATTAATGGCAGTCCTGCTGGTAGTAGTGTTGGCGGTTCTGTAGTCTGGTTGGCACGCAGTTCTGGTGATATTGATATTGCTGGCGATACTGCTGGCGACACTGCTGGCGACACTGCTGGTGACAGTGGTACTGCTAGTGACTCTGGTAACACCGATATATGGAGATATCGTTTAATCTCCTGAAATCGAGTCAACCCCATTGCATCCATAGCTACCTGCCGTGTTCTTCCCATCCAATAGTCTTCAATACTTGGGCAACCTATAATACCCATATAGATTACAAGTTCTACCCATATCTTGAGGTCCCTAATGGTGACTGGTTGCCATCCTCGTGGCCCGCTATGCTTGGAAGTATAATATGTATTTGTACCATCACAAAGAACCTCCCAAATTTTCAAGTCAAAAAAATAGCTGAAGTACTCGATTGGGGAAGTCGGCTGCTATAGAAGTAGTGATTTTGCATCAAACTCATGACGCTCTAATGGTATGTATTCTTCCGATAGTATTGGGGTATACACTTCCGGTACTGGCACATTAATATCCAAATCCGCTAAAGCCTTGCATTTTGGAGGTGCCTTCGGAGCCTTTTCCTTTGGAGCCTTCGGAGTTTTTGGAGCCTTCGGAGGCTGAGGATCTGAAGGACACTTGCGTTTTGGAGGCATGGTTGTATATTTGTAGACGCGATATGATTGTATTATATGGTATGATATGTACCGGTATCTACAAAAACTGGCAACATGATCATAACATACCTATTCATACAGTCTCGTTCAGACCTCTTATTCATATCACTATATGAGAGGCCAGTGCTCTCCAACTGTTGGTGTTGTTACTACCTCTGGCTAGTTGATTGCTAGTTGCTTGCTGCAATGCAATGTGAACCTGTCTTACTTGTCCATGGGATATGTATTTCCTCTAAGTCTTCTACTAGATTTTCTTATTCTACATTATCTTCCTCCATATTGTCTTCCTATTATCTTCCTCTATATTTTCCTCCATATCTTCCTCTATATCTTCCTCCATTTCATCGGCTATACTGCAAATAGTGCCAACTGGTCTTGTGCTTGACAAGTTCGGCGGTTATGACCACATTTTCCACATTTGCGGCATGCATGGCTTCCTGTTGATGATCCAGGCAAAAATCGCTTGATTTTAGGACGGCCTCGTTTATTTTGCTGTTGTGTAGGGGCAGCGATTTGATGTGAAACTGGGATTTTGGATATCGATATAGGCAAAATATTTTGACTATAAGTTTGATACCATGTATCAACTTGGAAGACTTTGGGTATATAGTGATGAGGCCGAAATGAGGGTAGGTGAAGTTCCTGCAGGTTTTCTGGAAAAGCAGATACATGACTGCAAGGAATAGAATTTGCTTGAAACCGGCCACATGTGCATGTCTTTGATTGAAGGTTAACCGTGTGAGACTTTTGATTGCTTTGTGTAACAATAGCTAAGATATTGTTTTTTTTTGGTTTTTTTTGAAGTCTATACGCTTATGGAGCCTAAGGCTATGAAGCGGCCCCGATCCCTCATCTCAAAAGACTCGGTACACCCTCGGAACAACGGGCTACATAAACGTCCTGCCTTCCGAACCTAGGAAACAATATAACAGAAATAACCCCTACCTCCGCCTCCATGCCCACTTTTACCGGCCAGCCCCCCAGATAAAGATGCCTTCCGCCACCACGCCTCTCCCCGGCCCCCCCTTGAATTAACCAAAGAAATACGTAAAACCCCCAACCAATGCTCGCTTCGCTCAGGTAAGATCTAGATTGGAGAAGAACGTCTCAACCAGGTCTATTGTCTGCTCCTCCCCCCATCCTTGATCTTCTTCAACCACTTCCTCCGATCATCCATATTTTCCCAAGTTCCCCATCTCCTGCCGATTTCCTCCCCACGTGGACACACCAAGGCTACATGCTTGCCTGTCTCCACATGTCGGCCACATGTTCTGCACATAGGGTCAACTGTGTCGTCCAACTTGCTCCGCCAGGATTGTAGATTTCCCTTCCCAGTCCTGCAGTGGACATAGTTGACCCGTGCTTTTCTTTCCCACTTCACCACTCTTCCTCCCCCACTTCCTAACACCTTCCTTTCCACTTCTCTCATCCTCTTCCATTCTTGTCTCAGTCCTCCTTCAGTGATTTGCAACTCGTCTGGCTCCCGTCTGGCTCCATTTTCCCTGCACCTTCCTTTGCTAAGGTGTCTGCACGCTCATTTCTAGGGATTCCCACATGTGCCTTGACCCACTCTAATCTTACTGCTCCCTCCCCCAATTCTTCCTGCCTCTTTCTCACTTCCGATACCAGGCTTCCCAAGTCTGCTGTACGGTGATTGCCTCTTTTTCTGGCCTTGACTGCTGCTGCAATTGCTGCTTGTGAGTCTGTCAGGAGCAGGATTTCCAGTGGGATGGGGCCCTCTCGAGGGCTTTCTTTAAACCTGCTACTTCCCCATCCCAAACTGTCGCCATTCTTCCTAACCCGCCACTCCCTTTACAGGAACCTCCTTCTGAGCAGCACCATCCTCCTCCTACGCTTCCTTCTTCGCTCATGCTCCCATCTGTGTATATCACTGTATCAACTTCCTCAATTCTCTTTACCCACTGAGCCGCCTTTGATGTACCTGATAGCTCAGATATTGTATGTCCTAGTGCTGAAGTGTGACTTAGCTGTAATTGTTCATAACAATAGTTGGTAAAGATAGTCTGTTGAGCTACCAACTTGGTTGCTTCGGTATAACGATCGCTGCGTTGTGCCATCACATAATGCCAAATCTTATTTAAAAGATCAAGAATTGGCAACTCACGATCTTTACGAAAAACATTATTTGTTGACTCAACAATGTTAGACGTTTTATGACCATAGTATGGACCAACATAATATGCAGTTACCCACAATTTGGAGTCAATTGCTCTCAAATAGTTAACTGCACCCGGATTAACTTGCTCCAGCTTATATATTTCTCGTTCGTATGAATCCACTGAAATAGCATTGGCAATTGCCCAAAAGTAAGGTACTAAGGTATTATTGTATCTTTTGCAAAGATTACCTATTTAGGTTAAATTAGAATTAGCTTAACTTAGAGAAGAGTTGCATAACTTACCTTTCAAGTGAAAACAACATACACTAATCGTATCTCCATAAACCAATTCTTGTGCATTCAATAGCCCTTTATCATGATCACTTATTAAAGTCATTCCAACTGTCTCTGGAATTGCAGCTTTAAGATGCGATAAAAACCAACTCCATGAATCTGTATTCTCACTTTCCACCACACCCCCATTGGCATCGATACCAACAGCAAATAGTAAAGATAGAACATAACGAGCCTTTAAAAAGGTTCTATCAACAGCAATAAATTTTCGCATGTGTTGAAAAGATAGTTGGGACTTGTGTGGGCAAATAAAAAGGCGGTGAAACTTATTTTCTGGAGTACATTGCATTTCGGCATGCAACATTGGATGGTGTAATTTGAGTAAGGATGTGTATGCTGGTAATTGTTGAAATTGACGCAATTGATCCTCTTGACCTGATTTTAGAAGATAAACCTTCAATCGTGCTGCTTCCGAGTTGGTAGCCAGCTTGTATCTCATTCGAATACGATCCCGAATTTCGCTTATAGTTGTAAATTTGGTGACAAACAGATGTTTCGGTACAACACGGCATAGCCAGGTTTGTGAGTTCGCAATACTGCCTTTAAAACCTAATCCAGTACAAGTATGTCTGCCGGATATTGTTTTGACTTCAATTTCATGATTGTTGTTCACACAAGCATACAACCGCCATTTGCAGTCTTTATCCTTATGAACACAACAATATTCCCCCCACTTCTTATTTTTATTTGTAACCTTAACTTCAACTCGCATAGTAAGGCACCAATCTTCTAGTGCTCTACCAAATTCCTCCCATGAAAAAGAAGCATTGACCAACAGCAAGCTGTTAAGGAGCGGGCTTCTTAGTCCGGGCCTTCTTCGAAAACAGAGAGCTTAGCTAGGCTTGTTCAGCGATCGAGGGCTCGTTAGCGAGCGAGTGGGCTAGCGAGTGGCGAAGAGATGACGGAGGGTGGCGTAGCTTAGCGAGCACAGCAAGAATTGGGTGCGAGCAAGCAGCGAAATAGAAATGTAGATTTCGAAGAAAAATCAAGACAGTGCTTGGGTTCTGCCGTTTCTATCTAGATACCAGGAGCCCTCTTATAGACATATCGGGGGCGTCCTAACCCCCCTATGAGCCCCCCACGACGTAGCCCAAGCCCAAGGCATGGACTTCCGAACCTTCTTCGGATACATGCTTGCAAATCAACATACTTGCGAATCCATGACGCCAGCATCGCTCACGATCCTCCAATTACGGTATCTAAGCATGCTGGCTGGGTATGCTGCTGCGCTGAAGCGCGTGAATTGTAGTTAATAACGCGGGTATTTGGTTGTGTTGGTAAGAAATCAGCCTATTGGTAAGAAAGGTTTAGTGAAGTCTGGTTGGGTTTAGTGTTGCTTTAGTGCTGTCGGATGTGATGAGAGTCTGCATGATGTCTACTGTATTTCAAAGGTTTTCCCTTTTGCCCGGTGGTTCTGCCTGCACTGGGTTAGCTACAGTTGCTTCTAAATCCGATGGGAGCGGGACTGCTACTGAAGATATTTTGCTATATAGGATTGTTGTCTACCGTACTTGACCACGCACGAAGTTATAAGCTGTGCTCGCTGCATGTCTTAAACAACATGTCTCACCTCGAGCTGTAAGCGCTGAATATTATGCAGGGGGGGTGCGCGGATACTTTCGCCGGGGTCTCCGTACTGTATGTACATGGTCTCTAGAGTAT
This sequence comes from Terfezia boudieri ATCC MYA-4762, assembly GCA_003788615.2. Lineage (NCBI taxonomy): Eukaryota > Fungi > Ascomycota > Pezizomycetes > Pezizales > Pezizaceae > Terfezia > Terfezia boudieri. The sequence continues at coordinate 1,794,130 of ML121528.1, read as the reverse complement.
CCGTATTACGGACGTAATGAGCCATTTAAGTATATTCAGGGTGCTCTTGCTATACTCATGGCAAGGTATAGGTAATAGTAAAGGTAAAACTTATCTCTACATACTGTATTGTCATTGCAAACCGTTTTGGAGCTGAATAATGCCAAGCCGCATGCATTGCATATGCAGGATTCCCAAATAGGAAAGGGAAAAGACTTTTGTTCTGCCCCTCCGTACCGTACGTTAAGATCCAGATTTTAACTGTTGTATATTCCGCTGCAGTTTGGCATGGTTTATAGACTAGCAACTAGGCAGACAGGGGAGGCATGGGTGTAGTTCCGCCAAAAAAGGGAGGGGCGAAAAAAGAAAGATGGGCGGAAAGGAGGATTAGAGTAAAGTACATGGAAAATTTGAAAGAAGATCAGAGGCAGCGCAAGATAGGGAGAAATTGGGTGGAAAGGTAGAAGATAAAAGGAGGTTTTACATATATAGCATTTGGAAAGAGCAACTGGAGTAAACGATCCACCGACAATATAATACCATACAGGATGAGTCCACTTGGTCGAGCTCAATAACCAGAGGGTTTCTGGCATCGGCAATTACAGGTTTATACAGCCTTCGAGGACAGAAAGATAGCAATCCAATTTTTTGTGAAGTAAGAATGGAATTACAGATTTTCTCTGAAAGTGAAGTTTTACGACTCCCTGGGCGACTCTCCCAAGAGATAAAGGCCATATTGGTACTTTTTAACGGGATTCCAAAGCCAGCAGTAAAAGTGGCATATAGCAACTGATTCAGTTGTGAATCAAATAGCGATCGCTATAATGCCATGAGTAAAGGCAAAGACAGTGGAAAATGTGGAGGCTAAATTCTAGACCGAGCCTAGAAAATGCTCCACTGACATGCAGGACACTAAAAGAAAAATTGACACAAAGCACGGTTTGTGGCTATATTGCGAGAAATATCTATATTCGATGATAATAACAATACTGAGAGGAGAGATGGGCCTTTTAATACCCGAGAACAATATCCTACAATAGACATATGGCAGGCATAACCCGCTTGTACGAAAACAACAGATATCGAGGCTGCGTAGCCTGCTTATGCAGAAACGAACACACTTACACACAAACGTACATTCCCAAGAACACGCAATCCCACTTAGACGAAAACAGTATATCCTCAAGAGCACGTAATCCCATTGAGATGAAAACATACCATCAGGCATCCGGCTGTTGTCGGTTAGCCGGCGATGATTATCCAATTTTCAACACACCAGCTGGCACTCCAGCAGTATCCAAAAACAAAAGGGCTCCAATATTATCAGAGGAGATGAGTTTTCTCATCACAACGGTTCTACAATACCACAGCGACACTCCGATACCACACGTAGTAAATACCAAATAGAACTATATCCAATATTAGAATTACTTTATAGCAAGTGACTTAATAAAACAAAGAACAAAGGGATAGAGCAAGTAACTAAACATCATAAGGGGATAAAGCGCAAGTGGGATAGAGCACAGGTGATATATATAGAGGTAGCTTAAAAGACTCGAGTAATAATCGTGACTGTTGAACTTTACCAGACACTATGGTGCTAAATCACAATACGGCTGGCTTACAGAACCTCTTACCTATACCAGAACTAGGGCTTTATATATGTCGGTTGATACTTTAACAGACAACATTCGGGATTGGTCAGAACGTAAAAAATTCTAGTTTACAGTGACAGTTAAGGATACCACTCGAGTCATATTTAAGTACAAAGAAAATATATATGACCGGCGGTTTCGAGCGTCGATGACAGCATCAAAATCAGTGTATTAAATCAACATACCTGTATTGCACCTTTAAACTCGTTCAACTGCCTGGATTGGCTCCAGTGACGTATTCCACAATACCTACTTACGCTCATGTCGGACTCATCATAAATAAGTTCTATTTGTCTCTTTATTTGATGTTTAATCACTTGCACTTTATCCCCTTCATATTGTTTAGTTACATAAGTACTTGCGCTCTATTCCTTGTGTTTTTCGTTTATTAGGAGTATTCAGTCCTAGTTTTGAACGCCGTTCAAACCGTTCAAGTGGTTGCGCTGGTTTGCGCGTACTAAACTTTAAGTGACGCTTAAAGTGGGTTTAAACGGCCGTTCAAGACCTTTTTTAAACGAAACGCTAACTTGAAATTGGATCTAGCCCAATCTGATCAGAGAGTAACTAGCCAAATATGGCTAAGTGTCTTCTACCGCCCCCACACAACGTGACTTACCCCCAGCCGACTACACCGTGATAATTTTAAATAATTATTACCCCCACCCTTATACTGCGTCTCGGAATATGTCTCGGATCAGCCAACGGAAAGCACTTATCGAATAGTTCCTAGGAGGGATTGAGAGACACCAAGCTCACTTGGATCAGGTAAGGGTTCCTAGGGGGTATTAAGAGACACCAAGCTCACCTAGGTCAGGAGAGATTCTAGGATTCTTAAGGCGGACGATGCGATAGTTACAGCAGGGTCTAGACGAAGCAATGAACATGGTTGAGCCCAGCGGAGATGACGACTCAAGCGTGACCTGCACCGTCACTGTCACCGTCATGATAAGCGAAAGTGATGAATCAGACAGCATGAGTTCTCTTCTAAGCAGCGAATAGGATGATGATGATGAGGTGGATTATGAGATGGAAATGCAGCATTAGTTGAGGGGCTTGCAGGCTGTTTTAGCTAAGAGATACCTGCGGGAGAGGGAGGGGGATTCATCGATTCCGAAATCTAGGTACTAGAGAGAGGAGATACTTGGGAAACTTCCATACGACAGGTTCTGGCATTTCTTCAGGATGAATCCTAATTCCTTCTTGTGGGTTCTCGATCGAATTGAGGGTCACCAGGTGTTTAGAAATAGATCTACGTACCTACAGGTGGACCTCATGGTACAGCTTCTTGTGGTTCTACGAAGGCTAGGATGCGAGGCTTCTTCCGGATCCGCGGTTGTGTCTGTAGCCCAGCTTTTCGGGATTGGGGAGAGTACAGTGGTCTTGTATACCAGAAGGGTGATTTGTGCTTTGATGAGGCTATGGGAGGAGATGGTACGGTGGCATACAAATGCGGAGAAGTCTGCTATGAGATGGAGATTGCGAAGATCTCCACGTAGACTAGATCTATTCGAATACTGCGTCGGGGTAGTCGATGGAACGATTTTGCTTTCAAGTTTAAGCCCTTCCCGGATGAGAGATCAGTTCAGTACTTCAACCATAGGAAGAAGTTCTATGGGCTACTGTGATCTATGGCGATCTAGGTCGAAAAGGCAAAGCGTCGGTGAGAGCACAAACACCACCCCCGAACCACCCCCTCGACCGACCAAGTCCAGGACCTGGAAAGGAGAGAGAAGGGTCGGAAAGCTGGCAATCCTCACTCATCATCTACGGCAAGTTGAAGCCGACACCACACGAGGTTTTGTTAGAATGAATGCCCAGTCACCCTCCGTTAAGCTGTTCCCGTTAAGCTGTTGTTTAGTTAGTTAATGTCGCTAGCTCTGCTAGTATATGTTTAGCCTTTCGCTTGGTTAAGTTATTTACTGTTTTTCAGTATTCACTCGCATCCCTTACTGTTTGCAGTATTATTCGCAATCTTCTTGCTCATGGTACTCACAATCATTCTGCTAATGGCTTAAAGCACTTACTGCATGCGGTTTTCATGTTGTTTTTCATCTCCGCTACTAGCTTAGATTCACTCACTTTCATGTGTCAAGCTCGGTCTTTACCTACAAAGCATGTATTTAAAGCCCTTGCTCTCCCAGCATCTAGCTATACTGGATAGATGAATCAATTCACTTCGAGATATCCTCATTCACTGCTTCATTGCCACGATAAGCTTCTGCTTCACATAGTCCCGCTCATATTCACCTTGTTCAATCTACCCTGGGCACCTCGCACAGGCTTCGCATGGCTAAGAGACTCTTCCGTACCACAACATAGGACTGGAAGAGATGAGGGATGAGTGTTTTTCCACCTGAAAGTATTTTGGGCGACGACTGTGTAGCGGTTTTTGTTTGGGATTTTTGTTGTATTTTTCTACTTGAGCTGTTTAATTTCCTACTAGCGCTTGAATTTCTCCACAGGCAGGATTTTTTGGCTGAGTTTTTCCACCTCGGAGCAGCATGGGAGCCCATTCACATCGTTGTGTCTTTATCCGTGTCGCCTTGGCAGATTAACTTGCCTCGTCCTGAATCCACCCAGGTTTCGTCATGGCCCCCCGGATGGGGCCGCATAGGAGTATTGAGTATTGGAAAAATAAAAATAAAAATAATAAAATAAGGATATTGTTGAGCTTATCAATGGACATATATACCATTGGTAATAATGTACTGTAGGCAGATCAGTGTCATCGGTTAGTAAACAGATTCTACAGAACCAACGTTCTCTACCAATTAATCGCCTTAGATACATTGGCCTGGCAGGTTATATTGGAAAATCATTCCTCATCATCATCAATGAACAACCTGTGCTACCACTCGCTACGTACATGTACATGTATGCCATTCACCCATAGACTCATTTTTCTGGCTAATTCATTATTCGCATCGAAGCAACGCATCCCCATTATCTAACCTCTGGGCCGCTCCCTGCCCTGGAATTACGTATTGACTAGATCTTCCCCGAGATGTAAATACATGATCAAAATAAGGTAAAAAAGAAAATTCCCCTAATATCTCCACGAATTCCCTGCACCATTTAGGGGTCTTCTAATACCTCCGCTCAGCGCATCCCTTTTCCATCGCCCACTAACTTGCATTCCTGGATATGTGCTATAATACCCCAATGATTCGCAGCCCCGGTCCGCATCGAGTATCAAAGATCGCTATTACCTATACGAGGACAGGAGTATCTGGACAGAGGTCTAGTTATTATAAAGCAGCTTGGTGCGTAGCAGATTTACATACTTCTAGATGCCCTCCGTCGGAGGCTGCCTGCAGAGCCGTCCTACCCCACGTAGAAGGCCTCGCATTGACATCCGCCTTGTGCTCCAACAGTAGCTTGACGACTTCGAGATGCCCTCCCGAGGAGGCTGATATTCGGAAATTATATACACAGAAGCATTGAGATACAGAAGCATTGAGATACAGAAGAAATAACACTCGCTCCAACCTCGCTGCGACACTCGCTGCAGTATCGCAGCGCTGTAAACCTTGGAAATCCTGTAACAGAGGTCAGCTAGGCGAGTCCATGTTAGAGGCCTGGCAATGAACGCTCCTACCTACTTGCTCGGTCGTGCTTTGCTGATTTGTCTAGGAAATCCTGCAACAGATGTTAGCCTTGCGTGCTCATATCCGTGGTCTGCTAATGCTCCTACCTAAGCTGACTGAATTTTCGGGTGCCTTGGGAATCCTGTTAAGAGGCGAGAGGTATATGTATGCGTGCTCTTATCACAGGCCTGGCGATGTCCCTAATTTTTTCACGCGAACCTGTGCCGTCTGTACCGGTTATACCATACGTGCCATCTCTGCCGGTTGTGCCATCTGTGCGGATATCCACTGGTGCGAGGCGCTTTGTATATGAGTCCCATGGCCTAGCGGCCCCGTTTACCTGAAGTAGTTTTGAACACTTTATTCCTTCCATCTTTTCTGCTCTTGCGGTGGTACTGTAGTCCCCGTAGTCCCCTCCGTCCATACTGAACTGATTTACCTCCCTCCTCCTCCCCTGCCCCGCTCGCCGCTCTGTAACTGCCGTTCTTGCTTCTATTCTCCTCCTGCTTCATGAGCTGACTCACGATGCGACCCAGGGGGCCATTATCATATGTGATCGGCGCAAGTTGCTGAGGCGAGGCACACGGCTTTGGCATAATATGCATAGGAATCAGCATGTCGTAAGGCGTCTGTCGTAGTTAGCGCCACGACTTTCTTGTGCACGTATTCTATGTCTATGGTCGGCGGAAAATAAATTGCCTCAAGATGGGTAAAGTCATGTAGCATTGACGAAACCTGATCTTTCTGCAGGTATGGTGAAAAACGCTGAAGGTTGAAAAAGTGGGGGCAATTGTATACCTCGCCTGCGTGAGATAACATATATTGAATGATATTACACTTTTCACAATGGTTCAGTGGATCGTCGCAGAAAATGATTGCTACGACGTCCGGGGAATGAAATGCCCCAAGAATTCCATTGAAGCGAGCCAGAACTTGCCCTCATACGTCAAGATCCGTAGATCCAAACTAGTTCCATAATTCAAACAATGTGGGTTAGATTCGGGCACAACAAAGGCGAGATTACCCCATATCTGGCATCATTTATAACTTACTCGCTCATTGCAATCTCATTACCGGTTTGTGCTATTTGTTTGGCGACATATCCGGCCAGGTTCTCATGTCCCTGATAGTGCTTTCTGAACGATTTTGAGGCTATCCGATGTCCCACAGGTACCAGAATCGATGAAAACTCGGGCACACGCAGAGCTGAGAAAGCCAACCAACATAGGCATGTGGGTCATGTCTGGCACTGTTTATCGGGAGTGATTGATGCGTTTCTAGTTGAGACAGAGGCTAGGACTAATTAATATTCAGACCGAGGCGCAGCGGGGTTCAATGCATCAGAAAAGTTTTTAATGGCGTCCCGAAGCCACTTATGGGGGCGTCCCGATGCCACCCTCCTGCCAATGTCTCCCGTGGCGCCCCGATCACTCCGTTCTGCAATTATCTCCCGTGGCATCCGTGGCGTCCAGGGCGTACGGTGGCATCCTGTGCCTCCCGATCCCATGGCGTCCCTGCCTCCCGGACGCCCTCCCTTTGGCTAGAGCGAGATATATATAACTCCTCGCCAATAGCCTAGCATAGTGGCAACTGAGATGCGTCATTAAAACTTCCTGCTCGATTAAAGGGAGAGGGGTTTGCTAACGTTGAAATTTCTGAGGGTAACGACACCTTCGTTGAGGATAGATGGTAGAAGTGCCAACCAGACTAGTTAGAAGCAATAAATTATATGTGCGGACGTAGAAAAGTTTGACTGTGTTGCTATAGCATGATCCCGTACTCTGCGTATATACTTCGAAGAATATCTATCCGTGGAGATTTTATAATAGAGGGGTAGCTAGCTTGGTTGGCACAAAGAAGCCCTCACCGAAAGAGATAGAGGGGTAACGTCCAGACCAGGGTAACAGGTGGAATAATCAGGGGGGTAAACCCCAGGAAAGCCTCTTAAGCATAGCAGAAGGCCGTTGGAGACTGAAGTTATATAGATATAAAGGTACATTTCCAAGGGTAACACCCTGGGGATAGATGTTTAATGTAATAAGAGTTGTTTATATCGGTGTGGAAGAAGTTTGACTCCCATACTAGTCAGACTCTGATTGAGATACACTTAGGTAAGAAACCTTACATTTCACTAGTAGTCATGTGTTTGTATATCAGATCCTAAAATCTGCGGTGCCAAGCGCAGGGGTCCAAGCCTTGGGCAGGTTTGCTTGAAGTAGAAAGTGTGCCAACCAGACTAGGTAAAAGCGCCCGGGAGAAGCTTCAACACGGAATCAGCTCCAATGTAGCCTTATCTCCACCCTGACTACCTTATAAAGTCCTCTTATCAGATCCTATAATCGCCCGTTAGGTCTGTGATGCCAAGCGGGGTGGGGTTGTTTACTTACACATAATATGCTTATCACTAAATATTGAAACCCGGGTTACCCTGAACAACACGAATTCACAACACTAACGATTTACATGATACAATTCCCTAAATTCACAACGGGTCTTCTTTGGCAAAGTATACGTCAAATAGCAGTTCTCGCTCGTTATTCCTTCCCGTCCCCTCGAAGGCCCCCCTTAAAAAAAAAAGACTAACAACGCTGGGTATATATTGCCAACCCAACAAGTAAAACTGTCTTCTTCTGAAAAAAGGAATAAGTAAAAGATAAAATATTGCCTGGGACTACCATCTCAGCTCCCATCCTCCCTTCACCATCACTACAGGTCTCATACGAAATTATGGCGGTGCATACAAGTACTGAGTCTAAAAAAAATAAAAATAAAAAAAAATTTCATATGAAAATAGATATGTGAAGAAAAAAGTGCTTCAGGTTTCCAAAAGCACAGAGTACACAGCACGCATAGTACACACCACCCACAACATCCCCCTTGTATTCACCCGCTGTGGACATTAAGACGTGAATGCTTTGTATGAGTGCAGGGGTGGCAAAACGTGCTGAAATTATGGCATTGTGCGGATCGTTAGAAAATGGAAAAAAGCTAGCTCAGCCAGTTTAAACTTCGCTAACGAGTGGGAGAGGTATATGGTCTTTCAGATAGATATGACAAGGAAAAACAAGAAATGACAGAAGAGGTTTCGCTTCAGGCTTTGTTTTTTAGGTAGTATATAGTGTAGCCAGCTCCTCGTCTTCTTATTGCTTCTTGTCGGCAGCGGCTATGGCTAGGTAGCGTTCAAGCTCCTTCTCGGAAAGAGCCCTCCAGCGCTCTCGTAGTATTGCACTGACTTGAACTGTATAGAGGAGGATGGCTAGAGATGGAGTCCTTAGGTATGAAGATGATTGAAGGACAACATACTGGGGGAAATACCAGGGTTCTCTGCTAGGACATCCTCACACTGCTCGTTGCTTGGGGACATCGATATCTTTAAGGACTAACAAGTTAGCTTCTGCGGTCATGGAGTTTGCAAAGATGTATTGCTGCTCGTCCCGACACTCAAGGGGCTTCCAGTGATGGGTCCGACACTAGACAATAGTTGTGCAATTCAGTCAGATTTAATGGGGGTGTAAGAATCAAGAGATTAGAAACATACTCTCTTCCGCTACATCCCCCCCCTGTGCAGTAACAAGCCCCCTCACTCAAATAATTTCCTAGAGTACAAACATCTGCTACGACAGATATCACATGGAAACCCAATTCGTTGAAATGAGTGCTCGGGACCGACTAATTATACATGTCAGTCATCATTCATGAGGAGAATATTGCATTAACACTAACTACAGAATATCCCCGCCCTCTTGCCCGCCTCGTTAGCGGCGTCTAATATTCTTTGGATGGCCTCGGAGAGGATAGGGTGCGGTCCTTTGGGACCGACTGGGTAGCCTGTATACGTAGTTACTTTAGGGTCTGTATGGAGCTAAGGTGAAGTCCATGGGGAATATATATACTAATTAAGTTTCCTAAATCAAATGGCCTGACGAATAGGACATCTACACCTTCTACCGCAGCGATTTCCTTGACGTTCTAGAGGCCTTCTTTGATCTCGGTTTGGAGGATTGTGAGGATGCTGTCGTTGGCTTCTTAGAGATAATCGGTGGCGGTAAGGGTATTGGGTGGGCCGAAGGGGCTGGAGTATATTAGCAGGAAGTAGGATAATAGCGGGGTTTGGAGGATGATGCATATGGATATACAACAAAAATAGGATTTACGCACAATGGGCTCCCACCCCCATTGGAGGAAACTTTGAAGACGAAACCACCTGCGCCGCCTCCGCTGCATTATTTATCAACGGCACCATTACCCCATGTGCACCCGCATCTAGTGCACCTGTATCACCGCACTCACATCAGCAAAATTGAGAGATTCATCAACACACCACTCCGGAGGAAACGTATGCTTAACCATCCACCCCTCCCCCGTGGGAACTCTCACAATGGGGCTCTAAGCTCCCATAGATAAGACAGCAGATACAGCATCGTGCATGGCTCCATCGTCGATGTTTCCGTACTCGGTGTCGATTAGAATCCAGTCTTTTTTTTTTTGTTTTTTTTTTTTGAAATCTATACGCCTGTGAAGCCTAAGGCTATGAGGCGGAGAACCCAGTCGTACCCGGCCTGGCAGAGGGAGCGGGAGACGTTCAGGCCGGGAAGCAGTTGCCAGACGCCGAAGGAGGGACCCCGGGGCGTGCGGAGGGCCTGGAGGAGGTGATTATGGGATTGCATGATGCTGGCAATGGTTGGAGAGGTGGGGATGGGGTGGGGGGTACTCAGTTGAGCTTGGAGATTCAAACTCAGGGATGTATCTATCTCAAGGCTTTGGGGAAGGGCTGGGGCTTCTGACTTTGAACAAGATGATAATTGAACTACAGTATACTCTCGATATAAGAATATCGCCCGGCGGGGGGGTAATATTCTTATATCAAATATATTCTTATATCAAATGTCAGGGTAACTACTAAAGGTGTACATGAATTAACGTGTGGTAGAGGAAGAACTAGGACCAGGAACAGCCCCGGATGAAGTGAAGAAGGCAGTAATGACTGTTTGCTTGCCTTTCCTTTTGTCTGCGAATTGCGCAGCCTCAATGCGCCGGCGCTGGCGATAATAGAACTGTTCCGCTGTTGCATGTTATAGCATTGTTGGTTGTGCGGGTTATTTCTTATCGATAAGCCTTCTTATTCTGGCTAGGCTGTTATACATTACCCAATCAGGTACTCTTGCTATAAGAATACCTTAGTAAACAACCGCGAAAAAATAAGAATATTCTTATATCGAGAGTATACTGTATATACTTATGTACTCGGGTATGGTAGGTTCAGGTAGGAAGCGTCATTTTTTGAGTGAGAAAATCAAGTGTGTTGAATGGGCTAGACAAGGGCAGGGTCCATGGGATAGAGTTTTATCATGCTATAACCAGACCTTCACCCTACCGTTTGAACAATTACCAAACTGCAAGGCTATCGAGCTGCCATATCCATAAGGCCAGGGTCGGCCGTAGTAGTGGTGGGATATATCGACTAGGAGAGTTGCTAGCAGAACGCCACAACAACCACCAGCGGTCGGCCAAGCTTCCACTAGTCGGGTGACGCGCATACTAATATTTAACTAAATAATTTCTCCAGACCCTCTACGAGGGTGTTGTGCCAACCAGACTACAGTCTCGCATAGGACGCTCATATAGAATACACGTTGCTCACAACGAACAGTGAGTTGAGCTTTATACTGTGTGTATCCCTTTTACATAGTCCCCAGTATCATATCGTTTTATCTCGTCTCGATTTTCGTATACTATTGGCGGAAAACGTTCAGCATTTTTACAACGTCATCTATGGAAGTGGGCATCAACCAATTCGATCATTTCCTTATAGGGGCTTACAGGCAAGAGTGTGGAGACTACCTAACCAGCCTTCTACGATACAAGGACCCAGACGAGGAGCGAGTATTGAACCAGTTACTGATACCCTTCCTCTGCACAGGCAACGTAACTCCACTGGATCCAGGCACCTCTCACAGTCAACAATCATCTTTTGATATCTGGCCCCGATGCACTTGCTTAGTTAGCCAGCCGGAGGCTAGGTTTAGAATATCTTGTTAGGCAGCGGAAGTGATTCTAGCGGAGCGGGTGCACAGCAGATCTGTAGTAATATGCCCCACTAGAGCAGACGATAAAATGCGAAGTGGACAATAGAACTTAAGAGTGCAATAATGCGATAGATAACGAAGCGAATTGAAGACTTGCTTGATTATCTAGAAGATACAGGCCCGGAGCGTTGTCTATATTCATGAGAAATTCAGGGTAATACAAAGTGCAGGGATGTGTTATTCAACCAATCGGAAGCAAGAAAATGCAAGGATTGCGGATAGCGGTCGGTGGCAACCACAGTGACTCAATCCCAACATGCGGAAAATACTTGCGTACGTGCGAACGTAAGATGCTTGCGTATGCGCGGACGTAAGGTGCCTGCGTTGTGCAAGTTCAGCTGAACATTGTCGTTGTGGCAATAACAGCTTTGCCGGACAGCAGTCTTTGCCGGACAGCAGCTTTGCCGGACAACGGTTGGCGCAACAGCAATCTCCGGGTGTATTGGATATGCGTTCTAACAAGATCGAGTATGGTAATACAAGGAAGGCGTTTAGAAGTGAAGCTGTTGCGGTTAATGCAGGTGTTAAGATGGGCATGCAGGGATGCTCCAGCGTCACTCCCATGGATGTTGACAATACAAGAACTGGAGACGCTAGGGGAAAGGAACAAATATGCTATCGGCTTGAGCATGTGTGCGAGTACAATTATGGAGAGGATGCAGTATCTACATCTATGGGAGTCCTGGCAAACCCAGCAAGCAATAACCAACGGTCGACCAGCACCTATTCTGCGAACAGACGGGAAGAGGTGCAGCAAGCAGGTTACAGAGGTTTGTCTTCTCAATGTGATGGAACAAGGAAAGACATTCCGAATTTGGTCCATGGCTTTCCCCATTTCCAAGAAAAACCAGAGGGGAACCTGCCCGCTGAAGGGTCCGTGTTTGCAAGACATGTCTCCAACGGTGGGAATTTTTGACTTCCCCAATCCGGGGTTGGAGATTGGCCGCAGAAAATCTTTGCTTTATCGATTGTTCGTTGCCGAGCCCGAATTATATCACATCGAACCCATTCCGGCACCCCCGCCTTCATTCCCTACAAACATCCTTGAGCGTGCTCTGCACGATGCGGGGATTAGTACGCATACAGAATACCCAGTAGATGACCCTGCAGTCATAGAGGGTATCATGGACACGGTAAGCAGAACTCATTTCTGCCCTGGAGAGTAGTGTGCTATTAATTGGATTCATTGGGGGGAATGGACTTTCCGGTGTTCTGGCTGGCAGACTATGGGAACCAGGACCTCAACGCGTGCAGGAACCCTATCTTTCGATCAGGGTTTCTCTTTGCCACGCTGCAAGGAGACCTGGCAGGACGGACGGAAGAGGATGGGGCAACAATATTGGGGAACAGGCTATGAGGTGGATGTGCAGAAGGCTGTAGTGAAAGGGCAACATGGTCCTTTTGACCATAAACTGATCTCGCACGCCTCCCAAGCAAACTACACGCATAACCATACGTGTTGCAGTGCCGAACTATCTTAGTGAAAGCCTCTGGTGGTGAGATCTACGGGGACAACAGTTTGCGTACAATAGACTAGATGGAAAGTAGAGGGGATATCCAAATCGCTTTCCCAATTATCAAGATCTTCATTATCTGATGAATTAAGAGTCATAAATGATGTTGGAAATACTCTCGACCCATGGAAACGAAGATCATAAGCTGGAATAGGTCGGTTTGAATTCTGCAGTAGGGAACAAGGAAGGAACAGGGATCCCAAAATGGCCGGTTTCAATTTGTAAAGATAGATATAAGGGAATCGAGAATACCGTAGGAAGGGACTTTTAGATAGATAGAGCACTAGAACCATAAGCAATAAGCCTTATAGCGATATCTAGATAGCTTTGATTACTTTGAATATACCGAACTCTTCTCTCCTCAAGATTCCTCCGCTTAATAACCTCGTAATCTTACAAATGAAACCAGCTTCCGTTTTACAGCCTGCTTGGGAGTATGAGGGATGTTGGATGCCGGCCTTCATCAGCTGCAATTCCAGACTTCTCAAGTTGCTCAATAACATCAGCCAGTTCAGCTGAATTAATTTGGTATTTTTAGATTTGAGGTGTAAGATTACTTGTCTAGTTTGTCTATGCATTTCGGCTGTATTGCGTGGTGTAGGAGGTTTAAGTGGGGGATCTGCAATACGAGCTCTTGGTAGTTTTTTTTTTTTTTTTTTTTTTTTTTGGTAAATCAGTCCTCGTAAAGCATCTCGCTTATGGCAGGTTACGCCTGAGGGATTGTCCCTCGCTCCCTGTCCCCTACAGTCTTCACATATCGCACCTAAATACAAGGAAAACCCCACATCTACTGTGGCTTGCGCTTGCCAATTTTGTTCCAACTCGTGATGTGCCCAGTACCAGACTCCGCTCTTTCCTGACCTGCCCCGGTCTCCCAGCGCCCCCGCGTTCTGATGCACACGGCTACTCGCGGTCTGCACTCCAATGTTCCTGGTACGTTTCCCCTGGTCCTGACTCAAATATCTGCGCGCGCTTATTATCTAAATCCCTATACATGGTATTAAGAATGAACCATGTCCAGATTCAAGTTCTATATGATATTGGTTTGCCTGATGACTAATACTCTCAATCACAATCACAATCACAATTTTTCTCCCTCGCTACCTCGGAGTAGGGCCGGGTCTTGAGTGCATTTACGAGTTTGGGTTGTAATTGTAATTGTAATTGGGAGTCTGGCCAATCAGAGTGGACGCCAAATTGCCTAGGCGCTTGCTAATAGCAATTTTCATAATGGCAATTAAGAAGTGACCACCCCTATTATTCCAACACATTGGTGTGATGTGGACCAAAACTGATGGTCCTATATTCTTATCAACCATGGACCTGCCAAGGTTCATAAGCGAGTGAGTCTCGAACTCACATTACTTAATGCTTAAAATTAAGTATCTGGGGTAGAAGCAGCAAGTTCATCAATTTGTGGAGAACTTTTGCAGTTCAAGTGACTCACACGGAGGCAAACAACGCTGAAGGTAATACATATGTTGAGGCGCCAGTAAGTACTCTACCTATTGTAAGTCCTTTAAGAGTAGTTAATTATACCCAATTGCTAAAACTTGCAAATGTACATGCTTATGGTGTCATACACATCACTTCCAACTATTGGGCACCAATGTATAGTTAATTGTATAGTACAATGTGCGCTAATCGATCAACCCCAACCACACGGGAAGGAGGGACCCGCCAAATTTGAAGCGAACCTATGCATAGGAGATCCATTCTTTAATACATATTAATTATTGATGAGAATCTTTTGAGCGAGTTCCCCAAATTTTACATCCACAAACTATGAAGTCCCTCCGCGTGCGTACAATAGCACCTCTGCTGACAAACGCCCTCCTAGAGGTAAGGAATTGGTCAATATGGGGCTCCGCTAGAAATAGCCAGGTCCGAAATTCAAAAGACAAAACACCGGCCTGATGCATGATCAAAAAAGGGAACCCAATGAAAGTATTGAAATAATGTCGCACAAATGTGCCTTATAGAGTAGTTCTGTACCAGTTTGCTGGTGGGTCACCCAGGCATTCACCAACGGTCACAACTATTTGAATAGAAGAGATGCATCGAATCAGTATACACGTTCTATGTTTGACCCGAGCCTGGAATCTATACTTACGCTTATATCCTTGAGCTATGGCTGCATCGATCATATACCCCGCCAATAAGTCCACGGACGTCTCATGAACAGAATGGGCTAAGACATTCCAGCTTCCGCTTGATCCGCTAGTGGAAGAGATTACATTACTGAAAATCTGCTGAGCTTGCCAGTTTGTCGATGGAGTATTAAATTGCCAATCTTTGGTGTCGAGGTTCGTATTTATGACATGGTAGCCAAGTGTGTTGAGAGTACTTAGACATGAGGCACCACAGTTGAGGTACGGCGGACGCATATATGTTGGGTATCTTCCAATGATGTTGAGAAGTGCACTCTCAAGTTCGTTCATCTGCGATTGAATACCATCTGCACTCAAAGTATCTAGGTCTGGATGCGACCAGGTGTGGGAGGCGATTTGGTGACCGGTATTGTAGGTATTTCTTATGACTTGTTGTGCGTCACTATCGACGGTGATTGCAGGGCCCCAATTATCACCACTGTATCAAGTAAATTACGTCAGAATGAAGTCCTGGATATATACCGTTCATTGCGCGAAGGGGTTTGATAAAATTCATATCCGATCCCGTAGGAAATGTAACGTACTTGAAAAAGAATGTAGCCTTGACACCCCTTCCATTAAGGATGTCAAGCAGCCTCTGCGTGTAGCTGTAGGCGTAGACGAAATTATTAGCCTAAATCCTGACATATATCACCGGAATTTATTTATCCTGGGTAGATTTTATACGTACATGTATGGGCCGTCGTCAAAAGTCAATGCAACTGTTCCTGGAACAGTACAAGCACTTAATGTAACACCATATGGCACATTGCCCAACTTGGGGCGGGTACCGGATGGCAGTGGTTGACTAGTCGTCGTTGGTGGAGAAATTGTTCCGCCAGTACAGCTGCCATATGCAGACTGACAGCCGGTTCCTATGATATTTCGAGTATCCATTAGCCATGATACGTTCTAGCATATATTCCTACTGAGCAGTAAATTATTGGCCGTGGGGCGGGTTGTCAATTGCAGGCGAGAGTAGTCAGATTTTATCAGGCACGAACGTGCTGCTCATGTGTAACCATATCACCATTAGCATGTAGGGAATTGATTTACCCACCACAGTGCTCTGCAGTGTCACCACACCATCCCCATTGACTGCAACATTTATCTTGTGCCTCCGGGCACCGAAAGCCTTTGTCAGCACCAGCCTCTTTGGTGCCACAAGTGCCGTCTGTCGTAACTGCTTGTCGAGCAAATACGTTTGGCCCAGACTGCGGTGGTGCTGGCTGTGTCTTTGCAATTGGTTGCGGAATCCCAATTGCAGTGGCCGCGAAGAGAATCAAAACGGTAGAAGCGGCAAGTGTGTACTTCATTGTGTTTTTGGGTCTGGAGCCACCGAAGTCTCACAATAAGTAAAAAAATATCTTAGCAAGTGTGATGACCGATTGGATCCTTCAGCCAAACCGTAGCCCGAGCTTCTGTATATGGCCAAATACAAATAATGGGTAACGCAGTGGGCAGGTGCGAGGCTTTATGTAGGAGGATTTTCTATAAGGATATAAACTCCATCTCTACTCTTCGCCTATCAAGGCTCCATATAGAGATATGGTCGCACGTAGCTGACTCCAACTGATACCATCGATGGGCCTTGACCGTCGGACAGACTCTCCACCTCGGGCAGCCCGAAGCTGTATGCATATGCATGAGAAAGAATATTCTGAATGACGATTTTGCAATTGCGAAATAAGTTTCATGTGTAAAAAGCCGAGGACAATTGCAACTTCTGAGCTTACATCTCAAGATGCATTGGGTGCAGTTGATCTCTGGATGCAAAGTCACATTGATAGTGGCATGGATCAGAGGTTTCTTTTCACCAATTTCGGCTCTCTGTACGCGAATTTATCGAACCCAGACGACGGGCTCCCTCCTCCTAGGACTAACTAATGCCGGATATTTGCTGTCCCCGGGTGTAGCAAGAAGCCAATAAGGCAGATGTCAATTTTTGCGAGTAGAATTTTAATCTATTCGTATTTAACCGGTATCCTGGCTACCATATAGGCAAGTCTGGAAGGGAACTTTAAGAGCCCAACGTCAATGGTAAATGCCATACTAAATTTGCACCTTTCCCGTTTCGTAGATACACAGGGTTCTTTAACATTTATATATAATTATGACGTAGTACGGTAAAGATGTGTAAACATATTACTGCTTCCCCGAGATATGTAATGGTAAATAACATAAGTAAAACATGTATTTCTCTTATTTACAAACCTGCCGGTTTGCACAGTAGACACGAATTGTAATTTCACAACTGTGCTCCCTTGGTTCCCAGGGCTTTTGTGGGGTGTCGTGCCAGAGTTTCCACCCACGGGCAGCTACAAGAGAGCACTCTTCCTCGGGGTATCTTATATAGCCTGATTTTACCGCTACTGAGTTTCTCGGACTCAATACGTGCTTGTACTCGCTGTAACGTAGTAAATTGTGGCCAGACATCATATTTAACGTGAGCTGTACCGATACCTATTTAGCAGCCTTAACGCATGTATACCACCATATGCATTCCGCCATAGAATCAGGTCGCTCAAAACAATATATACTACAAGTTTATGTTATCAATATGATCCCCAAAGGTGCACAATTTAGCCCAAAATGTCTCTCAAGTACCCGTATCCCAGGATCCTAGTGGGTTTAGGTGACTGGTTATGATGTCAGTAGGCCGAACAGTTTCAATCCAAGACATTGTATGTACATTAAATTTGACATCCCAACGTATCATACCATCCAATACCGTCTAAAGTCAACTTCATTTTACGAATTTAGTCTCGGGCCTGGATTGCACCAAGGAGCCGTCATATGCGTAGAAAATAAGCGCAGAAAAAATTTACGTAGCTCACTAGCTTTAGACGAGTATCTAATAATATCCTACTGCGGTCATCCAACTCTCCTGATCACCAATCCGATGCTGAATTCAACTCAACTCCCGAAGCTGACAAACCGATATGGGTTCTTCAAGCGACCAGCCACCTTACCAGATACGGGACCTCGAAATTTAATTTCTTAGACCTTGCAATTGACTTTTAGAGTTGAAATGGTGTATCTTATGATCACTAGATCAATCATCGTTAATCATTCCACTGCACCTCCAGTCTACGGTGCTCTCCGGCCTTCCGCAAAGGAGGGAGGGAAACCCTTTCTAATTTGCCCGACAATTGCAATATTGTTCTATCTTGCACTGCTAGGGTAGCTTAGTCAAATATATTGCCCATTTTGGCCGGCACCTGACAAGCCAGACTAGGCACCTGATACCTGAAGCCTTGGCTATTATTGAGCTATCGAACACGGTATCTCTGTGGTGTTACAACTCCAGAATTATGATGCTCAAATGGCGATATAGCAAATGGCATCTAGTTTATTAAGCTATAGAATAGATGATTGGCTATTAATCGAATGAATCTAGAACTTAATCTGACATAATTATTGCATATCTGATATGCTGTAGCATGCATTAGTGAGCACCTTATTGGTATGGGGCCATCTAAATACTTTGCTTCGTGATCTTAAAGCCAAGAATCAAATGAGTTTCATGCCTCAAGCCTTGATACAAATTGGAATTCTGGTTGCTCAATACCCTGACAGAGAAATGAACTGTAGCAGAGGTGGCATTGCATGCCTGGCAGAATTCTGCACAACCAAGCGATACATAACTGGTGGCATGAGTCGATATATGGAATTCTGTAACAAACTTATACAAAGGTACATGTGGGCAATCCCAATATCTTTTCGATATCCTGTGGAAGTATAGGTAGCTAGTGAAGTATATGTATATGCTTCGTTTGAAAGAATCTCACTAAACACTAATGTACGAACATTGTATCTGGCAGAAGCGTAATATCAATTCCCCATACAATCCGCTAGACTACGGTGTACGAAGTACGTGTGCCACATACGCAGCCACATACGTATCTGCGATGCCACACACGTAACTACAGCACATACCTTGTTTTATGGTATCATCGCTTATCTGGTTTTATGATACATTCAGATACCTGTTTTATGGTACCCTCGCATACCTGTTTTATTGTACAGATACCTGTTTGATGGTATCATCGCATACCTGTTTTATGATCTAACACACGTAGCGACTGCTTGCTGTGTGTATTATCTCCTCATGTACATTAGACGTTGAGAAACCCTCTAGCACACTCATACTCTCACGCATACGTATTCATATACGCATTTACTTTCATACATACTTTCGCGTACACACATTCACGTATGTACATACTCTCATATACGTGACACTCACGTACAGGCCATTCACTTACGCACACTATATGTACATATTCCAGGTGAAGTGGTACTTCATTGGCCATTCATCTATCAATCCGTTGCTAGTGTTGCTATTCATAACTTGTCATTCGAACAGTACGAGCGCCAGCTTTCCTCAAACTGAAGCCTCGTGCGGAAGTCGACGACGACTCCTGGCTTCCTTTCGGGAGAGCCGCCTCCGACCAGCTGGTTTTTATTGCCATTTGTGGTAGCTGTAGCCAAACTTAAGCAAGGTGATATCGCCAATATATTTTTACATGCTTCACCAACTAGGAAGCTGTTGGCGTGTGCGTGGGGGGATTTTCTATGGGTGTGGGTAAGGTAAGCTTAATTTCTACTTCAACAGAATGATGTTAGATACATATCGTATTAGTAACAGTAGCGAGCAATTACCAGGCCATGAAGGGAAAACCACACTTGGATTGAACATGTTTCTCACAATGCCTTGTAGGTAGTCTACAGTACCCTGGCAAAAGTATTTGCAGGGGGGGCCGCAAATACTTTTGCCGGGGTATTGTATATAAATTAATAGACGGAAAAGTCGCACGAGGTAGATTTGATGCACGTAACATATCTGCCTTTTAAATATAAGTATATATTAAGTAGCCCTCCCATCCTGACAAGCATTTAAGCGTCCCCTACTCTACTAGATGTATGAAGCCAGGTAGTCCACGTTAGTCTTTTGTACCACCTACTCTTCATACGTATCACCCAACCTCACATGCAGGAGTTGTAATTTGACTTTTTTTTAACTCCCTTCCGCGAGTGTTACATAAGCTACTCCCGCTTTCTAGAAATCTGACAGTCTGACGTAGATATGGTGGAAGAAATTTTATTGCATATACACGTGCTGAGATATATGTTAAGGTGAATTCCCGTGGGAAACCTAAGAAAGAAATAAGCCGCATATATTGATATGATGCTCCTGAAATGAGAACAAATCAATGGCGAACAATATAAAACTCAATTGAAATATCTTGGAAAGCCCAAATGGGTAGAATTGCTACATCTGACTATGTGTAGAGTCACCAGCTCCCTGCATCCGTTACGTAGCAGGCGGCTTATGATGGCGTCCTTGAGCTTCAAATGTGCATATCAAGTTGCATTATTACGAAATTTTCCACCCTGCGCATTGACATCGGTTCCTTTGTCGAGTAACAGCTGGATTATCTCAAAGACTTTAACCGTTTCATATCGTTGACCAGTACTGTGCCGCTGCCTGAAGAGCATACCGATAGGGACTTCCAAGGATATTCACTTGCGCGCCCTTATCCAAAAGCAGCTCTACCACCTAGTAGTTCAGAGTTCCAGACATCTGGATTCGAGAGGAGGATGGAGAGAGGTGGGACGCCGTTAGGCCTTTTTTATTGGTTTTTATATTGACAACTCGCTGGGACGGGTGTCGGATAACCGCCCCATCTTTACTTTTCGGTTCTTTCGTGACGTTTCGGTCTCAATGAATTTGTTCGGATAGAGCCGTCTCTTTTGCGGTTCTGGGACTTCAAAGTCCACATCTATTTGGCCCTTGAGTTTGTCGTATGATCGGTTATTCTTACCATATGGTATTGGAGTTTGTCTGAGTTTTTATTCGTGTACCCCTTCATCTCTGCATCTTGCACTTGGACTGTTCATTTGTTCACAGATCAGATGGTGGTCATCAGGCCTATGCCGGTTAATGACAGTACGGTGGCTCCGATCCAACGATTCGATTTCATATTTCTCGTTGAACTTGTTTGATTTGCCGATTGGCATTCAAGTTTACTGCGCCACCTTGCTTCTTTCCGCTTTTGCCTATTACGTACCGTAGCACTTTAGATTACTTTGTTAATGTACGTACTTACCCGCAGATTAACTTCCCTTGTCCTGAATCCACCCGGGTTTCTGTGTGGCTCATCATGGTCCCCTTACTGGGACCGCATATGAGTACTGAGGTATCTATAAAAAATAAAATAAAAATAGCCAAGGAAACGATATTGCCGCCTTGTGCTCTCAAAACGCGCAAACATTCAGTGAACTCGCGAGCTGAATGGGGGCGTCCAGCACTTGTATCCTTGTGATTATTTCTGCGCCCGAGTCCTGTCGCGATCTGAGAGTTCGTCAATATAATTCTGAATGGGGCTTTGTCAGGTAGCCACGTCGTGATGTCTTGAAGGCGTATCACATGAATTATAATGCTGGTAGGAGCAGCTGTTGGGCGATAAAAGATCTAAATGGAGAATCGAGACGCACTTCACACCAGTAATTGAAACTTGAGCACCCCAGTACTGGCTTCGAATTCGAAGCATTTTGTCTCTTGGGGATCTGAAGACGTATATCGAGATCTTTAAAGAAGTGCCTAGATTTTTACGATTTCGGCGTCCGCCTGTTTGGGGACTGGCATAACCGATAGCTGTACCGATATTTATCCGAGCCTCCAGCCTTGCAAATATCAAGAATACCGATGAAGGGAACCAAGTATTGTGTGATTTAATAACTGAAATTGGGTCTTTGGAATACAGATACAAGAATGCTGACAAAACCTGAGGATGAGGATAGTTGTGTTGGCGTCCGGACAGTCCGCCGGACTGGACTGTCCCTAACGGATATGCAGATAAGCTTTTGCATAGCCTTTAATTTTTCTGCGCTAACTGAAGTGTAAATAACTACAGAGTGCGCGGCCATACAGAGTGAATGCAAATAAAACTAACACCGCGCTGGACTAATTATGTGAATTGGCTGTACATGAATATACTCCTGTGTTTCTACAGCTGGTGGAGGTATAGGCTCACTTGTATGATTAGATCCCGTGCACTTCTTTCTGGAGTTTCTATCCGCCATTTCCATGCCTGTATCCGTAAGAGTCCGTCTCTTGGCCTTTCTTTTCCCTTTTTTCATTGAGGCATAGCACTTACAGGTCCTACAGGAGCAAACTCACGTAGGATAGGTTGTGAGTTACCAGTGCCTCCGTCATGAATTGGAGCAAATATTTTCCGAAGCTCTTTTGCAAATACAGCTTGTCGAGCCATAGGCTCCGCTTCTTCTGTATTGGCCAACTCAGTCTGAAGTAACTCTAAACCTTACAGACCCTTTATGGAATAGGAGATCTCAGCCATTATTTGAATACTGCTCGTACAGTGGGGAAAAGATACTGAACTCAAAGGTACCACTGGTACTGGTGGAACATGTACTGTAGGCCATGGCATGATCCACGAGGCTGAAGATATAGGATTTTTGTCAAATTCTCCAGCATGGATGAAGCAGCTCTACTCTGTATTGGAATGGTAAGATCCGATTTGGCCATAGGTATTGTTCCCCATCCATAGGCTCCTCGCAGTTTTGTTTCTTGCAGTTTTGCCTTCTGCGCGCGGTGGACCTGGCAGATTAACTTGCCTTGTTCTGAATCCACCCGGGTTTCCGGGTGGCTCCTCATAGTCCCCTTACTGGGATTGAATAGGAGTAATAAGTATTTTAAAAAATAAAAATAAAAAAACAGTTAAGATCACTGGATCAGGCAGCTCATGAACGAACTTTCAAACTGCTGACATCAGCTCCTTATGTAATGTAGGATAAGCTTTTAGCAGGTAAAGTTGGCAGTGTGTATGCGTACTGGCAGTATATACTAAAGATTGTGGTGGTGTCGGCTGCTGTAGCGTACACTTCGATCGTGGCAAGCCAACAACAAACAAAAATTCTAGCTCTATCTAGAAACTTTATCTTACTAGCCTATGCATGGCTTATCTGCATATCCGTTAGGGACAGAACCGCACAGTCCGGGTGGACTGTCCGGAGACATCCTGGACCCTGTGGCGCAGTAGGTAAATTTAGGCAAGTTCCTATGCGCCTGTAACCAAATATCGGGTCGTAAGACACTTCGTGGCGGGTATATTGATTTAGATACTTAGCGTAAGCAGTGCTCTTCTTCCCTATCAAAAAACTCCCCATTGCCCAACTGAAGCCGTTATTGATTATCTCTGACCTCAATTACAGTAGCTCTCCATAAGCACGTATGCACTTGTGAAGAATACTTAAGTACATGCATAATGCCACATGAAGCGGGAGTACGGTTTTCCCTTTTGAGCCATCGGTACCGTTATTGTATGTACTAACTATACTCAAAGTAGTCTGGTTGTTTGCTTTCTGGTTGTCTGTTTTCCGCTCCCTCAATCAATGTATCCTTTCGTGAAAGATACAGCCCCATTTAGGAACGGGCGCGGTTGGGTAGTTTGAGGGAGCGGCAACGAATACTAAAATAGGCCAAGCACCCCAGACACACTCAAGGAGCTATAGTAAGATGACTCTCAGAAAGTTTCCTTACCTCCCGAGGCCTTCAGCAAGAATTAAGGTTGGATCTCCAATCTGGATAATAATACACAATCACTAATTTCACGTATTATTGTTGAAAATAATTATTCTATTGGGAACTTCCTTGGGTCTTCTGACGGAACGGCTTCTTAGCTTTCCCAGCTACCATCTGTAGGAGTTTTAGAAGACCTTGATTAACCTTCTGTACATCTCCTGGTGGAGTCACCTCAGCTGGGGCCTTAGGATTTTTGGGTGTAGGGGAAGGAGGAGTTTTTGGAACCCTTCGCTCCCCAACTGGCGTACAACCCTCTGTCGCCGGCAGCTTATGTTCCCACAATGTTTTCTCGAAAAATGGTGGCTTTGTTTCCACAATCTTGTCCTCCCCAACTACAAAGTCCAATGCAAAAGCAGCCTCAGTGTTTGACCTCACTCCCTTGGTTTCTGCCGTATCAGATTTTTCACATGCCCCCGCAGGGTCTTCAAAAGATGTGAATTTGGTTTTCACTCGTGGCATGTGGACTTTGAGAGCGGCTTCGTACGAAACAATACCGATAGCGTAGATCTGAACCCCGATTACGGGGCTAGCACTGAATTTAAACTCTGCATCTACAGAACCGCTGTTTATCTCGAAGGGGAGTGACTCCATTTTCGAATCATCCCATCCAGAGACCTCGGATTTATCGAAGTCGGGTATGGTGGCCTTCATGAGAGCTCCGTTGGGGATAGTAGCTCTAGAGCCAAAGGAGATGTCCAAGTCGTTCTTGATATCTGTGGTCAAGGAAACTTCGTATTCGACTTTGGGACCAAGGTTGAAGATAGATGGAATAGTGATACCTGCAAAGGGAACACTGAAGATATCTAAAGACTTTGCGAGTGGTTCACCCTCCGTGGCCTTAAGTTTTAGATTGAGTTTGACATTGACTTCGATATTTTCAGGTGCGATGGAGAACCAGGCTTCTCTCGCTACGAAATTTTCAACTCTAAGAT
Organism: Terfezia boudieri ATCC MYA-4762; assembly: GCA_003788615.2. NCBI lineage: Eukaryota > Fungi > Ascomycota > Pezizomycetes > Pezizales > Pezizaceae > Terfezia > Terfezia boudieri. Next base: position 1,769,619 of record ML121528.1, on the reverse strand, counting down.
GACCTACAAACTTTACCTGGCCCTTAGTGTAGCAATCCGTGCAATCAAGAATTTGGCGCGGGTCGTTGGGGCTATTGCGCGGTGATTTGTTAGCACAAAAATTCTTGCGCCACAACCAAGTTTCAATTTCAAGGATATACCTTACTTGAGAATATCAGTGTAGATATTGACCCTCTGTCCCGGGGATCCTTTATTGATATCCCATGTATACGCTTCATCAATTGTTTTGTCCCCCACCTCACCCAATTCTTTCACAATACTATCAAATGAATCGCCAAACTTGTCCTTGAGGCCATTCAGTTTTTCTTTAGTCTTATCAACCTTATTTGAGACCCAATCCGTGAATTTGTCGAAGATTCCACGGGCTTGAAACTTTTCTGTAGCGGCCTGGGCACGACTGGATCCAGGAACTTTGCCGCCGCCTTGGTAGGTTGCAAATTTTAGATCGTAGTTGCCAGCAATTTCCTCCCATGGAGCATGTGTGGCAAAGAGCTTTACCACAAGGTTCTTCGTATCATATTCAATATTGTAGACACTACAATGGGTGAAAGGTTAGTTATTACTCTGTGGCATGAGTAGAGGCTGATAACATATGCTCTCAAACTTACTGGTAAGCCTTCCTCTCATTGCCCGGGGCGCATCCCTCATGATCCGTGACCATAATAAACTCATCATTATCCGCCGCATTAATCCAGTCCCATGCCTTCTTTGCATACTCAAACCCCTTCTGATCCAAAAGCGTCAAGCCAATAGATCCATCCTTCTCAATTGAGCAGTCCACTGCCTTCGTCAAACCCTCAAACCGTTCCATTAAAATTACCGGCACCCCTCCCGGAGCAAACAGTGTCATATTCGCCATCATAACTCCCTTGTTTTCCGCTTCATGAGCAGCATATATCATGAATGCTTCTTGAGCTAGATCGAGACGTTGATAATCCTTCTCAGTATCACGGCGGCGCACTCCGTGTAGGTGATCGAGCCGGACTGGCTTAAGTTTGGTAATCCCCCTTCTATCTGTTTTCGTTTGTAGCTCCTGAATGGGCTGTAGGTTCATTCCGGGGACATGCACTGGCTTTCCCACTATACGGCGGTCCATATGTATTGGTTTTCCATTGGGAGTGGCCGGCGCAGCCTCTGTTAGAAATATATTATTGTCGAGTAGCATCAAAATGAGGCCCAAGAAACTCCATGACCGCATTATCCTGTATGTATACGCCAGCGTATAACAAGATATGGATATCAAACTAAATCTATAAAATGAAGGGAAACTGAAAACGAAAGAACAGAGAATGTAATATCCCCACGAAACCTGCGCCGGACTTAAAAAGAGTGTGTGATTCGTTTCTACCAGAATGAGAGATCGCCTACACCGAGAAGCACATATATACTTCACAATGTTATGTTCCTGAATTATATGTCATCCTGCTTACTCCATACTATATTGCCACCCATGTCTTTGGAAACACCCCGAAACAGCGCACCGTGTTCTTCCTCCAACGGATCCAAATCCCCATTGGCGCACAGGATTATGTCACTAACCTTGGGAGGCATAGGCGACGTAGCTTACAAGATTCAAGTGTCAGGCATATGGTTTAAGGACGCGCTCAAGCTCTGCATAAAGCCTAGAGAGCATATTGTTGATAGTTTCTACTACTATTTGTTTCCCAGTTGGGTGTTAAGTGATCAGTTGGTCTCGGTGTAATATCAAGAAGTTAGGATTTTAAGAAAGTAGCCTCATGGGGTTCGGATCATAGTTATGACGTCTAAGCAATCCATTGAAATACCACGAATATATTGCAAGCTGAAGTAATTTCGGTTCAGAGACTAGATGTTAGAAGGTCAAAATATCAAACACATATACTCTTACCGGTACACACGACAGGGCCACTCAGGTTACGTGGATAAATATCCTGGAAATCCCTGTTCGCATGCCCAAAAAAACCAGGCGAGTTAGACGAGAAACATTCCAAAAGGTTATCATGGTAGTGGTGCTCGTCAGTAGTCACTACGTATACTTCAGAGTGTATATAAAAAGAAAACGACATAGAATAAGCTACATATATGTACCTAGCGACGCTAATAAGCATGCACATTACCAATAAGCGGTTAATAATATCATAGCAACTATCTTTATAGATATATTAAATAAGTTGGTGGCATACTGTAATAGTCGAAACTCGCTGAAAATCTAAGCCTAACTCTAAAAGCGAATGATATATACTATAGGCAAGAGGGGAAAAAAAAGTATCGCTAATATTTGTGCCATATGTTGAATTCTTATATATATCATCGTGCCTTCTTCGGCCGATACACCACGTGATCCTGCAACGGCTGCTAAGAATATACATGCATACCTAACGCTTTACCAGGTTGGCACTACAAGCCCACAGGCTAGTCCTTAATTAGAAGCTGAAACTGATTACAGAAAGTTCCGAAGAAAATGGACGATAATTCTAGGCGTACAGAGTACAGTCTCTTTTCATGTGTAGGGTGGTCAGTGAAAAAAAACACAACCTTCGGATTGTGATATAAAGATATTATATTGCTAGATGCAATTCAAGAGACTTATTGTAAGAAAAAAGAGAGATAGAAAGAGAATAATGGGTCTTTTAATACCCGAAGACGTCTGCACTTTCCATGATCCAACTACTTATCAATATCCCTATCTCTAACAGCGCCTAAAACCCTGCAATGAACCCTTCAACTTCTCATCAGCCGGCAATGATTACATTATTCAACAGGCAGTTGGGGATGAAGGTTAGAGGTCGCTGGCTGCCTACGGAAGTATATGATTTTGAAGAACCGGAGGTTAGAGTTGCAGATTCAGACTCGGGTTCAGATTTGGGTTGGCAATTTGGGTCTTTCACAGTTTCATTACGTTGGATATAGTTCTACGTCGCTTCTGTTTCTTGTTCCGGAACCATAGGTCGAACAAGGGGAGGCTTCCGGGCCCCGTCATGATCTTAGGCTCATTGCTAGTATAGACTTTAAAAAAAAAAAATAACTCCTAAATACTTAGTATACTTATCAATGGTAGTGCATGAATGGCACATGGACAAGCGCAGGTATTCGAGAGGAATTAAGAATTAGGCGGGTATCTAGATTGGCCCCAAGTAATTGAACATATACAGTAAGTATTGTTCGGGCTAGGAAAATAGTTACATATTTATGTATATAGTTTTCGCCGCATACGGCGGATCGAGCATGTGACTTTAGCAACAGTGGACCAAGCTTCACATAAAGTTACTTGAGGGCAGGAATGCATATCCCTCCATTGAATACGGCTCCGTTCTTCTTTCCTATGTTTTTGTCTAGATTTAGCACACTTTACATTGCAGTCCTAATACTGTTGAGAGCTACCTCTTTCGCTTTCTACCTGGTAAGGAAGACCATTCCGGTGCTGGCCGACATCATAATGTAAACAAAACCCTGTCTCTTGCACAAGAACCTACATCACAACTACAACACTCCCTCTCAACGCGTGAATCTCCTGTTCTACTGTCCCAAGCCCAATTAGTAAGATACGGGGATGTATTGAAAACTCTGAATATGACACGTCGAGGTCATTCTTTTGATATAATTCATGCGAGGTTGAGGTGTAGCAGAACAAGTTATGCTATGTAGAATTTGAGTTAGTTTGCACTGTAAGTAGTTAGTTGGCCGTAGGCTGGCTTCCATTAGTTTCCCTCTACGTTATGATCCTCCCCGTTTCGTCACGCTAGCACAGACCGGTTCCAGTGACATCATAGGCATTGGGTAATATATTTCCTTCGAGACATCCCTTCATACCATCATTCCCTCGATATCACGCGAATAGCTACTCCAGGTAGCTCAACAACATTATCTATCTCCACCGTAAATATCACATCGTTGGTCAATGTTCTTCACATTAGCTGCACGGTCGGCCATACAATCCCAATCTCTCCTCCGGCCGGCTTTACGGTCAGGCCAGGTCATCAGGATTGCCCCAGCACGACGACCTGCGGGTCGTAGGTTCCAGAGCACTACAATTGTGAGTTCTTTATTATTTTCCGAGTAAATGAAATTTTTTTTTTTTTCCAATACTCACCTTTGAACCTTTATCCAGCGAGATTGGACACATGATGCCACCCAATCCCCCCTTGCGGCCGGTTTCGCTGGGGGCTTTGTAGCCCTGGCTGGTGTTTACATTTGGTACCACATGTCAGGGACCGCCAAGGTCATGAAGACCCTCCGAAGCACAGCGGAAACCGTCGAAAAGTTGAAGGAGACTGTGAAGGGGACGCTCTCCGAAGCACCTGCTTCTAATCAAGCCCTCAAATATATCCGCAATGCTGCCAGATCCTACGCCAAGCTTTTGCCGGGAGAGGCTAAAGAAAAAATGGACTCGGCTTTTGATCAGCTCGAAGATTTTGCTTCTGGACCTCGAGCAGAGGAGGTGCAGAATTTGGTAAATGAGACATATGCCGAGGTACGGAAAATATTTAACGAGGGTGGATTTGATGCACATACAGCGGAGATGCTGAAGGACGTATTGGAGGATAAGGGGAAGAAACTGAGGAGATTGGTTGGTGATGTTGGGCAGCAGTTGTTAGATAAGACTCCAGGGTTGCAAGACGCTCTAAAGCGTTCTGGTGCGGGAGATGCGTTGAGCGATATCACTAGAATTGCGAAAGAGACTGGCCCCGAGGCAACGAAGGTTGTGCAAGATATGTATCGGGAGTTGGAGCAGTTACTTCAGGGCCAAAGCTTGACCGGAGCAGCCACTGATCCTACCACAATATATAAGGCTGTGACTATAATTCAAAATAAATCTGACCATGTCCGACGACTGGGACAGAAAGCTACAGAGCAGGCATGGAATGAGGCGTACGGCGATTTACTCAGCAATAAGGATGGTTTACTGGATTTACTTCCAGCAAATGTGAGGGACTTTATGAAGGAGAATGCCGAGGCATTGAAGAGGGCTGCTCTGCAAACTGGCAGTGTTGGTGGGGTTTATGAGGTCATTGGCATTATCAGACAGAATGCACAAAACGGCGAAGAAGGGGCGAAGAAGATAAAGGACTACATTGGAGATAAGGTGAAGCAGGTATCTTCCGGTAGAGGGGGTGACATGATGGGCAGTTCCATATTGGGCTCGGGAGGAGACAATTGGGATAATATCATAAGCCAGGCCGAGAATTACCTGAGGCAGATGCCAGGTGGAGATAAATTATCGGAGACAATTCCGAAGGCTAGGGATATCATGGAGTTGTTCCAGTATAGGAGCCCCCAGGCAAGAAGATTGGCGGAAGAGACTCTGCGTGAGGTGTCAGATGTTTTGAACAGGAGAGTGGAGGAGGCTAAGCGGTTGGCAAAGGAAGCCGCAAGGGAGGGATCTGAGAGTGCCGGAAAATAATCTACACATAAATACATCGAACACGATAGAAATAGAGCGCTTTCTATTTTATATGGGAGATTTGCTTGATTCGTTTATGTGTTTATGTTTTGTATGGGTTGTAGGATTCCTTGATATAGCAGATGCAAGAAGTAATATATATTTTAAACCCTCAACATCTCAGTCTGAGTAGGTTTGTCTCAGGCACGTTGTAGTAAAGAAATAGCTTTGTTTGGCTACAAGTGCAAGTATTCTGGCCGTGGGAGATACCATATCCTCTCAAAGATTCTATATAATCTGCTTATGAACAATAACTTGACCACCTCGATTAAGTTCTCCAGTGCGAGAACCTGACCATGTATCCCTTATGAGGAAGCTGTCAACCCACACGTGGGACTGTGTTATTGCAACTATTTTCCCCCAAAAAAGGTTTTCTTCTTCATATATGTTTCTGTTTGCCATCAGTGGGACTTGAGAACACCAAACCAGGCTAAAGAATTGGTGCATGCCGTGCAGAAGCGCGTTGAGGTCATCTCTGGTCTACTCCCTGGGCTCTGGGAATGTTCCTGCAGCATTTCGAGCACCTCACTATGCCATTTACCACGCCTTTGCCAGATATGTTGGCAGAAAATGGGAATATAATCTCTCTCAGGAACGCTAATGAAACAGAGGCCCGAACTAGCTTAATAATCTAAGTATTATTTTAGAGGTATCTCTAGGTTGACAGATAACGAGCGGGGTTGAGTAGTAGGCGGAATACATTACATATGGAGCTGAGTAGGCACAGAGAACCATCGGTGGGGCTTAAAATGCATAGAATAAACCCGAATTAGCAAAAAGACCTTTGGGATGAAAGACACTTGAGAATGAAGCCATGTTTTTCTTCTTGACTCTTATTAAGAGAATAATCTGTTGAGCAGGTTGTCCAGTTTGTGGCTTCGTAGTTGAAGCAAAAGTGAATCAACATTACATACATACTTGATTACTCTGTATGAGGAGCATTCTGGGAAGCTCACCTACCGATGTGAGGAAGCATTACCCTGACCTTCACCCTTCCATCTGCCGCTTCCCCTTTGCAGCATTTATTTTATCGCTGCAGTATTGAGCCCTACTTATAGTCACCACACCAACCAGCCGGTTGTTTTGTTTATAAATCTTCGCTTGTTAACCGACTTTATGCCCCATCGCCATGAAACCCCAGGCGTCCTCCGCCAATTGAAATTCCTCGCTCGTACTCGTGCCTGGTAACTGCAAAACATGATCCCTACATATCTAACTACATCCCTGTCACCATGTTTTCGCCCAATTGCCCTGATCTCAGCCCCACATCCGTTCATCTGAAATGTCAACATACGTGCAGGAACCACGCCTCGGCTAGGTACCGAATTGATCCACACACCAACCCCATCACTGCGGCAGTGTTTGTTCATTAATATAATAAAAGCCCAATGAGATTGAGTTTCGGGATCTAGAACCAATTGCAGGTGGATATATGTGCATGAGGTGGGCATGGGTGACAAAACAGGGAGTTCCAAACTACCCCGGTGAAGAAGAGTACCTACATACATGACATGTATTCAGCTGTTCACGAGCCGATGCTCTGAAGCAATTAAAGCTGCAGGTAGGGCTAGATATTTACTCTACATTTTACTCTACATATTTACCCATGTGTATGGCCTATTGCTTGTGGGATCTTGCAGCTATCTACGATACCGGTACTCCATCTTGTGGGAATTGATCTTATTCCACTTGCCTGAATCGCAGGATAGTCTCGTCTACGAGGTGTCTTCTGATCACCGGCCTATAGCTATAGCTTTAGCGAGATACTCATCTCATCTCTCGCTCATACACCACCTAAAATGGTCCGCTTCACTCTCTCCTCATCCCTCCTCGTCCTGGCCTTCGCCTCCTTCGCCACCGCTGCACCATCCCTCCAAGAGCGAACATCCGAACCGACCTCTGGCTTCGTCGGTCAAACCACCTGCAATGGCAAAACCTACACTTACCGCGAGCTCGCTGGGTATGGGTTCGTCCCGTCAAACTTTAGGGATAAATATGGTGACACAGTGAGCTTGGGCTCGTCAATTGCGCTTGAGAGGAAGAGCTGGGAGAAGAAGACGCGAGCGGTCTTGGGAGGGGGAAATAGGACGATTGAGACGTACTATGAGGGGACGTTGTGGACTATGCCCGATCGTGGATGGTTTGGCTTCCCCCCCTTTTACCCCCCCAATGTTGATATAAGCACATGACAGAATGACGCTGTGTGCTGTAGGAACACGGAAGGAACTACCCTCTGGCAGCCCCGCCTCCATAAATTCCAAATCGATTTCACCCCCAAACTCGCAAACGCCGCCTCCCCCTCCCCACCAAATGTGAAGCTCCTCTATATTGACACTATTCTCCTGCGTGATCCCTCTGGGAAGCCAATTTCAGGCCTTGAACCCACTACCATCCTCAACTACGGTGGATTCCCTGCCCTCCCTGCGGCAAAGTATACTGGAGATGGATTTGGTGGTGCGGGGCAAGGTGGCGTAAGGGTGAGCATGGACCCGGAGGGATTGGTGCTCGATACTCAGGATGATGATGGAGGATTCTGGATTAGTGATGAGTATGGTCCGTATGTATACAAATTCGACAAGACTGGGAAGATGAATATGGCGGTGAGACCCCCAGATGCGTATATTCCACAGCGAAATGGAACCCAGAGGTACGTTATGGAGTACCACACCCCCTCAAAATTTCGTAGATGTTGACAGAATTTGGATACAGCTTTGCTTCTAACAACCCACCCATCTACAACCCCGATCTCCACCCTGTTCCTGCGAACCCGGAGTCAGGACGAAGCAATAACCAGGGTTTCGAGGGCCTCACCGTATCCGGGGATGGAAAGAGCTTGTATGTGATGCTGCAGAGCGCCATGATCCAAGATGGTGGATTGGACAAGACCACGAACAGATACACTAGGATGTTGGAGTACGATATCTCCGGAAAGGGCAAGGCGAAATTATCTGGGGAATACGTCGTGCCATTGCCACAATACATTGATGTATGTACACTTTGAAAAAATACCACTCTTATGCCTTCCTATATATAGTATACTGACCGGGCACTTCCATAGCCCACCAAGAAACCCGGCAGCAAGCCCCGCACCGCCGGTCAATCCGAGATCCAAGCCCTCGGTGACGACCAATTCTTCGTTCTCTCCCGCGATGGATTTGGCCGCGGCACAGACCTTACCACCTCTCAATACCGCCAAATCGACGTCGTTGACATTAGAAAGGCAAGCGACATCAAGCCCCGTAAACTCCAAACTGTCACTACGTCCCCCACTTCCGGCACCCTTCTCTCCAGCATCACCCCAGCAATGTACTGTCCCTTTCTGAACTTCAACGTCGACTCGGAGCTTTCCAAATTCGGGTTGAGGAACGGTGGGGCCGACGATGAGAATTGCCTTAATGAAAAGTGGGAGAGTATTGCAATGATGCCTGTGGATGGAAACGATGGGGATGATGATGAGTGGTGGGTGTTGAGTATGTCTGATAATGATTTCATCACCCAGGATGGGTATATCTCGACGGGGGATATAAGGTATGTGGATGGTTCGGGAAAGAACTTCGATAATCAGGCATTGTTTTTTAGAGTTAAGCTCCCGAACAACTCGAAGCCGTTTTCGGAGAAGAATTATTAGGATATGTAGAGTAGTACTAGTGTATAATAATATAGAGCTATATTAATTGATTATCCATATCTTTGCATTTCTTGCCTTGACTATGTCGCCTGCGGGTATCTAACAAGCATTAAAACAAAAGTGAGGAACGCGAAATGACATTGATATCTTACGGGTCGTTGTCCTCCCTTTCGGTAACATGCATCCATGATACACTGTATGTACATACTGTACATACGTACAGTGCATGGGTGAAAGTTCCCTATCTAATTTCAGAGTACAAGAAATGCATATCTACAGCAAATGTATTCTAGCAAACCGGCAATTATATGGCTGATTTTGGAAACGGCTATATACACATACACACCCATATACTGTATTCAGGTAAACTTGGCTATAGGAACCTCAACATAGTGAAAAACTCGCTGTACGGAAGGGATTTGTCAGACATTCCTGCACGCAGCTAAAGTATCCTGGCTATAGTGAAATTAAAGAGTGTTGTTGCAGCCAATTGTCGAGCGTATCTTGTTTCTTGTGTGCCTCTTCATACTGACGTAGGGACCGCTCTGCATAGGCAAGAGATTTTGCAAGATTGGAGATGTTAATTTCAGCTGATCCGGGGACCGGAGGAAGAGTACCGACTCGTAGTGACTGAAAATAATGTCCAAGTTCTTGAAGGAAGTTGACTGCAGTGGTACCTGATATAATTGGAGGCGGTGGGGGATGTCTGGTATATGTTCATCATATAGATATTCAAGGTCATCATTCAAGCCAGCAAGAGAAGTAAGTCCAGCATCCATACATTCCTTCACATGTGCCGATATCTCAATTGCATGAGGTAACTGAAATTGTTGTCAAATCTTCATTATCGATATCCACTGGAGTCACATCATCGTTAACAAGGCTAGCAATGGGAAATTTGCGTCGCTTCCTGAAGATCATCTAAGACCTGATCATAGGATCTAACAACTTATCGATCCATCTGAGGATGGATACCTGTCTTTTGCCAACAATAAAAAATGTGCTTGCAGGAATATCATCCCATGCTTCGACTGCAAGATTGGTTGCTTCAAGTACATTGAGTTTCCAAACTACTGTAGCTCCTGGGTTTGTATTATATCGAGTAACAAGGAAGCTTGCATATTTGTGTCAATAAGCAGCTTTGAAAGTTGCAGTAATATCTGCATCTAATGATTGCAAATAAGCGGTAAGGTTTGGATCAATATAGATGAGTCGGATATTGCTGAGTACAGGAGGTAGTGGTCCTTGGTAGTTTTGTGGAGGTGAAGCAGGATCGGGATGTGTAGGAGCATTGTTGGAAATAAGGATAATATGTCGTTGACCAACTCATATCTGATCATTAAACTGTTGTAGAAAATTAAACTAGATCGTAACTTGTATCTAAGTACTCCGTAGTCTTTGCAGTATGTACTGGAGCATTGTCTTGCTGGAATTTGGCATTGCCAATGGTGCGGTTTATGTGGTCAATGACTGGGAGGAGGAGCATCTTGAGGAGGCGGCGATAGACAAGTGAGTTAACAGAAGGGGGAACAAATGTCCCACGAGTCTTCCCCCAGAAACAGCCCCAGATCATCAGGAGATATTCCTTGTCCCTTCTTAACTGCATGAATACAGTCTTTATCCCACTTTTCTTCTAGTGTTCGAAATACCCAAATTTGCCGTGCTTGAGCCGACTTCTCAATTGAGCATTCATCACTCCAAATCGTACTCTGAAAATCTTCTGCAGTCCAATCCTTTCTCTCTAGTGCCCAGGCAAGCCTTGCCATGGCTCTTGCATCTGTTAAAACTTGCGTCTCTTGAATCAGCAAAACAGAAGAAATTGTGGTCATGGTGAGACTCGAACTCACAACCTTCACGTTTTTAGCATGATGCTCTACCGATTGAGCCACATGACCTCGTACCTGTACATATAAGTTTTCTTGTTTCTTTTCTTTTTTCATCTTTTTTTATGTTTATTACAGGTGGACAAATCGCACAATACAAGGGAGTTTTCATCTACATGCAGGGCGTCTCTTTGAATCAGCAAAACAAAAGAAATTGTGGTCATGGTGAGACTCGAACTCACAACCTTCACGTTTTTAGCATGATGCTCTACCGATTGAGCCACATGACCTCGTACCTGTACATACAAGTTTTCTTGTTTCTTTTCATCTCTTTTTATATTTATTACAGGTGGACAAAATCGCACAATACAAGGGAGTTTTCATCATGGAGTGTCGATGTGACAAGGACTACTACATGCAGGTAAAAACTTGCGTCTCTTTGAATCAGCAAAACAAAAGAAATTGTGGTCATGGTGAGATTCGAACTCACAACCTTCACGTTTTTAGCATGATGCTCTACCGATTGAGCCACACAACCTCGTACCTGTACATATGAGTTTTCTTGTTTCCTTTCACCTCTTTTTATATCTATTACAGGTGGACAAAATCTCGTATAGATGGATGCACAATACAAGGGAGTTTTCATCATGCAATAAATAGGAGTGTCGATGTGACAAGGACTACATGCCTCCTGTGGAGGGTGTTGTGCCAACCAGACTAGACTACATGCAGGTACTTTAGGTCGTTTCTTAGCTAGCTACTTTCGTAGGCCATTCTCTCGAAGGTAACAGTCTAATGTATCTAGCGAAACATGGAGAACAATCCTGCCGTTGCATGTTTTATTCTTCTTTACACATCGAAGTATAGCCCTCCGGTCCCGGGTCTACCGGACCTAGGAGCATTTTCAATATACCCCCGCATAGCTGTCTGATTTAGGAAATTCTTGATGGTTGACCAAGGACGTCCAGAGATCTTCGAAATTGCTGCTATTGTATATTGAAGATGAAAAGAACGAGGATAATACAGTACCTCGTTCTACTATGGTCATCTCATGTCGCACGGGGGGAGGCATCGTTGTTGATGCTGCTTAATGGTCCCCAAATTTACATTCTTTCCCCGCACCAAGTGATGTTCCACCAAGACTTTTGCCCACGGACTGTTGCTCGCCTCCTATCCAGAGTAGTTTCTTCATTATTGTCCCTGTGCCATAGTCTGGTTACCTGTGCCAACCAGTCTAATTGTCCCTATGTTGCCGTATGCAGTATCTGCTAAAGTATGCCAAGGCTAAACTATGTGAAGTTACTTGGCGTATGCATCTCTAATGCAGCAGGCTTGGCATACTCCGCTGGTCACATTAATAAGCCATTTAGGTTATATTCAAGGTAGTATAGCTAGAGTACAGGCAACAGTAAAGGTAATTTACAGTAAAGGTAAAATTCATCCCTACATGCTGCATTGCCATTGCAACCCATTTTAGAGCTGAATAATGCCAAGCTGCATACAGTGCATAGTCATTGCGTATGCAAGATTACCGTGATCTAGTCTCGTGCGTGTGATCCTCTGTATTCCGATACTACATACATATCTGTGCACGGCTAAGCCTAGAGTATGCGCACTAAATATAAGACATGCATATTTCTTGCATAATTTTTTGGGCCACCTAGAGAATCACACGGCACGGAACGATCGGTCTGCACGTGGGGGCGGGTTGTTCGATTTAATTTAGAGTTGCGATTACCCGTCGTGCTAAACCAACAGTAGTATGGCCCTAACCGCATTGGCACAACACTTCCTTGGAGGATAACTCGATAAACCCACTTCTACGAGGAGCATCTATAACACAAAGGTCCGAGTGCGATTTGTTGTGTAGCCATACCGGTAGGTAGATGATGTGGGCTCTGTTATTATTGCAATTCGAAAAAGCCGAATATCCCGGTTCGGCTTGTGTCACGTGTCTCGAGGATCAGGGGTTATACGAAGACTGGGCAGGGCTCACAGGACCCGTGGACAAAAGATTTTCATGAAGGCTAAGTCGGCACGAATCGAGTGGCCAATGAGGTTCAATCATTTCCAACCTGTGCATATCGGTATGTACTCTAGGTAACATGTGTGTAATGTGCTGCACCATCAAGCCCCGTGGACACATCACAACGGTCTGACGTCAGGGGTTCTAACAATCTGTGGAGTAGGTACAGCAGAAGAGGCACATAGGTAGTGCCTTTATTTGCACTTATTATTGTTCCATAGTAGCAAAGTTGCATGTCACTTCGGCCCACCACGTCGGGAATCGTTCCTGTGTTCTCATTTTTGCTTTTTGCTTTTTGCTTTTTGCTCCTTGCTTCTTTCTCTGTGTCCCTGCGATGCGGCGACGACGGGATCGACGGTTTATTTATGATCACACGACACATACAAAACGAAAGGTCAACAGAAAGTTACAAATTGTCATTGTCAGCGCTGCTGCGCGACGATTACGAGAAAGTACTTTAAAGTTTCGGCTCACCTCTAAAGCGGCTACAGAAACATCAACGAAAAAAAAGATCCCTCCGTGACGGATACTTCATTTTTGAGCTTCAAGACATCGGTAGCTATAGTTGGCTCTACGGAGAAGCTTGACGATGTTATCGATACCTAGGTTCCTGCGACACAAGACCAATGGTACTATCACGATTGGGCCGCCAGTGGGCGCCCATTCACACACCATCGAAGGGAGTCACAGCAACCATCATCATTTCAGTCACAATCACCATCTTCACCGACAAAAGTCTCACTCAATACCAGTACCAGCTTCAAACTCGGGCACAGAGACAGTTACTTATGCTGACAATGCATCGAGACGTTCGAGTACCATAGCGTCAGCACCACCACGGACAGCCTCAACAACCCCACCAACCTCACGAACCAGCATCATGACCATCCCCGCACCCATGCTCACACCCACACCCACACGCACCACACTACCTACCCCCCCCCCCCCCCCCCCCCCCCCCTCCCCGCAATTCACCCTCCTTGCGCACCACGCTCCCCCCACCTGGACCATCGCCCTCCTCCTCGAAGAGCTGGGCCTCCCATACACCATCATTCCGGTCGGTGTTCGCGGGGCAAACTCGGCGGATTTAGACTTCCTAGGCCTCAACTCGGTGGACAGCGATATGCGTGTTCCTGCGTTAGTGGATCATTCGAATAAAGATTTGGTTCTGGTGGAGACGGGCGCAGTGGTGATGTATCTCGTAGAAAGGTATGGGCAGTCGAGAGCTGGAGGCACGGGCGCAGGCCTGTGTCCGCAGGACGAGGAGGGGAAGGCACTTACAAGGCAGTGGATGTTTTTCGGTTTGACTGGTACGTGTAATGTGAATACCTACTTCATACAGTACACCACTTCTTGTGACATAGGTATGAAAACTAATCTCGGCCCGGCCCCCTCCAACAGACCTCTCCCCGGCCTTCGCCATTGCCACACACTTCCTCTACGACCACCCGCAAAAGCTCCCCACAGCCATAACCCACACTACCACCCTCGTGCACCGCGCCCTTTCTTCCCTCGACTCTGCTCTCTCCGCCTCAAAATCAGGCTACCTGGTCCCAGAGGCCCAGGGGCCAACATATGCAGATCTAGTATGCTGGAGCTGGGGATGGGTGTATGAGAGTGGAGGATTCCCAGCGCTGGTGGATGGGGATGGGTATGGGTATGGTGATGAGGGGGAGGATGGAGAGGGGGAGACGGGGGGTTGTTGGCAGAGGTATCCGAATGTGGGCAGGTGGCAGAGGAGGATGGATGTAAGGGAGAGCGTGAGGAGGGTGGTGGTGAAGTGGGAGGAGTTGAAGTTAGAGTATGTTTAATATTTTAGAAGAAGTGGGTACCTTTGGCGTTTAAGTCGCAATGGCATTGATTTGCAGAAGCATGGACACGGAAGTCATGTCTGGGGCACACCATATCATTCATATGTCGGCGTTAATAGGATTTGGGCTGGATAAATTTAGTTGGTTACTTAGATAACTACAGTTGTTGGTCGCTGTTGAGCGCAGCAGGCATCTAGTTTATGAATATATATTCCCCGGGTAACAGCGAAGAAGGCATGGGACTATACCAATTTTCGTGCCCATATGTAAGAAAGTACAAAGTTTCGCTATCCCTCTGAACCCGTGCAATTTTTTGGAGCAATGAATTCCTAAATACTTGCTGTAGTGAGTGAAAACACGCGGTTACTCTCGACATCTATCAGTTGAAGTGATTCTCCATTCATATTACTCCGTATTCTCTGCTAATAATATTATATTTTTTTATTTTATTTTTGCAATGATTACATTTGATTGAACGTTAGGTAAGGTATTCTATCTCATTGTCTCCAACTGTGAATTCCAATGTGCCAGAGACCAGAACTAACTCCATGTACAGAACTGTTATTCCTGATGTTGTATGTACAGTCTTGGGAGCATTTCTAATATGGGCATAGTCTGATGCAAAAAAATAAAAATAAAAAATAATCACCTAACTTCTCAGTCCGTCTTGTTCTCTTCGAGAGGCAGTGGCCTACCCTGGTTGGCATAACACACCCTGATTATTACGCAAAGGGGGGGGAGGTGGGGGAATGTTTGCCGTTTTAGGCCGCTGATGGATCTGCCGGAAATGCGATTAAACGAAAATTAGTGATCACTTTAACTCGCTAACTTATAAATTGAAAATTTCGTCGCACTAAGTTAGAACGCTAGATTTATATAAAGCTGTACTGTAGGTATATAAATTAATAGTTCCGGTGCTACTGGAGTTGATGTAGAAGGTTATATATAACAAGGGGTTGTGGAGCCAAATCAAGCCAGACTAGAGCCACACTAGGTAGATTCTATGGGTTGTGCCAGCCAGATTAAGTCCTATCCACAGCGGCGTTCCATAAATCAGGTTAGGTCATCCGTGCTACGAGGGTTGCGCAGCCAGACTACCACTGCAGACAAGATATTTAAAGAGCTAGGTTTGGCGCTAAGTTGGACTTCTGTATCTCAATCTTCCTTCTTCGTAACTACCGGTAGGTACATGCCCTTCTTGCAGCATACGATTTAATTTTCCGCATGAGTTGAGCTGTGCTTCTGCCTAAAATCACTAGCTAGCTATGTACATAACTTGATACCCGTACCCGTAAAGTGGTCCAATCTAGAAGCTTACATGCTAGCCGGCAGCTGAACAGACATATGAGTAAATGATGTAATATTCGTGTGATCAATTCTTACCATTGAATACGTATATCTCGTGCCGTCCCGCGCGTATCGCCAGGGATTCAATATTCACCTCATAAACTCCGCTCCACTTCCAATCTGCGTATTTTCCTAATCGCTTTTGATAATCTCCTTAGGGATAATACTCAAATTTATATAATCTTTATTCCAAAGTTGGTTCCAGACTTATCCCACGAATCTTTCAGTAGCAATTCCACCACTGCCTTATGTACTAAATCGCAAAGCTAGCAGCTACTGCATCTAGGAAAGAGAAACTCTGGCAGTGCCTAGCAAATGGCGCTGTTGCCCTGTTGATTAAGCAGCCGAGAACCAGTCGACAATAGAAGCATATAGCGCCACCCGCCCTTGGCAGTTTGTTCTTTGCTATTTCAGTGGCAAAACATGATTGGCATCCGTATCTAGCTGAAGGTGCCATCAATGTGGGTGGCCGGCAGCTGGTGAGTTATATGCGCTCACCGGAGCAAGAAAACATCTGGTGACCATAGACTGAAGAAAACGAAGGCATCCCGTCCGGTCTGCCATCTCTAAGCTTCAGATAGCCAGGTTAGTACTACCACGGTGAGTGACCACACAGTAAAGTCTCCATACGCAGCATGAAATAGGTAACCTGCAATTTCGACGTGCTTTTTCCCCTAGCGTTGCGTGATTGCCTATTTGGGAAATCACAGGCAGCCTAGATTTTGCCCCTACCATTTCTGGTATCACGATTGGGAATTACCTTAGTCCTATTTTGGTGGTCTCGGCACCACGCTAACAAGGAGCTAGTGAGACAATGAAGGAGTAGATATTTGCCGTCAGAACACTGCCGCAAGAATATGGATCACAAGGCTTACCGAGAGGTCGAAGACCTGCTCTTGAGATTGATTAATATAGTGCCTGCCAACCTCTCATCAAGGTTTGACTTTAGTGGAAGTTGCAAAGAAGCCCAGTAAGTAATGATAATTAGCAATGGATAATCATATACCTAGTAGAGGGTGACTTTGTATGCCCGTTATATAGGCTTCCCACCCACTTTCTGAAGGCACAGCCGATTCCAATGTGCATGAGACTCACAAGACTCTACAGTAGAAGCTAACTAGGAATGCAAGAAGATAAAGCTGGGGTTGAAGATCCTTCCTTACTAAGCCATGTGCATTTTCTTTGTCAAGTACAGATACAGAATGGTAATACTGTTTGGCCTATGGAGGAAGTTATGCTAGCTCCACAATACGGTACTGCGGGTATATCAAGGCTTCCAATAATATCGCACATTTTTCATATCACGAAAATGTTTTGTCCTCAGCCTATAGGACTGACACTCAAGACCTACTAGTGACCATGCTGGTGGGGGACGGGGTGACAAACGAAGGAGTTTGACAGGAGTTTTAAAATCATTTTGGACAACCGCCCGTGTAATGGGAATAGTCTGGTTGGCACGACCGCTCCCGTGAATGGGAAGTAATAGCTCCCTTAGCCATATATTTTTATATTTTATGAAAGTGAGAAATTGCATAGCGAAGGTGACTAAGAACATGCTATAGGGGCTAGAGTTTATGAGATAACCTTTTTATAATAAAGATAGATCCAAGGTTTACTACTATCATCCAAACCCAATCGGCCCTTATCGTGTTCTTTCCACTGAGGCTCGCTTTGCATTGGAACTAAAGGCGAATGATATCCATACCCAACTGCTCCCCAGAACAGAGCTGCTGTACGTGCACCCTTGGTGGACAATTTCTTTTACCAGGTTGAGCCAAATACCTGAACTGAGTGTGTGTCTCTACCTCCATCCCCCTCATTTAAATCCTGCCCCTCATTCCCAGCCATGACTTCAAACACCACCTCTCCCACTCTTGAAAAAGGAAATCAATTTAGGGAACAGTAGCCTCAGAGAACAAAAACAACCAAAGCAATAGCAAGAACTAAAGCAACAGCAATCAGACTAATCTAATATGATTAAGTGATTAGTGTCTTCTGTTATCATGCGCCCTATTCACATTCTTCCCTTGCCGGTTATTCTCTTTATCAATCTCATCAATCTCTTGGCGAATACTATAAGCCAAAGGTTCTCCTTCTCCTATAAGTGGCTTCGCCGCTTCACTCATCCCCAGGCGATTCAAAAATGGAAACGTCTCTGCTCCACTCCCCGTCTATGGATTGAGTATACATCCGGCATTTTTTGCCCACTGAACTCGTATACTGTGTTGCTGTCCATATCCAGATTAAGTAATATTTGGAGCAGTGGCTGTGTATTTCCAGATATGAATCTCATAGGACTTGGCAGACAGCTGGCTTCCTCAACTTGCAATTCTTAACTTGGATTAGAATCGCTGATACCCAGAACATTGAGAAATCTTGCTCAGACGGCCCAAGATACATTGGGATAAGAAGATCCCAAATATTCTTGATACGTCGAAAGCTGCAGCGCTTGGTGTAATTAAGTAATTTCCTCCAGCTCTTGCGAGAATTTCCTGTTGGTGAATGTAAAGCTTAGGCGAGCATCCTTCAATGCCTCATCAAATAAGGTTGCCCTGGGTTTGTGCTACCTCCTCTACGTGGCAGGTCCTCGATCTGGAAAACCTGATGTTGGGTTATTTGATCAAACTGGGAATCTGATCAACCAGAAATAACAGGTACGTCAAGAATGTCATCTGGATCAGAATCTGACTCAAGCAACGGAGCAGATAGATATTTAAAATACGCTGCTCCTCCTCTTCTGCAGAATTCTCAACAACTTTCATCAAAGAATAAATAAAATAGGGAAGGCTAGAGCAACATGAATGCAATCATAAATATCCATGTCACTTTTAACTAGCACTCAGATAATAATTGATCTACTACATGCAGTTATAGATCAATAGAATAAGACTTTGTTTGCCTAATCCTAAATATGAACGCGTTGAGTAACAATTCACAAGATGCGGCGTAACATATGCGGCTCCAGCAACACCAACAACTATATGTATTACTGCGCAAAGACTTAAGAGACCTGCTAATAGCGAGAGATCTTACTTTCCTATTTTAAATTCCGACGGGACCGCGGCACTGTTGCTTATATTGAGAGATTTCTTATAACGAGATTTCACTGTACCCGCCAGAAAGGCCTGCCGTATAGGGTTATGTGGTCGATAGACCCGACGGTAGACCTTGACCTTGGGTCCTCCATACTTCTCTTCTATTCTACATCGACGGGGAATGAGAAAAAAGGGGGAAAGAAACGTAGTTCTCCTGCTGTAACCCTGTCGGATGCGTCCGCTTGTTGCCTAGCTGCAAATATGCCAACCTTTGAATTGATAGAGAGCAACATTGACCAAACGGAGTACTTTGAAAATAGTAGTAGGACCCTTCTCAAAGCTTTGAATCTACAGAGTCATCTAGACCCCTGGGTTTATCAATGAATGGTCTACCGCTTCGTCAAACACCCAGAACATGGTGGGTGTCTTGTGGTCGCAGGCAGAGCGGCGATCAGGCTCTCAGTATCAAAAAGTATTTTCTCACGATATCCGAAGTATATGTGGGTGCAAATCTTTAAGATCAACTCCCCAACCCCAGTCCGTAAGCAATAAATACCACGATATTAGCTACTCTGGATATGAGGTTACCTGTTCAACGGCTTCCTGCCATGTGAAACTTTCACTGAAATCGCATATATCTCCGTTGCCCGTTTTACAACCTCTTCACAAAATATGCGCCGCAACTTCGATCTTGTATCTTTTGATCATCTCACCGACTGCATTTCATTATACCACTTCTTAACAAAGCCTTCTGAGGCAAATAGAATCTCGAGATTTGATTTGTATGCATTCATTTGCTGTACAACTATGTATGAATTTAGTGACCTCCTAACATTCCTGGGGTACTGGACTTACTTAAATCCAGAGGTCCGGCTAACAGTGCTCCTATACATGTATGCCGCCGCAAGGCCGCAAGGGTGATTGGGGCGTAGGGTGCTAAGTTGGGAGGCCTCACGGCCTTGTGTCTCAAGGAGAAATCGCTTATATAGATCATGGTGCTCATCTGTAAAGCGAGTTTGACTTGGTTTGTATTCGCAAATGTGTGAAACGCTCAACAATTGGTGCCAGAGAATGGCTCTACTGATTGCTGTGTTAGGGCTCGCACAGTAGTATTAGAATTGAATTTTAGATGCCACTATCGACATAATATAGATAATAGGAATCGAGATTCCTTTTGATAACTTTGAGTTCGCTGTTCCATGATGGCTCCTCTTCTGAATAGACCTCTTCATCTCCCCCAGGATATCCTATTTGGATGTGATGTGCTCACCGAGCCCACAGTTTAAGTTTACCGGGCTGATGTTTCCCGGCTGATGTTTACCGGGCTGATATTTACCGGTCTGATGTTACTTCATTTCTGCTACGAGCGGGCCAGAGCGGCCAGAACACTCTGTCCCACTGACAGTGGTGCGGGTGCGGGGGCCTTGTGCCTCGGTGGGGGTAAAACTGTAGCTGATACCCTTGTTAATGAAGTTTTGTGAATATTTGCTCGGGCTCGCTAATAAACGGATTGGAGTGATTCCAGGCTTCATCGAGAATGTTGAACTGACCACAAGTATCCAGACACCACAAGTGAACCACCCTTCGCTAACTAGATATTGGGGTTGGATTGCATTGTTCAAGATCTGAGCCTTTGCTTCCGCTTCTTCCTTTCTTTCTTCTTCATCCAACGTCTTGTATATACAATACAGTACTTGGTTCCCCAAGTCCACCGTCCTCGGTCCCTCGTCCTTGCCCTCTCCTTGCTCTAACTCTGCAGCCCCGCAGCTCCCCTCCCTCGCCTTCTATCAGCCAAAGCCCATCACATGCGTAGGACCCCTACGCGAGTGTCAGTCCTACCAGTCCTTGCTCCCCCGCCGTGCACCTCGTCGATCTCAGCACCCGTGACAGCCTCCGCGACAACATCCGTGACAGCCTCCGTGACAACATCCGTGACAGCCTCCATGACAGCATCCGTGACATTCTGTGAACAGGCCGCAACTTTACCACCCCGCCTCGCCAGCCGTACCCCTTGGTCCCCCTTGCCCCTTGCCCACCTCGTTACATTTTACAGTCACCAAAAAATCTTGATAATTCAATTTTCCTCTATCCAACTGTAACGACGGGGCGGGGTGGTATTGCCGCAGGTCGTCATAGAAGTGTCACGGATGCTGTCGTGGAGGCTGTCACGGATGTTGTCACGGAGGCTGTCACGGATGTTGTCGCGGAGGCTGTCACGGGTGTCAGGCCTGACATGCTTGTGTCACGTTATATGTTTGCATAGCGTATGTTTGTATAGCATAGCCAGATGTCGCCCTGTATAGATTAGATTAGACTAGCTTGCGTTAGCTCAGATGTCGCCCTGGACAGATTAGATTAGACTAGCTTGCATTAGCTTAGATTAGATTAGACTGGTATAGCCCGGGAAGCCTTAAGCTGCCAGAGGGGCGAGGGAGGACGAACATGAATACATCTACGCACATACCAGCGGCTTCGTCCACCAGGCTTCGTCCCTCACATATGGCGTCAAGGACAGATTCGAACAGTCCTTCAGCACCCAAGGAGGCATCCAAAGCATCAAAACCATCCACAAAACTTAGTCTACCTCTAAAAAGGCTCGCGGGCCTTATCTACCTGTACTTTTTTTTTTTTTTTTTTTTAAATACTCATTACTCCTATTCAATCCCAGTAAGGGGACTATGAGGAGCCACCCGGAAACCCGGGTGGATTCAGGACAAGGCAAGTTAATCTGCCAGGTCCGCCGCGCGCAGAAAGCAAAGGACTAAATACAAACATTGTGTAAATCCAAGCAAATAAGATAAGAATCAAAACTGTGTAACTCGGATACGAAGATTGCGTAAACAGACAGTGTAAATCAAACCTGTGAAAGCAAATATCTACCTGTACTTGGAACCGAGGGCATTTCGATCCCCATCCGAGGTCATGTCCATCCTCGACCCTCACAACGGGGGCTGAGATCGACGAGGTGCACGGCGGGGGAGCAAGGACTGGTAGGACTGACACTCGCGTAGGGGTCCTACGCATGTGATGGGCATCATGGGCTTTGGCTGATAGAAGGCGAGGGAGGGGGGCAGTGGGGCTGCAGAGTCAGGGCAAGGAGGGGGCAAGGACGAGGGACCGAGGACGGTGGACTTCGGGAACCAAGTACTGTATTGTATATACAAGACGTTAGATGAAGAAAGAAAGGAAGAAGCGGAAGCAAGGGCATTATATACATGAGGCCTAGCGGCGGCTAAAAGTCCGCTAGAACTTAGATAAGGTGAGAACGTCAAACTAGGATGAGGCCTTCCGAGTGATGTTCATTCAACATGTCTCCAGCTCCGCAATCCCAAACTTGCCTTTATTTCTTGGCTCAAACGGATAATAATCAAGATTTTCGAAAAAAAGATTTTAAGTACACATTTGTTTCTTGAATCGTTACAACTAAAAGAAACCTCTAATTAATATTGCCATATTACTGAACCGCGCGCAGTCCCTCGCATCACCGATTGCTCTGATTATTGAATCATGCACCTACCTGAACCACCAATCACCATGATTGCCTTTTTTTTTTTTTCTTTAGAAAATAAAAAACCATTATGATACTCCTATGTATGCGGTCCCGTTGGGGTAACCATGAGGAGCCAGGGATAATCTGCCGGTCCGACGCTAGGTAAAGATGAACTCAACTAGGAACGAGGCTCACCATGATTGCTGAACCGTTCGACTATCTGAATCACGAATTGCTGAATCTTAGCAAGTGCCATGACTAACAATTCGACTGCTATGAGTATGAGACGTCTTGATCTTGGAGGCCCTAACTGCCTCGAGTGATCTCAGATAGCGTAGGCTGATATGCAAGGGAATCTACACTTCCAGCCATTAATTTAAAGCATATGACAGAACATTGTCTCTCGGCACGTGCCCAGGCTAAGCCTTTTTTGGGGGGGGGTGAACTCAGTACTCGTGTGCGCAACCTTAAGGATCGCATGACGAGCCACCCGGAAGCCCGAGTGGATTCAAGGGTCTTAGCCCTGAGATAACTATTTACAATCAATGATAGAAAGATAAATCAATAAGACGATGCCAATAACACTCCTTTCACTGTCCAGCTAGGGGCCAGTAAAGGTAGGCAAAGTAGGCCTCCACCGCGTCCCACTCGTTGTCTTGCCCCTCTTCCTTCTTCCATATCGGAACATCCAGCTCATCCCACGTTGCGGCGCTCCCTATGGGGACTGATGCGCCGATGGGTCCAGGACAACTAGAGAGCTCAAATTCAGGGCATTCGCTGGCTGGTGCAGGACAGAAGGGTCGGGAAGCTAGCATCATCACTTGTCATCTACATGGCGGACACACGGGCTCCGCATCGGCAGGAGATTTTTCAGCACTACGGCATACGACTGGAAGAGATGAGGATATGAGAGTTTCTTTTTCTTTCGAACGCATCTGGCATTTGAGTTTTTTCCACCGGCGATTTTCCTACCAGAGCGGAATTTTTTTGGGGGTTATGATAGAGTTTTTTTTAGTTTTTTCCCACATGCGAGACGTTATTATTTTTGTTTCCACCTGCGAGGTTTTTTCCACTTGAGCGGCTTCTCTTCCATTTTCACCTGCAAGGATTCTTTGTTTTAGGCGGACTTCAGTCAGGCATCGTGGGGTCCTCCGACATGAGTCGGTTAATGACGGCATGGGATTGCCGCCTTTCTGGAGTTGCATATATTCTTTGCGCAGATTTACTAAGGTGGATTCAGAACGAGGTCCCTTCATGGTCCCTTATAGGGGTAATGAGCATTTAAGAAGGAAAAAAAAAAAAAAAAAGGCGCTCTCTATGAGCTCGCGGCGTTGTTCCTGGTGCCGATTGCAGCCGTCTTTGATAGGGTGGCCACAGTGTGGGCATGCGGGCGAGTCTATTTTCCTGATGATAAATAGCCAAGTGCAGGCGGAGAGTGGATTGATGATTCGTTCCTATTAACAAGCACGCTTCGCCGTCGTACTATAACTGCTACCATTGGCTCTTACAGACCACCGCTCCAATAGCTGCTTATTTCTGCCTGCCACTGCTATGCCAGCTGCCACTGCCTGTTGCTACTGCCTGTTGCTGCTGCCTGTTGCTGCTGCCTGTTGCTGCTGCCTGTTGCTGCTGCCTGTTGCTGCTGCCTGTTCTGCTTCCTGTTGCTGCTGCCTGTTCTGCTTCCTACTAATCCCGCGTCTGCTACATACGCTCCTGTTGCTGCTGCCTGTCGCTTCTTGCAGCTGACGCTGCTGCCTCTCTTTCTTGCAGCATATTCTTTCCAACTATTCTATGTCCTATAACCAAAAAGCCAAAACAAACTACCTCAGTCTACCGAAGCCGTAAAAGAACTCACCACTGTGTCAATATTGTTGTCCACATGGATTGGTTGAATCAGTTGAACGATTGATAAATTACCTAACTCGGAAGCGACTACTCATTTAGGAAATTCCGTTAGGTATCCCCTTGCACGTAAATGCTTGACTTGTCCCTGTTGTTCACAATGATAAGGACATATGTATCCGGTGACTAAGCAAAAAAATTACGGGTACATATTCCTAATATTCAAATATATACCTTTATCAGAAAAGTACTACTTGCCTCATCACTCCCGTTGGAATTCTAAACTGTAATTTTGACGGGTACACTTCTCTGATCTACGTCCGAACCTTTGCGAACCACATGGGAGTTCCTGGGTCAACGTTATAATCAATAGACATCGTCAAGTCGTGGCAATACCGAAAACCAATAGTCAGGCAATGGCAGTAAACCCCCCCAAAAAAACCCCCAGGAAAATGTTCAGTGTAGAACTTTAACTACTGGTAAAAGCGAAGGGGTAATTTAACTGATGTAAGAAATTGTACACAAGCCTAGCGAGTTGCGGGTAACATCCCGTCTCTTAGCGGCGCAATATCCTGGGGACAATTGGGGTATGAAGATTTATTATATGGTAGTCTCGGACTTAGTATGGTTCAACTCCTCAAAGGTCACTAGGCAATCGTTTTACAAGACTCATATAGGTAAGTAAATGTTCAAAGCAGCTCTTCGTTAAAGTATTTCCATGCTAAAAGGACCGTAAATATATGTTGCCACTCTCCATTCCAACTCGGAACATTGTAATTGCAGAACCAAAGACAAAGAGTAAACGACCAATCAACCTGACCACCTGTGTAGCCCCAAAAATGCGGAACAAAACCACGAGAAGCCCTACTGTGCACTATATTCCTCTGAAGGCTTATAATAATCGTGGAGGAAACTATCGGGATATATGCCTCTAACGATCTGCTCTGTACCGAAAAAACATTAAATTTCACAAACCTACAGTGATAAAAACATACTCACCTGTAGTTGCAACTACTACTTCCCCAAAGGGATTTTCACCCCCCCTTGAGCAGACCCCAAATTGCTTGGCGGAGGCATAGGCGCGGGATTGCTTATCGTAGGCGCGGGGTAGGTGGGCCAACAGGCTTGGGTGGGTTTGCCTAGCGGCGTGCTCATACTTCAGAGGTGTATGGGGAAGTATGCAGTATATATGATGGGAAGATTGAGGTTACTGTATTTTAGCAGAGTGTGAATCCGAGGCTTGCGTGCTTAGAGGAAGCATGCCCGGTTAGGGCGAAGGATTGTCCTTTTATACAACAATTTTGAAGTAAACGGCGAATGACCAAGTAGTACTTTTCACTTCGGTCACCCTAAACGCAGCGCACTTCGGGGTCATGGGGGTTGGCAGTTTACGTAAATGAGCTGCAAATCTCAGCACAGCGTTGGTATTTCAATTGGCTGAGATTAACACACCTTGATAAGTGGGGACATGATAGATATGACATATCTTATTTATTAGATGTACGGAGAGACGTCCGCGCAGTATGCAACGCCCAGGTCTGGTGAGATTTGCAGTATTCACATGGGAATAGTTGACGAATTACGAATTCGGAACAATGGAATAGAGGTATAATTTCATATTTTGGGCCGCCGTAAAGTGGGAAGTACACAAGCTATATATACATGTATGGACGAACATATCTCACATGCATACTGTTGAGCTCCATATGGGACGTCGTATGAAGCAAATGTGTGAACCTAAATACATGTGAAGTACATGTGGATCATTCGATACAGCTAGATATGGGCGGAATGACATGCTAATCTAACACGTACCTCTCCGGAACGCACAAGTAAAAAATTAAAAAAAATAAAAAGTTTACTAAGCGGATCAAATGCGTCTGCCGGCGCATCAGCGCAAACTACTGACGGAGCTTTAGATCCTGCGACTAAATCTTCATACTGTAAGGGGAGGGGCTACCGCTTCAAAGGTCATACTTGGCAAGAGTGCAGAGAGCTTAAGCCGACAAGCATTACGAATCCTCAAGCTTCTCTGCTTGCTGACTGGAAACTTGATACATGTGCAACAACTCATATGACTTCGATATACCACATTCTTAGACCGCAATAACGGAGTTGTAAACGTCGGGGGTAACATCCTACCTGCTGAAGGCAAAGGCAATGTCACTGTTATAATAAACGCTGCCCTGCCGGATGGGACAACCAACCGTCTGCATCTTCATGATGTGCTTTACGTTCCTAGGCTGAGTCATAGTTTGTTTGCATGGAATGATGTTCATATATTCAATAAAAAAGATCTTGAGAAGCCAATATTGGTTGCAGATATTAGGAATAAGCTTCCTTGGATCCGTGAAGCTCATATAAGCCATATGAGTCGCAATAAGCTCAGTCGACTCATATTAGCCTTATGAGCTCGCAAGCCGTGCAGAACTCTCAAGTTGCGCAATCAGCTCATCCGACTCATATAAGCCTTATGAGCTCGCAAGTTGCGCAATCAAGCCCGCAAGAGGTGCACCTCCAGGCCACGCAGTCAAGCATTATGAGCCCTCAAGACCCAACCAGGTACAGCGGAGCTCAACCAAGAAATACGAGCCCTCAAGCAGCCCAATCAGCTCATTCAGGCTCATATATCACTGACATACAGCATTCCGCATGCTGTGAATATACAATTCCCTATACCAGCAAATTATAGGTTCGCTTATGTTCCTCGTGATAGGAACTTCATCATGGTCCCTCGTTGGGACCGCATATGAGTAATGAGTATATATTTCAAAATAAGAAAAATCAAAAAAAAATCGTGATAGGAACTAGACCTAACCTGCCCTATCCCAATTTGAATCCAAACCTACAAAAGCTCATATGGGGGCAATCAAACAAGTGTTAAGATACCTTAAAGGTATCGCAATCAGCTTGATGTTCAAAGCAGCACTGCGTTAAAGTTTTCCCATGCTTAAAGGACTGTGTATATATATCACCACTCTCCATTCCAACTCGGAACATTGTAATTGCAGAACCAAAGACAAAGAGTAAAAGAAACAATCAACCTGTCCATCTCTGTAGCCCCAAAAATGCGGAACAAAAAACTACGAGTAGAGCCCTACTGTGCACTATATTTCTCTGAAGGCTTATAATAATTGTGGAGGAAACCATCGGGATATATGCCAGTAACGATCTGCTCTGTACCGAAAACGTTAAATTTCACAACCTTCGCTCACATTGGCTTTTTCTAACTGATAAAAAAATACTCACCAACTACTACTTCCCCAAAGGGATTTTCAACTGCGCATGAACAGACCCCTTATTATCCGCCCCCGCACACAGCTCAGCACCACCCCCCACTTGGGTACAAACTTTGGCACTTAGTGTCACACTGCTTGGCGTAGGCGGGGGGAGGATTGGGCCACTGAGCCCAACACAGGCTTGGGTGGGTTTGCCTGGCGGCGTGCACATTTGCGCCGCAAACGAACTGCTACGCTCAGTACCACTGACGTTCCAAGCGAATGGAGGGTTGGCTATATGAAAAAGGAGAATTAGTTAATAGATAATCCCATAAAAAAAACCCCCCCGGTTTAACATACAACACTATAGGATGAGCGACAGGTTAGCTTAGATCAGAACGTTGGTCATATAACTTGGGGTACAACTGACCATATTGGTCACTTCAAAGGTGTATGGGAGTATGCAGTATATATGTGTGGGGAGATTGAGGTTACTATATTTTAGCAGAGTACTCGAGTGTGAATCCGAGGCTTGCGTGGTTAGGGGGAGCATGCCCGGTCAGCGCGAAAGGTTGTCCTTTTATACTGTACAACAATTTTGAAGTAGACGGCCATGACCAAGTAGTACTTCTCACTTCGGTCACCCTAAATGCAGCGCACTTCGGAGTCATGGGGTTTACTATCAACGTAAATGTGCTGCAGATATCAGCACAGCGTTGGTATTGCAATTGGCTGAGATAAACACACCTTGATAGTGGGGACATGATAGATATGACATATCTTATTTCACTCACCATATAGACCTGCAAGTGTATTATATGTACGGAGAGACGTCCGCGCAGTATGAAACGCCCAGGTCTGGTGAGATTTGCATTCACATGGGAATAGGTGACGAATTACGATTTCGGAACAATGGAATATAGTCAGTGCCTGGTGTACATGAGAATATCATTGGAGGATTGTTATGACCAATCTATTGTTGTATCGAAGGTATAATTTCATATTTTGGGCCGCCGTAAAGTGGGAAGTACACAAGCTATATATATACATATGTATGAACGAAAATATCAAGGCTCTCATGCATACTGTTGAGTCCATATGGGACGTCGTATTAAGCACATGTGCGAACCTAAGTACATAGTACATGTGGATCATCCGATACAGCTAGATATGGGCGGAATGACATGTTAATCTAACACCCACAAATCTGTGGTAGTACCTTTCCGGAACGCGTATGAGATACAACTAAAAGCAAGCTCTAGATCCTGCAACTAAATCTTGTTCATACTGTAAGCGGAGGGGCTACCGCTTCAAAGGAAAGCTTAAGCAGACAATCAATACGAATCCTCAAGCTTCTCTCCTTGCTGAGAGTTACGTCTCGGAACACCATGAACAGGTTAGCACCTTACTTACCTGGAAACTTGATACATGTGCAACAACTCCTATGACTTCCGATATACCACATTCTTAGACCGCATAACATACTTGTTAACGTCGGGGGTAAAACCATCCTACCTGCTGAAGGCAAAGGCACTGTTATAATAAACGCTGCCCTGCCTGATGGGACAACCAACGGTCTGCATCTTCATGATGTGCTTTATGTTCCTAGGCTGAGATATAGTTTGTTTGCATGGAATGTTATCAAGTTTAAGGCAGTAATGGTTGCGAAAAATAATGATGTTCATATATTGAATAAAAATGATCTTGAGAAGCCAATATTGGTTGCAGATATTAGGAATAAGCTTCCTTGGATCCTTGAAGCTCATATAAGCCATATGAGTCCTCCAAACTCGCAATCGGGCTCAGTCGACTCCTTATGAGCCCACAAGCCGCGCAAGCCGTGCAGAACTCTCAAGTTGCGCAATCAGAATCCATGAGTCCTCAAAACTTGCAATCAGCTCACCAGACTCATATAAGCCTTATGAGCTCGCAAGTTGCGCAATCAAGCCCGCAAGAGATGCACCCCCAGGCCACGCAGTCAAGCCTATGAGCCCTCAAGCCCCAACCAGGTACAGCGGAGCTCAACCAAGAAATACGAGCCCTCAAGCAGCCCAATCAGCTCATTCAGGCTCATATATTCACTGACATACAGCATTCCGCATGCTGTGAATATACAATTCCCTATACCAGAAAATTATAGGTTCTCTTATGTTCCTCGTGATAGGAAATTTATCATGGTCCCTCGTTGGGACCGCATATGAGTAATGCGTATATATATATAAGATAAAAAATAAAAATAAAAATAAAAATCGTGATGGGAACTAGACCTAACCTGGCATTGACGGTTTCGGCCCTACCCCAATTTGAATCCAAGCATACAAAAGCTCATATGGGGCCACTCAAACAAGTACTAAGACACCTTAAAGGTATCCGCAATCAGCTTGATGTTCAAAGCAGCACTGCGTTAAAGTTTTCCCATGCTTAAATGACTGTAAATATATATCACCACTCTCTAGTCTCGATCAGACCCTCGGAGTACTCGGTACATTGTAATTGCAGAACCAAAGACAAAGACTAACAGGACCAATCAACCTGACCATCCCAAAAATGCAGAACAAACCACGTGTAGAGCCCTACGGTGCACTATATTTCTCTGAAGGGTTATAATCGCTGCTCTGTGCCGAAAACGTTAAATTTCACAATCTTCGCTCACATTGACTTTTTCTAACGAGCGATAAAAGAGACTCACCTGTAGTTGCAACTACTTCTTGACTTTGCCTAAAGGGATTGACACCCCCGCAGAAACAACGCCCCTATTATCCATCCCCACAAACAGCTCAGCACCACCCCCTACTTGGGCAGAGACTTTGGTACTTAGAATGCTTTCCGTAGGCGCGGGGGGGAAGGGGCCACTGAGCCCTATACAGATTTGGGCGGGTTGGCCTGGCGGCGTGCACATTTGCGTCGCAATCGAAGTCTTAGTGAGGTTGCAAGAGAATGGAGGGTTGGCTATATGAAACAGAAGAATTAATTAATAGATAATTTCACAAAGAACCATCCCCAGTTTAACATACAACACTATAGGATGAGCAACAAGGTTAGCTTGAATCAGAACGTTGGCCATATAACTCGGCGTACAACTGACCATATTGCTCACTTCAGAGGTGTAAGTGAGTATGCAGTATATATGTATGGGGAGATTGAGGTTACTGTATTTTAGCAGAGTGTGAATCCGAGGCTTGCGTGGCTAGGGGGAGCATGCCCGGTCAGGGCGAAGGGTTTTCCTTTTATACATAAATTTTGAAGTAAACGGCGGTGACCAAGTAGTACTTCTAAACGCAGCGCACTTCGGGGTCATGGGGGTTGACTGTTTACGTGAATGCGCTGCAGATATCAGCACAGCATTCGTATCGCAATTGGCTGATATAAACACACCTTGATAGGGGGAACATGATAGATATGACATATCTTATTTCACTCACCATATAGACCTGCAAGTGTATTATTGTACGGAGAGCCTCCGTGCAGTATGCAACGCCCAGGTCTTGAGATTTGCAGTATTCACATGGGTATAGGTGACGAATTACGATTTCGGAACAATTGAATATAGTCATTGTGGCCTGGGGTACATAAGAATATCATTGGAGCATTGTTATGACCAATCTATTGTTGTATCGAAGGTATAATTTCATATTTTAGGCCGCCGTAAAGTGGGAAATACACGAGTAGTTACGGAATTAAAATTTGGTCAAAGGTTTTTAATGCCACGGCGATTCTACAATATGTACCACAACGGTTTACAATAATCCAATATCACACGTAGTAAATACCAAATAGTAGGATATCTAATATTAGAGTTACTTTATAGCAATTTACTTAATTAAAGAAAGCACAAAGGGATAGGGCGCAAGTAACTAACCAACATGAAGGGGATAAAGCACAAGTGATTAAACATCAAATAAAAAAACAAATAGAACTTAGTTATGAGGAGTCCGACATATTGTGCTGGTAGGTAGCAAGCAGTTGAATGTGAGATTAAAGGTGCAATACAGGTACGTTGAGGATTTAATAGGTACCCGCAGGTATTCCGTACTTTTTGTCGCTAAGTACAGTACTTATGTTGTTTTAGAAGCTTCGCGGGGTAGCGCAAGCTGGTTCTTAGACCACGCAAGCTAGTTCCCAATTAATGCCCCCCTTCTCACATAACGGCCCCCCTAATAATTAGAGGCTATATGCCCTACTATTCTACATATGGAAACATCAGCAAGATCATTTCCTTCTTCTGCCTTCACCAATTTATGGTGAGGATCAAGGGTAGAATTACCGGGTACGCAAATCAGCTCAAATGAGTCTGAAATCCACGATGCGAATTAGCCTGGATATTCGCGTGCAAATCAGCCTGGAATCCACCGTGCCAATTAAGTTCCGCGTGCAAATAGGCCTAGAAATCAGCGTGCAAATTGACCTAGATATCCACGTGCCCATGAGCCTGGATATTCGCAGGGAGAAAACCAACCTAGATATTATTGTGCAAATAAGTATAACTAGAGATAGTCAGTGCCTGCGTGTGCCTCAGAAGTGAAATGAAAGGAAAATTTCTCCAAGTCCCTGGCGGTGCTGCTACCGTAGAAATTGGCAATTAACACCCCTCTTCTCATATACCCCCCCCTTATATTTAGAATTCTAGGGTGCGCTAGGTATCTCAGTGCACAGATGGAAGCTTGATTTTTCAGGACATGATGATAATCTAGCTTGAACTTCTGACGTTATGGCACTGTCGTTCCTTGTACCTACTGTAACTACACATACAGAGTAGATGGCGTTGCATATGTGCTTAAGATATATACTAGCAAATTATAGGTTCTCTTGTGTACCTCGTGATAGGAACTAGACCTGACCTGGCATTCACGGTTTCGGCCCTATCTCAATTTGAATCAAAGCCTACAAAAGCTCATATGGGGGCTCTCAAAAAAGTGCTAAGATGCCTGAAAGGTACCCGCAATGAGCTTGATGTTCAAAGCAGCACTTCGTTAAAACATATATGTATGGGGAGATTGAGGTTACTGTATTTTAGCAGAGTGTGAATCCGAGGCTTGCGTGGTTAGGGGAAGCATGCCCGGTCAGGGCGAAGGGTTTTCCTGTTATACATAATTTTTGAAGTATACGGCGATGACCAAGTACTACTTCTCACTTTGGTCACCCTAAACGCAGCGCACTTCGGGGACATGGGGTTTGACTGTTTACGTAAATGAGCTGCAGATATCAGCACAGCATTCGTATCGCAATTGGCTGAGATAAACACACCTTGATAGTGTGGACATGATAGATATGACATATCTTATTTCACTCACCATATAGAATTATATGTACGGAGAGCCTCCGTGCAGTATGAAACGCCCAGGTCTGGTGAGATTTGCAGTATTCACATGGGTATAGGTGACGAATTACGATTTCGGAACAATGGAATATAGTCAACTTACATACAGCAAACTCTGGATAAGGATATCATTGGAAGCATCGTTAAGACCAATCTATTCCTGTATTGAGGGTATAATTTCATATTTTGGGCCATCGACCCAATATCTCGACAATCTGTGTATAGCGATAGGAACGCATACCGCATCAGATATGAACATTAGTCTTCGCTTTGTTTGTTTTTACAACCAAATTAGCAACTTTTCGGACAATTATTAAAAACCAGTAGAAGCACGATTCCTCAAAATTTGGAGGTTGAACTGAAACTATCTAAAGCTCCTAATATTCATAATATAAGAACATAAATGAAATCAAGGCTATGTGCATATACAAGGCTCAATAGTTGACTCATAAACTACTTAATGTGAACAGGATAGTGGTTTTTTTTTTAATATTTTTTTATTTGACAAGTGAGTGATTAATAAAATATCATAAGAGAATTGTTATTTCGCTACGTAGATTTTTGTGCGTTTGAGCATTAATCCCCCTTGCATACATAGATAAAAGAAATCCAAAAGATTTTTGTTACCAGATGGAGAAGAAGAAAAGTAACCTGACCCGTTTGCTATCCCGGGTGGATTCAATGGTCGGGTTAAAAGGGGAAGGGGGAAGGAGATAACAAAGGAGATTGGTATTCCAGTCGTCTCTACCGCTTATCTTGTGTGAAGAACAAGGCCTATACTGTGTTCCATTTGGCTCTGTTCTCCCCCCCCCCCCTCCTTGGTTTTTCCAGATTGATGATGTGTCGATTACTTCAATTCTGGTTTCCTCCTTAACCGACCCTTGTAGAGAAATACTCCATCCAACATTTGTATCTTGGGACTGAAATTTATTTTACCTGAAATGCATATAAACCGTTGGATCCATATCCGCTTGGTGATATCGAAGTGTCAATCGCTCCGAACTTGAGGTATCTAATAGTGCCACCTTCACCACGTGGACATCGATCTCATGTCCCAGGCCCCGAAGTGATGAGCGTCCCTTGATTTTACCATTTCGTGCGCGGCCCCGTTCCTTCCTCGTCCCAGGGATCTCCCAACAGACTAACTTGGGATACGGACGATTAAATGCCAACATCGGCTGATAGACCACATATTTGCCATCGGGCAAAATGACACTCTTATTGGCTAGCCGCACCAAGAGCCCCTCGTCCGGGGGCTGCCCATACCAGCCATCTGCCTTCAAAAGATACCATTCCCGTCTGGTTTGCACATTTTCAAGTGATACAATGCTCATAGACCATGTATCAGTCTCGACGACCAAGGGCTCAGAAAGCATGCCCGCAACTAGTGGCAGCTTTGGCATCAGTACCTGAGAAATTGCCTTTGGGTACTCCATCAGTTGCTGCCAGGTCGGATACCACTGATGACCAGCCGACATGCATGGGAAATCACAAAGCAAGCACTTTTTGGTGGTGTCATCCATCGCTGCGACAAGACGGCCCCATACCGATTCCAGACCTTCATTGGCAGAATATGTGGGAAGGTATTCGCATCTGAATATGTAACCCAGGCCTGTGATTTTATCTACCTCATTCGATGCGTGGCGGCGACCCATTTCTAAAATTAATTCAACTGGGTATACTGGGGTTCTCCATGGGCTTTGCTCATTCGAGTCAATCTTCCTCTCAATATCGTCGATTAGGTACTTGATGGTTCTTGGTCTACCCCGGTTCTGAGAAAAAGCGGGCAGTATCAGTGAATTTCCGTGAGACAGTTTGACAATTCAATCATAGAAAAAGGGCTGGGTGTTTTTTATAGTAACATATATAGGTGATATAGGTATGGGAGGTTTACGAACCATGACATGTAAGCGCTCCAGGTCTTCCCAACACTGGCCTGGTGTTAATCCCCCAATGACTAGCCTCATGCCTCTTACTGTCTCCTGAAGTGTCCAGGCCCTGTTTATCCAATGTCGTTCGCCATCCCACCCGGCGCGACTGAAAGGCCTCCCCAAACCACTATAGTATCGGAGGCAGCCATAGCTATAGGTGTGGTACACATTCCCAATTGTGGGGACATCGATCTTCCACTCGTCCTGTTTTATCCGGGTCTTTGTTTGCAGGTCAAAGGGAGTATAGGCACAGGCCGGGCGTGTCCTAATTGAGGTTTCATCGCATGTTTGCCTCAGGCACAGGACGTCTATCCAGACATACTCTGCACCTAGCTTCAATAACTCCTTGCGTATATCTTCTAGCGCTACTCCAGCTGGCAAGGGAACTGGCCACTCGTGTTTGTTCACTGGTGTCCATAGGGCCTGCATATCGCTTGTCCAGGCGTGTGACACAGTCCAAATCCCTAGGGATTTACCTTTTGAGAGCCGAGACAACCTGATAAAGGATTTGGTGGCATCGTACGGATCATCACTGTCACTTTCCATTGACAAAAGCCCCACTCCCTCGCCCGCTTGGTCATGCCAGTAATAAGGGATCACTCGATTAGCCACTACATCCCACAGGCGCCTGGGAGGAACACTGGCCATGACCACCTCATTTCCCTCCCAATCCTGCGTTGCCTGTCTCAAGTCATGCCACTTTGGATGTCGCGCATCTAGAAGCAAGTTATCATGGTCGCTTGTGGTGAGGTCTGGTATCCCGACACGATAATCACGGCTTACCCCAATGGGTGTAGGCTTGAAGCCAGTTCGAAACCAGGCATAAGCAGTACCGACATCATGTCCTTGTGATATCAGGAGCTCCAGGCCATACCGGAGGCGCGGATGAAGGCTAAGTTGAGACTGCACCTTGTGAGGAATCTGGGAGCCGTGGGTATATGGAGTCTCGGGTTTAAACGCGACAGCAGTATCAGAAGCCTCAAACGTGCATCCAAGGTAATAGAGCTCCGTAAGAAGCCTAGCAGCAGCCCCAAAGGCTCGACAGGGCGTGGAAGCTTGCTGCTCGCTGAGTATTGTGCTTGATGACCACTGGGTACAAAAATCTGGCTTAGAGAGCCACCCCCCAGAGCTTTTTGATCTACGTTTTCTCATGCGTTTCCATTGGCGACCCCGGATGCTCTCAGCTTGCAGCGGGGTTTGCGCCCATTCTGCTAGCCCTGGGTCCCCTTCTGACACCGAAAAAGGATTCATGACTAAATTCTAGTTTGGAGGGCGTTGGCGCAAGTATGGGTAGTTTGGAGGAGTTTTCTCCTACTGGCTACAAGTTCAGGGTAAGAGTGTCAAAGGCACAGAGATTAACCAATGGAACACTTATATTGTACTCTCCTGCCTGGTTTTCTCAGTCAGGGTAGAACAAGGCCTGATTATATATTTCTTCTGACAGAAATTATTAGGATGGTGAATATAATTTTGAGGCTGTGATTCAAGTATGACTCATACATGGTTCTAAATTAACCATGTGAGCCATATGAAAAGTATTCATATTAATTATCAGTCTGCAGCTAACGTGATTTTTTTTTTGTTCCTTTTTTCTTCTTTTTTCTGGGGGAAGGCACATTAATTGATTGAAATGAATCTTGCCCACCCAGTTGAGTTCTCTCGCCGTACAGCTGGTGTGCGTGTAATTAATCACACATGGATTCTTTTAGCAACCTAATCATCTGGTTTTTATTTTTATTTTTATTTTTATTTTTTAAAGCATCGACCATTGTGATGTCCATAAAGCTGCACTGAAGTTTTTAGACAACAAAGGAGCTCTCCATGTTGAACTCTGTAAGTGGTGTATGGTTTATGTAGAGTAACCGTAATCTACCGGATACTTTATTTCAATAAAAAGGGAAAACGTTTGAGTTGGGCATTTTAACTTATTTTCCTACATTGTATCCGTAACCCACCCACCAACCAACC